>CAMRHE010000101.1:5897500-5962218 GCA_947044405.1 Leptodactylus fallax
TATCTTTGTGTCTACTATCTACTATTCATTATTTATCTATTTGTATCTTTCTATCTCTACATTATCTATCTAGCTACAGTATCTATAGAATATATTTTTGTCTAGTATCTATCTATATCTACCTATTTTCTGTATGTTATCTATGCATCTATGTAGCTATCTGTTTTATATCTATGTATATATCTATTTGTATATCTCGTATCTAACTATCTATTTCACACCTATCTATTTATCTGATATGTTTCTGTCTGTTTTTTGCATATCAATCTATCAGCTATCATTTACTGTATTTCATATCTCTCCATTATCTATTTAGCATGTTTTTGACTATCTATCTATCTACAGTATCTATCTTTCTATCTATTATATTTGTTTCTATTATTTATTTATTTATTTATTTATCTATTCTAATATATTTCTATTGTCTACAACACCAATTTCAAAAAAGTTGGGACGATGTGTAAACTTTAAAGACAACAAGAATGCAATGATTTGGAAATCTCATATAACCATATTTTATGCACAATAGGACACATATGAGAAGGTGAAAGTTACACAATAGAACATAGAACACATATCAGAAGGTGAAAGTTACACAATAAAATATAGAACACATATCAGAAGGTGAAGGTTAGACATATGTCCATTGCACAGTTCACTGCACAATCTACAAATGCAAGTTAAAGCTGTATCATACAAATAAGAAGCCATATATCAACACGATCCAGAAACACCTCATCTTCTCTAGTCCAAAAGTCATTTAAAATGGATGGAGACAAAATGGAAAAATGTTCTGTGGTCAGATGAATCAAAATGTGAAATTCCTGAAATGCCAATTTCTGGTCCAGGACCAGACACATTTTCGGGTTTTTTGTATGCACGGTTTTGAGGGCTGTAACATTTTTATCATTTCCGTTATTCAACTAATTTCTGCATCTATTTTCGGTGACACATAGGGTTTTATTTTTATGTTGTTTTTATTTTTGCATGTTTTTATCATTTTTTTTTATATCCGGGAAATTGTAAACAAAAGAGGAGGGAAAACGTGTCTGGTTTTCACTTTTTTTTTTTTTTTTTGTTAATTTAATAGTACAAAGTGCTACTAAAAAACTTTATAAAATAGTTTTTCCTCTCTGTAATGGCAATTTTTATTTTGTATGTTGTTGTCGGGGGGTGGGGCTAGAACCTTTAATAACGGCGTGTTATTGGCGCATTATTTTATTTTATTTTTTTATTATTTTACGTAAATTTTTTTTTCACTTTTTTATTCATTTTATTTATTTTTTTACACTGTGTCCCCATAAGGTCATAATTGACCTTTAAGGACATCTGACTGCTATTTTTTTGTTGGGGAGGGACTGATTTCCCCTATAACTGGGGCTGGTACCTTAGCCCCAGCTGCAGGAAGAATGCATGCCTCTTGCCCATAACTACAGAGGTGATCTTGGTCCTGTAGGACACAGCAGCTTTAGCAGTCTCTGATCTCTGGCGGAATACGTGACCACTGGGTCAGAGGGGAGCCGCAACATGGCGGCTCCCATAGCTATATGTACAGCACTCATTGAGCGCTGTGTACACAGCGATCGGGAAGGCAGGGACGGTAATAAACCTTCCCTGCCTTCTCTATGGGAGCTCCGGCTGTATTCACAGCCATCTCCCCATTTCTGCAGCTGCACGATTTTGTGCAGCTGCTGAAAACTGCAAGGACGTAGCGATACGTCCTTGCAGAACAAGAGAGGGACTGCCCAACGTATATAGTCTATGGGCAGTCCAGAAGAGGTTAAGAAAACCATAAAGAATTGTCAGGCAATGATTTCAACTCTATCTGCGTCCTCACACCCAGGACTGTTGAGCAGCTAGAATACAATATCACACAAGAATGGGGTAACATTCCCTTTCCAAAAATCTAGCAATTGGTCACTTCCCAGGAATCTATCTATCTATCTATCTATCTATCTATCTATTCTATCTGTCCATCTAATCTATCCTCCTGTCACGTATTAATCTTTCTATTTATCTTGCTGTCTAGTATCTGTCTATATAAAAAACTAAAATAGCAGCTGCACTATCAGAGAAATCAGGGTGCACACCCAGAATCTAGACTGAGGATTCCATTGACACATAAAAATAAAAAAAAAGCAGCACTCCTAAAAAATTAGTGAAGAAGAAAAAAATGTGGTGTACTTTATTAGCAACCTTTCTGCTCTTGAATAAAACCTCATGCAAATCGCTTAATGTATATGCCCAATATATATAGTCAGACAGCAATTCATCTGAAGATTATACATAGTTAGTAGAGATTGGCGAGCCCACTTGTACCAAGCCAGGTTTGACCTGAATATTCCAAATGGTTTGGTTTTTATGAAACATAAACAAAAGGAAATTTGTCTCGGGTGAACTAACAGTATTCTACACTATGTTTTATAGATAGGTTCCTAGGAGCCCTGACAGTATTCTACACTATGTTTTATCAATAGGTCCCTAGGGACCCTGACAGTATTCTACATTATGTATTATAGATAGGTTCCTAGGAGCCCTGACAGTGTTCTACAATATGTTTTATAGAGAGGTTCCTAGGAGCCCTAAGAGTGTTTTACACTATGTTTTATAGATAGGTTCCTAGGAGCCCTAAGAGTGTTCTACACTATGTTTTATAGATAGGTTCCTAGGAGCCCAGACAGTATTCTACACTATGTTTTATAGATAGGTTCCTAGGAGCCCTGACAGTGTTCTACACTATGTTTTATAGATAGGTTCCTAGGAGCCCTAAGAGTATTCTACACTATGTTTTATAGATAGGTTCCTAGGAGCCCTAAGAGTATTGTACACTATGTTCTATCAATAGGTTCCTAGGGACCCTGACAGTATTATACACTATGTTTTATAGATAGGTTCCTAGGAGCCCTGACAGTGTTCTACACTATGTTTTATAGATAGGTTCCTAGGAGTCCTGACAGAGTTCTACACTATGTTTTATAGATAGGTTCCTAGGAGCCCTGACAGTGTTCTACACTTTGTTTTATAGATAGATTCCTAGGAGCCCTGACATTGTTCTACACTATGTTTTATAGATAGGTTCCTAGGAGTCCTGACATTGTTCTACACTATGTTTTATAGATAGGTTCCTAGGAGTCCTGACAGTATTCTACACTATGTTTTATCAATAGGTTCCTAAGGACCCTGACAGTATTCTACACTATGTTTTATAGATAGGTTCCTAGGAGCCCTGACAGTGTTATAAATTATGTTTTATAGATAGGTTCCTAGGAGCCCTGACAGTGTTCTACAATATGTTTTATAGAGAGCTTCCTAGGAGCCCTAAGAGTGTTTTACAATATGTTTTATAGATAGGTTCCTAGGAGGCCTAAGAGTGTTCTACACTATGTTTTATAGATAGGTTCCTAGGAGCCCTGACAGTGTTCTACACTATGTTTTATAGATAGATTCCTAGGAGCCCTGACAGTGTTCTACACTGTGTTTTATAGATAGGTTCCTAGGAGCCCTAAGAGTATTCTACACTATGTTTTATAGATAGGTTCCTAGGAGCCCTAAGAGTATTGTACACTATGTTCTATCAATAGGTTCCTAGGGACCCTGACAGTATTATACACTATGTTTTATAGATAGGTTCCTAGGAGCCCTGACAGTGTTCTACACTATGTTTTATAGATAGGTTCCTAGGAGCCCTGACTGTGTCCTACACTATGTTTTATAGATAGGTTCCTAGGAGCCCTGACAGTGTTCTACACTTTGTTTTATAGATAGGTTCCTAGGAGCCCTGACAGTGTTCTACACTATGTTTTATAGATAGGTTCCTAGGAGCCCTGACTGTGTCCTACACTATGTTTTATAGATAGGTTCCTAGAAGCCCTGACAGTGTTCTACACTTTGTTTTATAGATAGATTCCTAGGAGCCCTGACAGTGTTCTACACTATGTTTTATAGATAGGTTCCTAGGAGCACTGACAGTGTTCTACACTTTGTTTTATAGATAGGTTCCTAGGAGTCCTGACAGTGTACTACAATATGTTTTATAGAGAGGTTTCTAGAAGCCCTAAGAGTGTTTTACACTATGTTTTATAGATAGGTTCCTAGGAGCCCAGAAAGTGTTTTACAATATGTTTTATAGAGAAGTTCCTAGGAGCCCTGACAGTGTTCTACACTATGTTTTATAGATAGGTTCCTAGAAGCCCTGACAGTGTTCTACACTATGTTTTATAGATAGGTTCCTAGGAGCCCTGACTGTGTCCTACACTATGTTTTATAGATAGGTTCCTAGGAGCCCTGACAGTGTTCTACACTTTGTTTTATAGATAGGTTCCTAGGAGCCCTGACAGTGTTCTACACTATGTTTTATAGATAGGCTCCAAGAAGCCCTGACAGTGTTCTACACTGTGTTTTATAGATAGGTTCCTAGGAGCCCTGACAGTATTCTACACTATGTTTTATCAATAGGTTCCTAGGAGCCCTGACAGTGTTCTATACTAGGTCTTAAGCCAATTTAAGCAGGGGTTTGTACTGAACTTGTTGGACCCCTAATGAATCTTGGACCCGAGCCATCCAAACCTAAAATGAAATGAATCCTAAGAGGTTCACCCATCTCTCATAGTTAGTAATAATTAAGATTTACATGATTATATCTGAGCTAAAAATACAAAAATATGAAACTAGCGTAAAAACTCCATAAATAGATGACAAGACCATGATAAAATGTCATTAACCAATCACCTTTAGATGTGCAATTTGTATATTATTAAAGCTCACTCCAGTTGGAGAACGGCTGTATACAATCATAAACCATGGCAAGTTCGGCGTCCCCTCACCACTGCTAGGCATATGCAGATGAACAATACATAAAGGAGCCTGTATCCAAATGTGCATGATCCCTAGAAAAATACACCACTAGCAGACATCTCACTAAAAGGCAAAGTCTTTGTCATGGATGGATTTTTGACACTAATTTTGTATTTGATTAATTATGGGTTTTTTTTTGCTCCAATATGATCACATATATATATTAATTAATACTACTTATATATGTGTTATTTGCTTGCGAGATATTGCACATATGGGCTAATGAAGTCTATCTATCTATCTATCTATCTATCCATCTTTCTGTCTCTATTTTCTGTTTTGGTATAGTAGTTATCTTTCTGTGTATTATCTATCTATCTATCTATCTAGTATCCTTCTGTCTAGTAGCTTTCTATGTTCAGTGTAGTATCTATCTATCCATACATCCATCTCATATCTATCTATCTATCTATCTATTTATCTATCTATCTTTCTATCTATCTATCTATCTATCTATCTATCTATCTATCTAATATCTATCTATACATCCATCTCTTATCTATCTATCTATCTATCTATCTATCTAACTATCTATCTCCTATCTATCTCATATCTACAGGATCTCATCTATCTATCTATCTATCTATCTATCTCATATCTATCTATCTATCTCTCTATCTCATATCTACAGTATCTCATCTATCTATCTATCTATCTATCTATCTATCTATCTATCTCATATCTATCTATCTATCTATCTATCTATACATCCATCTATTATCTATCTATCTATCTCCTATCTATCTATATATCTATCACACTATGTAACACTATCTATTCATTTTTATCTCTATCGCTCTGTCTAGAATATATCTGGCTATTATCTATCTAGTATGTTTCTATTTTCTGTATAGTATATATATATATCGTTCTATCTCATCTATCTATCTATCTATCTATCTATCTATCTATCTATCTATCTCATATCTATCTCATCTATCTATCTATCTAACACACTCTCTAACTGTGTTACTATTTTCTACTGTACCTCACCTCTATCTATTCACTATCTATTTAGTATCTTTCTATCTATATATCTATGTACTGTATAGTATCTATCTATCTATCTATCTATCTATCTATCTATCTATCTAGTATATTTATGGCTATTAACTATCCTAGTATCTATCTATATCTATCTATCTATCTGTATTTTCCTCCAGCAATCTCTTCTTGTGTCAGTCTTCTTGTGCCAGTAGTGGGTAGTCCTGTGATGCCATGTAAGAGCCCATTCCTGTGCCTGCCCTTGATGGATGTTGGGCAGCGCTGGGCACCTCCTCCTCCTCCTCCAGGCTGACACATGTGCACATGCTCATAAGAACACACGCTTCTCAACTAGCCACTTAATTACAATGCAGATGTAATCCAGAAGCTCGATGAATCAATGCCACCACTGGCCACATCTGCATTCCTGGGGCTCGCAGATTGTGTATCTGCTGCAGTTACGGGAACGGTAAGGTGCCTCCATCCATCTCCTGCTGCCATGCTATTCCCTCTTGGATGTATCCTCCATAGCTCAGCCTCTCTGCCTGCATCCAGCCTCCCCCTCTCCTTCTCTTTTGTTTTGCTCCTCTTTATTTCCTTGTCTCCTTCCTCTCAGCTCCCCAGGATCTCGCTGCCTCTCACATGAATGTCTCACTGGCTGTTGATGTATTAGTATTCAGTCCATGTCCATCCCAGCTTTACAAATGCTCTGCAGCATCACAAGGGATGGCAGCACAGTAGAGGAAGGATGCAGTGCTTGCACCTCCAGCCTGCCATGAAGACCATGTGCTAATTAGGAATGTTCTCTCCTCTCTGAGTCAGAGCTTTTCTCTTTGTGTCTGAGCTATAATTAAAAGCCGAAAAGCAGCAGAATCCAAGGTGCCGAAGCCTCTGATTCCTCCTTTTTTCTGTCTCTTGGTCTGCAGATTCCTGTCATCCTGTGACCTGCATCCAGCCAAGCTCCTGGAGATCCACAGAACATTGCGGAGGAGACGCTCTCACTGGATTCTTGCCATGGACTGAAGGCCTTGAGAACCTCGACGTCAGTGTAAGTGGAGCTTCCATGTCCTGTGGTGACATTTCCACTTTGACAAGCTATATATTGGATGTTTTGGCATCGCCAGTGATGTGTGAAATGGCGGGGGGAGTGGAAAGGTCATGATATGTCAGATATAATGTCTCTAAATGCTGATCGTATGTGTATCGTTGTGTTAACAAGCTCTAAACCATCCGATTGTGACGACCCATAATGCTGGGAGACAGGTTGTGTGCCAGGAGGGAATGTGTTGAGCCTGGCTCAATGCTTTTGGTATAGGTCTCTATGCATGTGGTCAATCCAGATAGGCAAGACTACTGCATTTGAGATATAGACTATTGTGTCTTAGGGTATTAGGAAACTAAGAAGAATAATTTAGGACTGGATCGATGTAGATTGAGGCCTTTTCCCACAGTCAAAGAACCTTTAGAGATACCATGATGTTCTGTGTTAACTCCATATGAATGAGGTGTACAGGCATCCATCAGTCCAACAAACCTTGGCACCAGGCACGTTGGCATCATGGCTCCTGGGAGTTGCCAGCCTTACTTTACTGTAACACAGTGATCACCTTGAAGGCGTAAGGCCTGGTGACAACTTTCTGAATGATGCAGGGAAAGTACTGTCTATAATCTATAGGACTATCCATTGGGACAGGCACGAAACAGGGAACTTTATGGGTCCAGCCAGGAATTGCTGTTTTTGTTTGCGGCATGGTCCTATGGAGGCATCTATAGTGTGCAAACTAGGCAGAGCTGGGTAAACTGGTGAAAGACAATGGTCTACTGAAATGTCTCCTGTCAGTTCACCTGCACATTGTAGACTGGTGTGATGATGTACGGCATTGTAAGCTGTTGGCTGCTCTTTGACATTTTCGCAGTTGGATTGCCTTGATGTAATTACCTAAAATAATCGATCACAATCTCTGAGCTGATTCTGTGTTGGCCGCAGCAGCACATCTACATTAACCGGCCATTGACATTGCAGATTGTTAGAATAGAGTCCCCAATATCGGCTACTTACTTTCCTGAAAATCTGACCTTGTTGTAAAAAGATGCAAGGATAATGTCCGTGCTGTTGCAATCCGTGTCT
This sequence comes from Leptodactylus fallax, assembly GCA_947044405.1. Taxonomy (NCBI): domain Eukaryota; kingdom Metazoa; phylum Chordata; class Amphibia; order Anura; family Leptodactylidae; genus Leptodactylus; species Leptodactylus fallax. Next base: position 5,905,467 of record CAMRHE010000101.1, read on the forward strand.
GAAGTCACAAACTGAACCCCAAGAAATTCAACTTACTATAGATCTTCCCATTCACTGCAAATGATCACAATCACATTGTTCATGCAATAGATCATATTCTTCATAATCTGGTATTGGAGATCACAATCAGGTCATGGTGACTTGTGGAGGAAATCACAAGCAGGTTACTGCGACTGTAGACTCCTCTGACTGGCATAAGAGATCATTGTTACTGTGCACAGACCTCTGTCTAGCACAGGAGATCACAATCAGATCACTGTGACAGTGCACAGACCTCTGACTCGTACTGTGAATCACACTCAGATCACTGTCTATCATACTGTCAACGGATAACTTGTACTAAAGATGAGATCACAATTACAATCACGCTCAGATTATTGTCACTGTATAAAGATCTTTGACTTCAACAGGACATAACACTCAGATATCCTTTTGCACAGATCTCTGAAAAGATAAAACTAACATCTCAGTGTGTACGAGCTCATGATTTGTAGACGAGATTACAAAAAGGTGACTTTGTATACACCTCTGAGGTGTACAGGAGATCACACTTACTGTAGATGCAGCATTTATAATTATGTACAGATCTCTGATTTGCAAACCAGATCACACTTGTGTCTAGAATTCTGTATTGTACTGTAGATTACAGCGAGATCACTGAGACTGTATACAGGTTCATGATTTGTATATGAGATTACAATCAGGTGACTGTAGATGAGATCACACTCAGATGAATATGGCTGTGATAAAACCTCTGACTTGTACTGGAGATCAAACTCAGATGAATATGGCTGTGATCAGATCTCTGACGTGTATTGGAGAGCACACTCAGATGAATATGGCTTTGATCAGACCTCTGACTTCTATTGGGCATTACACTCAGATTACTATGACTATGTACAGACCTCTGATTTCTACTGGAGATTACACTCAGATGAATATAACTGTTTATAGACCTCTGACTTGTACTGTGGATTACACTCAGATTACTGTGACTATGTACAGACCTCTGACTTGTACTGGAGATTACACTCAGATTACTGACACTATGTACAGACCTCTGACTTGTACTGTGGATTACACTCAGATTACTGTGACTATGTACAGACCTCTGACTTGTACTGGAGATTATACTCAGATTACTGTGACTATGTACAGACCTCTGATTTTTACTGGAGATTACACTCAGATTACTGTGACTATGTACAGACCTCTGATTTGTACTGGAGATTATACTCAGATTACTGTGACTATGTACAGAGCTCTGATTTACAGGAGATTGTACTCAAATGAATAGCACTGTTTACAGACCTCTGACTTGTGTTTGGAATTACACTCAGATTACTGTGACTATGTACAGACCTCTGACTTGTACTGGAGATTACACTCAGATTACTGTGACTATGTACAGACCTCTGACTTGTACTGGAGATTATACTCAGATTACTGTGACTATGTACAGACCTCTGATTTGTACTGTGGATTACACTCAGATTACTGTGACTATGTACAGACCTCTGATTTGTACTGTGGATTACACTCAGATTACTGTGACTATGTACAGACCTCTGATTTGTACTGTGGATTACACTCAGATTACTGTGACTATGTACAGACCTCTGATTTGTACTGTGGATTACACTCAGATTACTGTGACTATGTACAGACCTCTGATTTGTACTGTGGATTACACTCAGATTACTGTGACTATGTACAGATCTCTGACTTGTACTGGAGATTACACTCAGATTACTGTGACTATGTACAGACCTCTGACTTGTACTGGAGATTATACTCAGATTACTGTGACTATGTACAGACCTCTGATTTGTACTGTGGATTACACTCAGATTACTGTGACTATGTACAGACCTCTGATTTGTACTGGAGATTACACTCAGATTACTGACACTATGTACAGACCTCTGACTTGTACTGTGGATTACACTCAGATTACTGTGACTATGTACAGACCTCTGATTTGTACTGGAGATTACACTCAGATTACTGTGACTATGTACAGACCTCTGACTTGTACTGGAGATTATACTCAGATTACTGTGACTATGTACAGACCTCTGATTTACAGGAGATTGTACTCAAATGAATAGCACTGTTTACAGACCTCTGACTTGTGTTTGGAATTACACTCAGATTACTGTGACTATGTACAGACCTCTGACTTGTACTGGAGATTACACTCAGATTACTGTGACTATGTACAGACCTCTGACTTGTACTGGAGATTATACTCAGATTACTGTGACTATGTACAGACCTCTGATTTGTACTGTGGATTACACTCAGATTACTGTGACTATGTACAGACCTCTGATTTGTACTGTGGATTACACTCAGATTACTGTGACTATGTACAGACCTCTGATTTGTACTGTGGATTACACTCAGATTACTGTGACTATGTACAGACCTCTGACTTGTACTGTGGATTACACTCAGATTACTGTGACTATGTACAGACCTCTGACTTGTACTGGAGATTACACTCAGATTACTGTGACTATGTACAGACCTCTGACTTGTACTGGAGATTATACTCAGATTACTATGACTATGTACAGACCTCTGATTTGTACTGTGGATTACACTCAGATTACTGTGACTATGTACAGACCTCTGATTTGTACTGTGGATTACACTCAGATTACTGTGACTATGTACAGACCTCTGATTTGTACTGGAGATTACACTCAGATTACTGACACTATGTACAGACCTCTGACTTGTACTGTGGATTACACTCAGATTACTGTGACTATGTACAGACCTCTGACTTGTACTGGAGATTATACTCAGATTACTGACACTATGTACAGACCTCTGACTTGTACTGGAGATTATACTCAGATTACTGTGACTATGTACAGACCTCTGATTTGTACTGGAGATTACACTCAGATTACTGTGACTATGTACAGACCTCTGACTTGTACTGGAGATTATACTCAGATTACTGTGACTATGTACAGAGCTCTGATTTACAGGAGATTGTACTCAAATGAATAGCACTGTTTACAGACCTCTGACTTGTGTTTGGAATTACACTCAGATTACTGTGACTATCTACAGACCTCTGACTTGTACTGGAGATTACACTCAGATTACTGTGACTATGTACAGACCTCTGACTTGTACTGGAGATTATACTCAGATTACTGTGACTATGTACAGACCTCTGATTTGTACTGTGGATTACACTCAGATTACTGTGACTATGTACAGACCTCTGATTTGTACTGTGGATTACACTCAGATTACTGTGACTATGTACAGACCTCTGATTTGTACTGTGGATTACACTCAGATTACTGTGACTATGTACAGACCTCTGATTTGTACTGTGGATTACACTCAGATTACTGTGACTATGTACAGACCTCTGATTTGTACTGTGGATTACACTCAGATTACTGTGACTATGTACAGACCTCTGATTTGTACTGTGGATTACACTCAGATTACTGTGACTATGTACAGACCTCTGATTTGTACTGTGGATTACACTCAGATTACTGTGACTATGTACAGACCTCTGACTTGTACTGGAGATTACACTCAGATTACTGTGACTATGTACAGACCTCTGATTTATACTGTGGATTACACTCAGATTACTGTGACTATGTACAGACCTCTGACTTGTACTGAGCATTACACTCAGATTACTGACACTATGTACAGACCTCTGATTTACAGATCACACTGGGCTATGGCTGTGACCAGACTTCTGAAATGTACTGGAGATTACACTCAGATTACTGTGACTGTGAGAAAATATCTTACTTGTACTGGAGATTACACTACAATTCCTGTGACTACGTACATGACATTCATATAACTGTGATACCTTATATATTGCATTCAGATAACTGTATATGTATACACTGTGGACTTGTACAGAAGACAACGCTCAGATCTCTATTACTACAGTATATACAGACTTGGAAATGTGCAGTAGGTCATAATTTATAGATGAGATCCCATCTGGACAGGGGTATTGCTAGAGTCCATAAAGATACACAGTATATCTGAAAAACAAAAATAATAAAACAAATATCTATGTGTAGAATGATAATAATAAGATGACCCTAATACAGTCCTTCAGTTGCTAAATAACTCCATCCGGCCCAGACCGCTATGAACACTGCTCCTGGTTATCTTCTCAAAAATTTCTGCGCAGAGATCTTTGTCTCCTCACTTTCCTATACCCTCCCCACCTTTTCCCACTGTTACAGAAATTACTTATCCATAGTGCGTAGGGCAGTAAAAAAGCCACCTAGGTGCCTCCCTAGTAGTAATAGTTCACCATTTAACCCCAATACAGTAGTAGTCCACATAGTGCTCTCACACAGTAGTAGTTCACCATTTAGCCCCCAATACAGAAGTAGTCCACCATAGTGCTCTCACACAGTAGTAGTTCATCATTTAGCCCCCAATACAGTAGTAGTCCACCATTGTGCTCTCACACGGTAGTAGTTAAGCTTTTAGCCCCCAATACAGTAGTAGTCCACCATAGAGCTCTCACATGGTAGTAGTTCACCATTTAGCCCTCAGTACAGTAGTAGTCCACCATAGTGTTCTCACATGGTAGTAGTTCACCATTTAGCCCTCAGTACAGTAGGAGTCCACCATAGTGCTCTCACATGGTAGTAGTTCACCATTTAGCCCTCAGTACAGTAGTAGTCCACCATAGTGCTCTCACACAGTAGTAGTTCACCATTTAGCCCCCAATACAGTAGTAGTCCACCATAGTGTTCTCACATGGTAGTAGTTCACCATTTAGCCCTCAGTACAGTAGGAGTCCACCATAGTGCTCTCACACAGTAGTAGTTAAGCTTTTAGCCCCCAATACAGTAGTAGTCCACCATAGTGCTCTCACACGGTAGTAGTTCACCATTTAGCCCCCAATACAGTAGTAGTCCATGATTGTGCTCTCACACGGTAGTAGTTCACCATTTATCCCCTAATACAGTAGTAGTCCACCATAGTGCTCTCACACAGTAGTAGTTCATCATTTAGCCCCCAATACAGTAGTAGTCCACCATTGTGCTCTCACATGGTAGTAGTTAAGCTTTTAGACCCCAATACAGTAGTAGTCCACCATAGAGCTCTCACATGGTAGTAGTTCACCATTTAGCCCTCAGTACAGTAGTAGTCCACCATAGTGTTCTCACATGGTAGTAGCTCACCATTTAGCCCTCAGTACAGTAGGAGTTCACCATAGTGCTCTCACATGGTAGTAGTTCACCATTTAGCACTCAGTACAGTAGTAGTCCACCATAGTGCTCTCACACAGTAGTAGTTCACCATTTAGCCCCCAATACAGTAGTAGTCCACCATAGTGTTCTCACATGGTAGTAGTTCACCATTTAGCCCTCAGTACAGTAGGAGTCCACCATAGTGCTCTCACACAGTAGTAGTTAAGCTTTTAGCCCCCAGTACAGTAGTAGTCCACCATAGTGCTCTCACACAGTAGTAGTTCACCATTTATCCCCCAATACAGTAGTAGTCCACCACAGTGTTCTCACAGAGTAGTAGTTCACCATTTATCCCCCAGTACAGAAGTAATCCACCATAGTGCTCTCACACAGTAGTAGTTCATCATTCAGCCCCCAATACAGTAGTAGTCCACCATTGTGCTCTCACACAGTAGTAGTTAAGCTTTTAGCCCCCAATACAGTAGAAGTACACCATTGTGCTCTCACACAATAGTAGTTCACCATTTAGCCCCCAAAACAGTAGTAGTCCACCATAGTGCTCTCAAACAGTAGAAGTTCACCTTTTAGCCCCCAACACAGTAGTAGTCCACCATAGTGCTCTCACGCAGAAGTAGTTCACCATTTAGCCCCCAATACAGAAGTAGTCCACCATAGTGCTCTCACACGGTAGTAGTTCACCATGTAGCCCCCAATACAGTAGTAGTCCACGATTGTGCTCTCACACGGTAGTAGTTCACCATTTATCCCCCAATACAGTAGTAGTCCACCATTGTGCTCTCACACGGTAGTAGTTAAGCTTTTAGCCCCCAATACAGTAGTAGTCCACCATAGAGCTCTCACATGGTAGTAGTTCACCATTTAGCCCTCAGTACAGTAGTAGTCCACCATAGTGTTCTCACATGGTAGTAGTTCACCATTTAGCCCTCAGTACAGTAGTAGTCCACCATAGTGTTCTCACATGGTAGTAGTTCACCATTTAGCCCTCAGTACAGTAGGAGTCCACCATAGTGCTCTCACATGGTAGTAGTTCACCATTTAGCCCCCAATACAGTAGTAGTCCACCATAGTGCTCTCACACAGTAGTAGTTCACCTTTTAGCCCCCAACACAGTAGTAGTCCACCATAGTGCTCTCACGCAGAAGTAGTTCACCATTTATCCCCCAATGCAGTAGTAGTCCACCATAGTGCTCTCACACAGTAGTAGTGCCCCCCCTCCCAAAGTATTTGTCCTCTGCTCTGCTCCCCTATAGAAGTTACAGTCATGAGGAAAACAAAGTCCACCCTCTATAAATTCTATGATTTTATGCATCAGGACATAATAAAAAAAAAAACATCTAGTCCTCAGAAGGTTGTAAAATGAGGTAAATGCAACCTTAGATGAAGAACAACAGGTGACATATTACGCTGTGTCACTATATATTTAACCAAAAAAGAAGCCAAAATGGAATAGGAGTGTGTAAAAAAAATAAATCTGGCCATAAATCAATAGCTTGTAGAACCAGTTTTTGCAGGAATAACTTGCAGTAATGCTTTTCTGTAGGACTTTGTCAGTCTCTCACATTCCTGTATACAAAGTTCTCTAAAGATCCCAGCATGGCATTTCACTTGGGTTGAGGTCCGGACTTTGACTTGGACCATTACAACACCTTGGTTCTTATCTTTTCTGCCATTTTGTTGTAGATTTGTTGGTGTGCTTCAGATCATGACCCAGTTTCAGCCAAGCTGTAGTTGTTGGCCTCACACTTGACTCTAGTATAATTTGGTATATAGCGGAGTTCATGGTTGACTCAATGACTGCAAGGTGCCCAGGCCCTGAGCCAGAAGCAGACGGCTCTATTTACTGTAAACAGGCACTGTTACTGCAAATCAATGACGTCAATGGGAGTAGAACAGCAACAACACCACCCGGCCCCCCCACTGATCAGATATATGGACTATCCAAACAATAGGCCATAAAAAAAATCTAGACAGCCCCTTTAAGATGTGCTGCCATGTTCTTTAAGAAAGTGGAGTCTTTCTCTTGGCAACCCTCCTAAACAAGCCATATGTGTCCATCTTTTTTCTATTTGCACTGTCATGAACATTTAACATGATAACTGAGGTCTGGAGAGTCTGAGAAGTAGCTCTTGGTTTTTCTGCAATATTTCTGAGCATTGAACGAACTGACCTTGGGGTGAGTTTACTGGGACGTTCACCCCTAGGAAAATTGTTAACTGTCTTGAATGTGTTCCTCTTGTGAATAATCTTTTTCATTGTAGAATGATGGACTTCAAATACTTTTGAAATGGCCTTATTTAACCCTTTCCAGATTGATGGGCAGCAACAATTGCTTCTTTAAGATCATTGCTGATGATAATTGCTGACAGGTCACATGCCTGAATGCTCCAGACCAGCAAACTGCCTAAACATATGCTTTTATAGAATTGTTTACACTTAACAATGATGAGTTACTCAAGGGCATTCGATTATCAGCACCTGGTTGACACTTACCTTCTTAATTACTATGGAAGCAGTAAGGGTATGCTTAAAGGGAGTCTATCACCTCCCCCAAGCATGTTGAGCTGCTACCACCGCATTACTATGATGAACAACACAACCACATTATGTAGGTCACTTTTGTAAATTTGGAGTAAAATAAAGTTGAAGTATTATGCATATGAGGCAGTTGGTGCACTGGGGGTGCTCATGTAAGTGGCACTGGTGGCACAGGCAGGAAATGGTAGGGGTCTGAGGGGCAAGAGCAGTGCTCCAAGGAGCTAAGCCTAACCCCTAGTGCACCAACTGCCTCATTTGCATAAGACTTCATAGTTATTTTTCTCCAAATATACAAAAGTGACTTATATAACAGAGGTGTGTTGTGTATCACTGTAATGTGCATGGTAACATGGTGGTGGCAGCAACTGAATATACTTGGGGGCGGTGGCAGAATTTTTCACATACAGCTTCTGCATTTTGGCCTAGTTTTTGTTCAATAAATAATGGCATGGTGTAATTTATCATGTGTTGCTGTTCATCTGAGGCTGCATATACCTAATGTGAATACCCTCTAAGGATGGGAAGTTAAGTAGACCATTTGTTGCACACCAGCAAAGCCCCAGAAGAAGCCTGATAAAGGCAAAACCCAGGGGTCAGACATGAGAGGCTCAGTGTGCTAGGTGGATTTTAAGCTGTGATAACTTGAATTTTGAGAGTATATAGAATAAAAAACACTTTTTTCACTTGGATTTTATGAAGCCGTCTGCACTATGGTTAGTCTGTCTAAATCTTTGTAGATGTAAGGACTACAAGCTTTGACAAATCTTGTAAGAGCCGGCATCTTTTGAAGTTATATGGAGGACAACAATTGGAACTCACCGCTCTGCACAGTATCCTGTGTTATGGAGGGGTGGTGAGAAGTACGCCCTGGAGAATTTGTGTTTGGAGCCATTTTAATAGTGTGTAGCCCCTGAGGCCCTCTCTATGTGAAAGTTTCTAAAGGCCGGATGTTCCTTTATTATGTCCTGATACGTAAAACCATAGAATTTAGAGACCATAGGACTTTTATACAACTTCCCCCTATTAACAGTGCTAACATTTACTCACATAACTCTATGGTGTGTGACTGTGGCCTGTTTGTGTAGTCGTGCACAAGTGGTGTGATGCAGTGACGTTATCATGCCATCCGTGCTAGGCCATCAACATCCTCAGCATGTTCTTAACTTCTCATAGGCAGCAGGCCTAAAGAAGCCTGTGGCTTACAATAGTAGGTGGCTTTACAGAGAACCAATGTGATTGTGAACAGACCTCTGACATGTACTAGTGATCACATTCAAATCACTATAGAGTAATAATACCGCTAACCCCCTGCGGTAGAATACATTCAGATCACTATGGCTATGTACAGACCCTCGAAAGGTTAGTGAACTGTACAAGAGATCACACTCAGGTCACTGTCAATGTGAACCGACCTCCAACGTGGACCACAAACACACTCAGGTATGTGTAGCTCTGTGCCAATCGCTAACTTATCCATAAGATTATTGTGACAGTATACAGAGCTAATTTGTACAGAGGTATACTGACCTCTGACATGTACTAGTGATCACACTCAGACCACAATTACTGTGTACATTCCGCTGAAATGTACTAGTGATTACACTCAGATCACAGTTACTGCATATATACCTCTGTACTACTGTATATGTAGATCACAATGGCTACATATAGACCTCTGAAATGTACTAGTGATCACACTCAGACCATAATTACTATGTCCACTCCGCTGAAATGTACTAGTGATTACACTCAGATCATAGTTACTGCATATATACCTCTGTACTACTGTATATGTAGATCACAATTATTACATATACACCTCTGAAATGTACTAGTGAACATACTAAGATCACAATTACTGTATACACACCTCTGACATATACTAATGATTATACTAGGATCACAATTACTGCATATAAGCCACTGTACTATATGTAGATCACAATTACTGCATGCATACCTCTGGTATGTACTACTGATCATGCTCATCACAATTACTGCATATACACCTCTAAATGTACTAGTTATCAGACTCATATCACAATTATTGCATACACACCTCTGAAATATACTAGCATTCACATTCAGATCACAATTACTGCATATGGACCTTCTGAAATGTACTAATGATTACACTCAGATCACAATTACTACATACAGACCTCTGACATGTACTACTGATCACACTCAGATCACAATTACTGCATACAGACCTCTGACATGTACTACTGATGACACTCAGATCACAATTACTTCATATACACTTCTGATATGTACTACTGATCACACTTAGATCACAATTACTACATACAGACCTCTGACATGTACAAGTGATGACACTCAGATCGCAATTACTTCATATACACTTCTTATATGTACTACTGATCACACTCAGATCACAATTACTACATACAGACCTCTGACATGTACAAGTGATGACACTCAGATCACAATTACTTCATATACACTTCTTATATGTACTACTGATCACACTCAGATCACAATTACTGCATACAGACCTCTGGCATGTACTACTGATTACATTCAGATCACAATTACTACATACAGACCTCTGACATGTACAAGTGATGACACTCAGATCACAATTACTTCATACACACTTCTGACATGTATTACTGATCACTCTCAGATCACAATTACTGCATACAGACCTCTGACATGTACTACTGATCACAATCAGATCACAATTACTGCATACAGACCTCTGACGTATTACTGATCACTCTCAGATCACAATTACTGCATACATACCTCTTACATGTACTACTGATCACAATCAGATCACAATTACTGCATACAGACCTCTGACGTATTACTGATCACTCTCAGATCACAATTACTGCATACAGACCTCTGACGTATTACTGATCACTCTCAGATCACAATTACTGCATACAGACCTCTGACATTTATTACTGATCACAATCATATCACCATTACTGCATACATACCTCTTACATGTACTACTGATCACAATCAGATCACAATTACTGCATACAGACCTCTGACATGTACAAGTGATGACACTCAGATCACAATACTTCATATACACTTCTTATATGTACTACTGATGACACTCAGATCACAATTACTGCATACAGACCTCTGGCATGTACTACTGATTACACTCAGATCACAATTACTACATACAGACCTCTGACATGTACTACTGATTACACTCAGATCACAATTACTACATACAGACCTCTGACATGTACAAGTGATGACACTCAGATCACAATTACTTCATACACATTTCTGACATGTATTACTGATCACTCTCAGATCACAATTACTGCATACAGACCTCTGACATGTACTACTGATCACAATCAGATCACAATTACTGCATACAGACCTCTGACGTATTACTGATCACTCTCAGATCACAATTACTGCATACATACCTCTTACATGTACTACTGATCACAATCAGATCACAATTACTGCATACAGACCTCTGACGTATTACTGATCACTCTCAGATCACAATTACTGCATACAGACCTCTGACGTATTACTGATCACTCTCAGATCACAATTACTGCATACATACCTCTGACATTTATTACTGATCACAATCATATCACAATTACTGCATACATACCTCTTACATGTACTACTGATCACAATCAGATCACAATTACTGCATACAGACCTCTGACGTATTACTGATCACAATCATATCACAATTACTGCATACAGACCTCTGACATTTATTACTGATCACAATCAGATCACAATTACTGCATACAGACCTCTGACATGTACAAGTGATGACACTCAGATCACAATTACTTCATACACATTTCTGACATGTATTACTGATCACTCTCAGATCACAATTACTGCATACAGACCTCTGACATGTACTACTGATCACAATCATATCACAATTACTGCATACAGACCTCTGACGTATTACTGATCACTCTCAGATCACAATTACTGCATACAGACCTCTGACATGTACTACTGATCACAATCAGATCACAATTACTGCATACAGACCTCTGACGTATTACTGATCACTCTCAGATCACATTTACTGCATACAGACCTCTGACATTTATTACTGATCACAATCATATCACAATTACTGCATACAGACCTCTAACATGTACTACTGATCACAATCAGATCACAATTACTGCATACAGACCTCTGACATGTACTACTGATCACACTCAGATCACTGTGACTCTGTACAGATCTCTGTGAGCGACCCAGGAAAGTGTACAGAGAGTTGTTCTGTAGTGAAGATCAGGGTGTATTCTCTAAAAGAAGCAGTCTTCTCGGACTATTCTTAAATGTAAGCTCTGAGCCTCTTGCTGTTGATTTTGGGAATATTTATGTAAAGTCTATCCACAAGCGGACTAAATTGTCTAAGGCTTGTGTGTTTGAGGACAACAATTGGCATAAATCATACGAGGACACAGGAGATGTGGGTGCTGGTGTGGCCTGATTTAGTATGGGGAAAGATTAGAATAGCAAATATGAACAATATGTATGTTAGAAACTTGGTTACTGCCTAAAAGCCGGCTTTTTTCTTATTGTTACTCTACAGTTTTCCACCATTTATCTGACCTTGTCTGTAGGATAGTGGCGTACAGTTTCTAGTGTTGCAAAATAGTTTTCCATGCAGTTGCACTGTATATGTATGATAACTACTAGGTTCACTAATGAAATTACATTAAAAATAGGTATACCTGAATGACAGCAAATCTATTAACTGTTTTAGACACTTTATTTGGCAAGGGGGAAGGGCTTAGAAAATGGAGGTGGAGCTTAAGTTGCAAGACATAAAAATGTTGTTGGAAACTAAGACAACAATGGGTGTAGATGGTCTAACTATATTAAATACAGTGTGTTATATTGCAATACGGTCTAGTCCAGGCTTACACTGGTATTAGAAGGGATCAGGAAATCTTACTCACAATGTTTATCATTTAAAAGGAATTGGATATTTTTGCTTAAAGAAATCCTCCAGCAATTTCTGCCCAGATATCGTGCAGCACAGGCCATTTTGAGTCTTTGGGGATCTGTGTGTAACCCACCGCAGGCATTAGACCTTGCTGTATGATGGAATTGCATGGACTGTTCCACCCAGGCTCTCCACAGGGGAGGACAGAACACCCCTTAGTATTATAATGTTATTTCATGATGAATATGACACTGACTTATACTTATGGTGTTTTAGTTTATTAAAAAAATAGAGAGAGAAGAAAGGATAATAACAGGGAACATTCAGCAGGCGGAGATGGTGCTGGCTCTAGCTGGTTGTTTGATCATGTGTATCATAGGATAGACAGGAAAGACAAAACAAAATCTGAACATTACGATAAGCTTTGTTAGATCCATAGGAGAGACTTCAGTGCAAAAAGTAAGTACAAGACTCAGTAAAACAATTATTATACAGTTATCTGGGGGTAAGGACATTCATAGAAAGTTGGGATTCTGCTCTAGGATGTCTTTAAAGAATAATGTATATGCCTTGTGTATGATATAGATGTATCAACTTTAACTTGATGCTTAACAAGGTAAAGGGGTTATCCATGTTATTAAAAAAATAGTAAAATCAGCTGTAAATGGCATAAGAAAGAATCCGTACTCACCTCTCCCCTGCAATCCAGTGCTGGTTCTCTGATGGTCCTCCAGATCTCTACTTACATGTGGACTGCATGTGATCACTGCAGACAATCAATGCCCACAGGGGTCACATGCAGTACTAATGGCATCATGGCTTCCATCCAGTCCAGTTATGACTGTGACTAGGCCTGGAGGGAGAGGGGGGCCCGCTACACAGTCGACCAAGCTGTAGCAGCAGCACAGTCAGTGTCTCCAGGTTGTCTTCTGTCACTTGCATAATATACTAGGAGACATGTCAGTTTGGACATATTTAGCAGAGAAGCTCCAGCTCTTGTTGGTCTACTAGTATGTGATTTCCACAATGGATGTGTCAAAAGTTGTAGTTTGACCTGCTGATTCCTTTGCAATGCAAAGACCGCACAGAAACTTGCAGTTCAGTTGGATTTGCAGTGGAAATAAACTGCTTAATGTCAATGTTGACTTTTAGTAAGCACTTTCATACTGTGTGGCCGTTGCAACAGGGGGTTACCCATTTCCTAATATTGAAATCTAGATAATATAGATTTGTGAGTGTATGACACCCAGGACCCTTGCAGATCAGTGGCACTGTGTAATAAAAAAAAAAAAAAAAACGGGGGTTACCCACTTTCTAATATTGAAACATTTGTTCTGTGAGTTTCTGACATCCAGGATCCTCGCAGTTGCAGACGCTCCATTTCAGGAGCTATGCTGCTCACTCACTATACAGTGTGTAATGAAGACTTAAGGTTCTACAGTGTTGCCCTATAGACCTCAATGGGACAGCGATGCATTAACAAAGACTTCGGCCACACTTTGTACAGTTATTGAGTAGTGTGGCTCCCAGATGTAAACATTACCAGGCGCTGATCTGTGGGGGTCCTAGGTGTTGGAACCTTGTAGATCTAATATTGATGGTCTATCCTGACGATAGGCCGTCAATATTAGAAAATGGATAACCCCTTTAAACACCTGCCTGAATAGGAATACATTACAACTATGAAACAATTTAGTGTTGGAAGGGAGGGGGCCCCAGCCCAAAATTTTCTCCATGTACCATAGGACTCTAGTTACACCTCTGCTTCTATCACTGAATTTCGGTAATCCAATATGTGACCGCTGTGGCCATTGATTGGCTCCATTGGTTACCTGCTGTCCACATGTAAGCAGAGACCAGATAGACCGTCTGAGAATCAGTACTGGATCGCAAGGTAAACAGAGAGGTGAGTATTGATATTTTTTTTGCAGCTGGTTTAACATTTTTGTGCAAATTGTATAACCCATTTAGATTCAAAGTTGCAGAAAAATTACTTTTTCAAGGTAAAGATTTCAAAAACTTTTCATTCTCTGGCAGCACTTATGTTCTTAACTGTCGTTATACTGTACTTTATTATCATATTTTAGTTCCTTTCTGTGAAATCCTGTGATGAAATCCACTTTCTGTCCCTTCTGCAATTTTTTCCTGACTCAGCTTTTGTATGCCATCATGTCCTAACTGTGTTTTCAACTTGTGATATCTCCAGAACTGTGATCCCGGTGCCATCTGAAAGCTAAAAATCTCATCTTTCGGATGACACCAGACCTACTGTTCTAGGAAAATCAAAAATTGTACAAAAGTTTAGGTATGCATTAAAGTTTGCTATAAATGTACACAGTACTTGTTTCAGATGTTGTGCCATTTATAGGTTGTCTGCCATGTGATTCCTTGCTTTAATGCAGACTACATTTTACATGAAATGGCATAGACTTTCAAAAATACAAAAAAAAAAGCAAGCGATAGATAAGTGACATTGGATTCCTGTTCCGTAACACAAACCATCTCACTTGCCTCCTGCTTATGATAGGTTTATTCCTGTCAGCACTTACAAGCAGAAGGCAGGGGAGAGTCTTAGGAATTGGGAACTGTATTTCATAGGATACACTGGAGGTTCTGCACTAAGAACACATACTGTAGATACTATAGGTAGTATGAGAAAAGACAATTGTATAACTCTGCAGCTAAATCTGATAATGAATGATTACAACTGAGCTGGGATGAAACAAAAAAATATGGCAAAAAATATTTTTTGTGCTTATTTAATACCACAAAATAAACCAGATATCTGTATAGAGATTATAACATTGTTGAGCTGGACTAGGTATCTATATAGAGATTTTAACACTGTTGTGTTTGACCAGGTATCTATTGATTGATTGAGATGGGTGACCCTCTGAAGATTCGTTCTGTTTTGGGTTCAGATGGTTCTGCTCAAGGATTCATTTCAGGTCAAATAAGTTCATCACAAACCAGAAGTGAAATTATTATAAGAGACCCCAGAGTAAAATAGGTGGAAGCCCAGGTAGAAAAGGAGGTGTGGTGGCATGGAACAATAACAGTTATGCTCACCTTCCCTCACCTCTTCTGGGCTTCCTCATGGCATCCAGAGCTTCCTCTGGGTCCTCTTCCAGCCTCCTGGGTGATGTCATGTGTCACCCCGAAGAGGTGAGGGAAGGTGAGTATAACTGTTTGTTATTTTTTTTACACCTCTCCTGGGCCTCCACCTATTATACTCTGGGCTCTGAAGATACCCCAGAGTATAATAATAATTTCACTTCCACTTCGCGAATAACAAACCCCCAAATGTTTGAGGTTCAGGTCGAACCTGAAATTTTTGGAAAATCTGGGTCAAATCTGGTTCGATTTAAACTGGCTCACTCATCTCTAGTATCTATATACAGCCATGAGAAAAACAAAGTCCACCCTCTATGAATTCTTTGGTTTTACGTATCAGGACATAATAAAAAACATCTGGCCATTAGAAGGTCTTAAAATTAAGTAAATAAAACGCCAAATGAAGAACGAAACCCATCAGATTCCACTATGTCATCATTTCCTCATCGTTCTGGAGGAATTTTGTTCCACTTCTCTTTACAATGTTGCTTCATTTCATTGAGATTTGTGGGCATTAGTATATACCCAGTTCTCTGAAGCTCCTGTCGCAGTATTCCAAATGGGTTGAGGTCTGGACTATGGGCCATTACAACACCTTGATTCATTTAATTTTGAGCTTTTTTTTTTTGTAGATTTGCTGCTGTGCTTGAGATCATTGTCCTGTTACATGACCCAGTTTTGGCTAAGCTTTAGTTGTTGGATAGATGGCCTCACATTTGACTCTAGAATAGTTTGATATACAGAGGAGTTTATGGTTGATTCAATGACTTCAAGGTGCCCACGGCCTGTAGCTGCAAAACAAGCCCAAATCACCACCCCACCACCACAATGCTAGACAGTTGGGTGAGGTGTTTGTGCTGATATGTTGTATTTGGTTTTCACCATACATGGTGCTGTGCATTATAGCCAAAACATCTCCACTTTGGTCTCATCTGTCCAAAGGACATTGTTCCAGAAGTCTTATGGCTCGTTCAGATGCAACTTTGCAAACTTAAGTCATGTTGCTATGTTCTTTCTAGAAAGAAGAGACTTTCTTTTGGCAACCCTTCCAAAGAAGTCATATTTGTTCAGTCTTTTTCCAAATGTACTGTCATGAACTTGAACATTTAACATGATAACTGAGGCATGTAGAGACATAGAGGTAGCTCTTGGGTTTTTTTTGCAATTTCTCTAAGCAATATATTGTCTGACCTTGGGCTGAATCTGCTGAGACGTCCACTCCTGGGAAGATTATCAACCATTGTGAATGTTTTCCAATAGTTTGGAAATGGCCTTATAACCCTTCCCAGAATGATGGGTAAAAACAATTGCTTCTCTGAGATCATTGCTGATATCTTTCCTCCGTGGCATTGGGTTAACATACAACTGAATGCTCCAAACTGGCAAACTGCCAAAACTTCTGCTTTTATAAAGTTGGTTAGACTTGCTGATGATTATCAATTAATCAAGTGGATTTGGTTAGAATCGCCTGGCTGCTACTTACCCTTTTAAATCCTATTGAAACGGTAAGGGTATATTTTATTTTTCACATACTGCTTCTGCATGTTGTCCTAGTTTTTTTTACAATATTTAATGACACAGTATAATTTGTCACATATTGTTGTTCATCTGAGGTTGTATTTATTTTTTACCTAATTTTATGTACTGATATGTAAAACCGTAGACTTCAAAGTAGGTAGACTTAGTTTTGCTCATGATTGTAGAGATTACAACACTGTTGTGCTGGGCCATGTATCTACATAGAGGGTACAATAGAGATTATAACACTGTTGTGCTGGGTCATGTATCGATATAGAAAAGATAAAATGGTTGTGCTGGATCATTTATCAACATAGAGATTATAACACAGTTGTGATGGACCATGTATGAAGATAGAAGTTACAACACTGTTGTGCTGGGCCATGTATCTATATAATAATTATAACACTGTTGTGCTGGGCCCGGTATCTATATAGTGATTATAATGCTGTTGTGCAGGACCAGGTGTCTGTATACAGATTATAACACATGCTCTGGACCAGCTTTCTAAACAGAGATTATAATGTTTTGCTGGATCAGGTTTTTACATAGATATTATAATACTGTTTTGCTGGATTGGTACATTTATAAAGCTGAGGGACAAGAGGACTTGGGTCGAAAGTAGGGACTAACTCTGCAAAAGAGAGTCAATTAGAAGGTTTGTTATATCATTTATGTATGTAGACATTATTAAAGGGAGTCTGTCACCAGACCCCAGCATATCAACCCAGCCCTGCAGATAGATAGGTTGGGGTCACCTGATCAAATGGTGCAAAACCTACGATATCTCGGCAAAGGAGACACCTATTCACAAGGGGAAAATACTGTGTGATTCAGGTGACCCTAACCTTTTTATCTGTTGGGTTGATATGCTGGGTCCGAGTGACAGGCTCCCTTTAAATGCTTCGTCTGGGATCTGATGTACCATCAGACACAGTTTTTGGGTTAAATATTTATTCTTTGTTTCAGCTAGTCTGAAGATGGAGACTCTCTAAACATTTACAAAGTTCACAAATAACAGCTGGATTATGTTTATGCAAAGCCGCAGGAAGCTTTGGGATCTGCCAAAAATGTGTTTAACACAAAGTGACACTGATAAAGCTGTGATATCCCTTCTAAACCCTTCACTCACACTGAAATATCTGCTGAGTCCATTGGACAGTCAACTAACAGAAGTATCAGATCACAGATGCCTATAGAGGTCTATGGAGAAGTCTCTAGTTCTCCGAAAATAGGTGGTCAACTCACTGAAGTATCAGTTACAGCTGCCCATAGAAGAAGAAGGGGAAAGTGAGGAAGAGTTGCACACATACACATGCAGCTGCAGCTAATGCAGACTTGCACCTGCAGCTAATTGTACATTTTCTATCTTACCCCAAGTGCTTTATCCATATTAGTATTATTCAGTACTTATAAAAATAAAAAATCAGTACTATCAAGTCTATGACATGATACGAGAGTTGCTCTACCCTGCTGGAAAGTCACTGACACTTTTTTGGTCTAAACTGGAGCTTTACATATGTTCAAAGTGAGGCACCATACTCTTGGTGGTTACAGTCCCTTTAAGTAGTAGAGAAGCGTTCTGGAGACAGTCTCTAGCTTATGTACACTAGCTTTTGCTGCTTCTCTCACACTTAGTAGACACAGTGGTCCAAATTTACTATCTCTGCTGCAAATTGAAAGTGCCCAAAATTGTGCCTCAGCTCCTGTACCCTGCTCGCCATTTTTTTAGAGAGTGAGAGGTGCAGGGTGTGAATTTAGGTAGGTCGGGGTGGGGATGTCGAGTCCATTAGATTTACTATAACTCACACCAGAAATCTGTTGTGAGTTAATCCAAAAATCTACGCCAGTTCCTGACGTTGAGTTCAGACGCACTTACATGCACACAGATTATTAAGAAGTTCCTGTTGGGAAATGAATTAAAACTAAGAAACGTCAATCTCAATAAATTCCCTCCGGTGTCTTTTATAGCAGAAGAACAGTGGCAGATAACTTGTATAGTTTCTGAAGTCAAAATGGCTGAGGGCTATTGCCTGAATCTTCCATACTACCATAGATAATGGAGACTACCTCCAGTACAGGATTACTGCCTTGCCAATTTTGCACAGTTGTGCCATGCCCTGGTATGTCCAGAGAGTTCTTTGATGGCTAAGTCATGACTTGTTTCTAGAATCATCTTGACCAGCCATACAGTGTGCAAGTAGCATGCACCAACAACTCTTGCGATCAGATCACTGTCTCTATGTCTCTCTATTTCTCACGGAGTGTCCTCACTGAGGGCTTCCAGTTGTAGGACCTATCTTACTCCTCACATGGTGGTTGCACAAGCCTTACACCTCTGCAGGCTTGTTCCAGTCACTCCTTGATCTTTCTCTCTCTAACAGACCACCACATCACTGTCTAGACCCCCTTCAAGTCTCTTAGCAGATCTCAATGTCACTTATGCACTTACTCCACTCATAAGGCATATATGGGAGACACCTCAACACCACCTACAGATGCTATGCCGCAATGCTTCTTGCACCTTCATACCGCCTACGAGGCTCCTGGCCCCTTCAGTCAATGGCCTCTGCTGGCTGACACCTCCAGCTCCTGCAGGATGGCGTCCAGGAACGCCGTTCCCAGTTCCATCACATAAGACTGAATGGCAACAATGCTGGGAAGATATCTTGCCAGCTTCTACTACAATGATCCAGGGGATGCCCAGACTCAGCAGGTACATGGTATAAACAATACAATAAAGCATTAACCATCATCAAACAGCAATCACAGGAACATTACCAATAGTACTTACAATGTATATGTAACAATAACACTATGTAAGGTGGCAGGTGTGTCACCCCCTTACACAATGACAAAGCCCTGTGCACATATCACCATAGTGTCAGCCATTTGTGGCAGTATATTATTATGACTGGGCAGCTCCTCGCCCTCCGTCCTCCTCCATCATATAACAAACCCTGCGAGCACAGAAGGAGTGAGCAGGAAGTGGTTGTGAGAATCTGTTTCCATGACAACAACAGAGAGTGTAGAAAATTCTTCTGAAAATGAATAGCAACAGGCACGGGAAGATAGAGCCAGGGAGAAAGGGTGGGGGGCGAGAATAGATTGGGGGCAGGAATAAAGGGGAGATAGGGGGCAAACCAATGAGAGGAGATGGGCAAAGGTATGAGGAGAAATACGGAAAAAGAATTAGGAGACATCGAAGGGAACGAAGGGGGGAAAAAATGGTACGATGAAGGAAGAGGGAGGGGAAGCGAGGAGAGGTGGGAAGAAGCACAACGAGAGATCCAGGGAAATGTGGAAGAATGATGAAGGAAGGAAATAATGAGGGGATAAAAAGAAGTGAGGTGGAAAGAAGCACAAGGGGAGATCCATGAGAATAAGGAGGGAAGATGGAAGGGAATAATGGAGGGAGAGGATTGAGGAAAGCTTGGAAGAAGAATAGGGAGAATTCTAGGGGAATAAGGAGGAATGAGGGGAGTAAGGAAGGGAATGATGAAGAGAGTGGGAGAAGAATGATGCGAGGTGGGAAGATGCAGAAGTAGAGATCCAGGGAAATAAGGAGGAATGAAAGGAATTAAAGATCAAGGTAGAGGAACAAGGAGAAGTGGTAAGAAGCCTGTGAGGAGGAATAAGGGGAGGAAGTAAAAGAATGATGAAGGTAGAGTGAGAGAGAGAATGATAAAGAGAAAGAGAGAGAAACAAGGAGAGGTTTAAGGAGACATCTAGTAGAAGGAAGGGAAATGACGAAGAAATTGAAGGAATTATGAAAAGAGAGGGAGACGAATTAGTAGAGATGCAAAGAGAGATCCAGTAGAATGAAGGGGAATGGGGAGAAAGGAATGGTGAAGGAAGAGGAAAAGGAATGAAGAGAGGTGCAAGGAGAGATCCAGTTGAGTGAACAGGGTAAAGAAGAAAGGAAATAAATGATGAAGAGAAAGGGAAAGGAATGAGGAGGGGTGCAAAAAGAGATCCAGTAGAATCGAGGGGAGAAAGGAATGGTGAAGGGAGAGGAACAAGGGGAGGTACAAGGAGAGATCCAGTAGATAACAGGAGAATGAAGGGAGAAAGGAATAGAATGGTGAAAGTAGAGGAATGAGGAGAGGTGCAAGGAGAGATCCAGTTGGATTCTGGGGAATGAGGGGGGCAAAGGAATGGAATGGTAAATGGAAGGGAATGAGGAGAGGTTAGAAGAAGATAGAAAGGTATGGAATGATGAAGAGAGAATGATAGAGATGAATGAAGAATGGTAGGAAGAAACACAAGGATAGATCCAGTAGAATGAGAAGGAATGAAGGAAGAAGAGAAGGGAGCAGTACAAGATGGGGAATGAGGAAAGGTGGGAAGATGTCCAAGCAGAGCTTTAGGGGAACCGAAGAAGGAAAGTGAAAAAATAATGGAGGGAGGCAAAAAGACATCAAAAGGAGAGCGTGTGAATGAAGAAACTAGGGGAGGAAGTTTGAGAGAATGAAGAGAGACATGGGTGGAAAATCAAAAGACTGGAGGGAGATGGAAAGTCAGGAGGATTGTAAACAATTTAATGACAAATGGGACACAGGTAGAAAGAGGGAGAAAAAATGGAGAATGAGATGAACATGGTAACTGGTTGGAAGAGGAATTTGTATACTAAGAAATATATAATGGCTATGGACAAGTTATTAGGTGATGAATGATGATAAAGGTAGGGGGAGACAAAGGGTTACGAACGATATATAGTCTGGTAACACATATTCTCCATATTAGCACTCACCTATCAGCATTAGGTGAAAAAAGATGGCTGTTTGAGGTCAGATTTGCAGTCATTTTTTAGCTTTTCAAATAAAATATTTGCTTTTAGAGAAAATTGAAAAGTAATAATTTCAAAAATGTTCTCAAAGCTGCAGGTACAGAAAATATTTGTTACTCCAACATCTCACATTTTTATTACTAATGGATTTTACCACCTATACAAAAGTAGGAAAGTAGGTATAAAGTTGTTAGTTTTTGTGAAAAAATAATTTTATAACCGGGAATGGCGAATGCATGTAGGCTGGTCCTATTAAGCAATAGTAAGTGGCACAGCAGCCCCGTCCACTGCATAGTGGTGGTTCCAGGCAAATGCAGCGCCGCTCCTATTATTTGAATAGGAGCAAGCTGTACAAATTCCCCATCCACTGCAGTTTCTTCCGGTGCCTTGGAGCTGCTGGAACAATTGAACCGTGTGGGTTGCGGGTGTCGGACCCCCACACATCGCATAATGATGATCTATCCTTAATAACAGCACAATGTCAGTCAACTAACAGGGTAATGTTGTGTATTAGGAGGATTTGGGAGGAAAGTAAGAAACACAAATGCATTTCCATTTCATAATAGTTAATCATCAGGAAAATGATCGATCTAAAATCTTGCAGGCCCTGGCTCAAAAATTCAGTCTGGGCCCCCCTGGACAACTTCTCCGCACAACCATCAGGCATGTTCCATCCATACATTTTAGAAGCATTTCCATTTTGTTCTCTATCTGTGCCCAGACCGCCATGAAGATTTGTTCACATAAACTTTGCGTCATTCCCAACCCCTGTCAGTGCCCCCCACATATTAAGTATGCCCCATTTTATACCATAGTCTCTCCCCACAGAATCCCTCCTTGACTACATTCTCCTGTCCAGCTGCTACTTTTTTAAGTATGTATTAATTTTTTTTAACACCATTTCATGATGTAGTACAATGTGCCATGCCAGTATTATTTTTTAGGAGACACTATGACACTATTATTCTCACAGTGTGTGATGCTTAGTTTCAGTATGGTGCACTATGTGACAGTATAATATTCAGAGGGTCATAGTGTTTGGCACTGCTATATTCAGTGGGTAAAGTGTGTGGCACTGTGAGGTATTTGTCTTAGTATAGAGGTAAAGGATATTTAAAAATGAGTAACCTAAGTGGTCTTGACACTAAACTCTGCAGAGACGTACCATAGCCAGGAGAAGTCATCATGGCAGCCTGGGTCGGTATAAGAAGAAAAAGAAGAAATTAATCAAATCAGAGAAGACATCACCTGTAAGTCACTAAAAAAGTAAAAGTTTATTCTGCCTCTGACTGTGTTGGATCAGTAAAGTGTCTACTCAGTGGGGCAGATTTATTAAGATTGGCATACCGTACGTCAGTTTTAATAAAGGGAGAGATTTATGAAGAGGCTGCGGCCGCTTCATAAATCAGTCGGATTTCCCTGCACCAGAATGGAAATCTCTGCCTGTAGATAAACTAGCAGGGGTCTGGGTGTCAAACCCCCCACAGAGCAGATACTGAGGACCTGTACATTGCATAGACCATCAGTATGTAACATGTATTGGGGGCCAAAAACCCCTTTTATTGTGGAACTGTATGTACTACTAAGTTTGAGTATTGCTACTAAGCTCGAGTTGAGTTTGGTGGCCTATTTATACACGGATCTCGGACCAGTTGGTAAATTGGTGATATTCTGCTCTGAGATGTCTCCTACACTTGTTTGTGTGCTTTGCTACAGATTCACTATTGTGGTTACGACTAGATAGTTGCAAAAATTTGGCACATCTTAGATCTAGATATGTGGGCATGGCTTCTCAGAAAAGGGTTCATGTCTTAAATGTGCCAAAATTGGGCCACAAATTTCGGACTAAAAGTAACGGGTGGTATAAGAGTAGACTAGACAGTGTGAAGATACGGCAGATTGTTCATCCAGCATCAGCCACTGTGATAAATCTGGAGTATTTGCAGATTGCCTGTCTAAGTTTACACTGTCTAACTATTAGTAAATCCCGGCCTCTGTCTTGACACGTGCTAGATATGAAGTAAAAGCTTTTCGGTTGGTCACAAGGGAGTAGTTAGCTAGAAAGTTTTAATGCTGTATCAAGAGGTTGTATTTTTGTGCAATTTAGCTAAATAATGCATTTTATGTAAGATTGGTTAATGTCATTTTATGTGTAGTTTGTAGTGATGCATTATTAAATATTTTTAGTTGTAAAAAGTAAGAAGTGTGAACAATGTCTTCTCACTTAAGTCATTTTATCTAAAGGGATAAAAAGGGATATAAAAGGGATAATGAACTTAGCTGTGATATGAATGTGCTTGGTATATATGTAAACCCTTCAGTCAGCAGCTGTGACCCGTGACTGCGACTACGTATAGTGTCTAGCCTGAAGTAGTCTGAGACACACACCCCTCTGATCATTGGATGAAGCTGCAGCAGAACAACATCCTGAACCAATGATGAGACAGGAAGTGCTCAGACAACACTGGACCTGCTGGAACTGTACCTAAACCGCAGTAACAGATCACAACTCAGGATCCTTGTAAGAAAAGAGGAAGCACCCTCAGCTTGCCGTGGTGGATCTAGAATGAAACCAAGTGAGAGGTGCCTGCACAAATACCCCACGTCCGAAAAAATACCATTTTCAGCATGTCCAAGGTCAAAAACACTTACACTATAAAAAGGTTAAAGGGTTTGTCCAGTTATGTCGATTTATGGCCCATCATTAGTAAAGGCCATAAATATCTGACAAGCGGCCCCCCGCATGGATCAGCCATTCAGGAATATGTCCAGCTGGGAGCAGATGACTCCATTCCCTGTCTAGTGGCTGTACACCGGTACTGCTGTTCAGTTTATTTATTTTGCTGACTTATATAGTACCATCGCTTAGCGCTTTACAGACATTGTCAGTCACTGTCCCATATAGGGCTCACAATCTATATTCCCTATCAGTATGTCTTTGGAGTGTGGAAGGAAACCCACACAAACACAGGGAGAACATACAAACTCCTTGTAGATGTTGTTCTTGCCAGGATTTGAACCCAAGACTTCAGTGCTGCAAGGCTGTAGTACTAACCTCTGAGCCACCATGATGCGCAGGTCTCATTGAAATCATTGGGATGGGAGTTGAGTGGCAGTTCCAGTGCACGGCCACTATACAGGGCACAGAGCCAACTGCTTCCGGCTCAATGCAGTATATAGTATAGGCATTGATAGCGCCCCACATGGATCAGATTTTAATGACCTATCCTAAAGAGCCATAGATAAAAATTCCTGGCCAAATCCTTTAAGAATATGGGAAAAACAGATCCTATGTGAGATATGTAAGCTAACGTGTTTCACAGGGTTAACCTTGGACACGTGCTGGAAGCAGTATTTTATCTGTAGGTACTGACTTACGTATCATTTTTGAGCTCCTGACTGAAGGGCCACTGTAAAGAGATGAGGCAATAGATTAGGAGATTTGCGTTGGAGTTGTCCACGCAACCGATCCTCCTCACCGTGAAGAAACAATATACTTATTTTGATTTTTCTTTTCCATTTAATATGTTTAGAATATTGTAATTGTTGTATCTGGTTATTAGTTTAGGAATCTATCACCGCGGCTGCGGACTGCCACCATGTATATATTATACAGCTAAGTAGGAAACCTGCTGTTAAAAATTTTAATCCCACTCCAGGTCAAGAGAAGATGAACCATACCTTAGGCTAAGGCCCCACATTGTGGAACGCAGCTCAAAAACACTGCGGAAAAAATGCAGCAGAAACACATTACGTTTTTTTCCACAGTGTTTTTCATTGCGTTTTCACTACATTTATCTCTGCACTTTTTAAATCTTTAGGGAAAATGTGAGCATTCCCTGGTTCATGACCATACACATTTTGGGGTTTTTTTTTGTACATGTGGTTTTATAGGTTATATATTTTTTTGTTTGGGTTTTTCAAATCATTTTTACGACTTTATTCAGCAATACATAGTGCTTTATTTTTATGCTATTTTTAATTTTGTATTTTTTTTTAAATATTGGGGAAAATGGAAAAATAAAGGAGGGGAAACGTGTCTATTTTTTACATTTTTCCTGGGTTTTTTTTAATAGCACTACTTCTAAAATATTTTTTAAAATAGTTTTTCCTCTCTGTAATGGTAATAAGTGACACACAACGTTGTCTGGCCAGGCATTGGGCTATAACCTGTGATGTGGGCATGATAGTGATTTTTTTTTTTTTACTTTATTTTTTTTTTTTGTTTGTCTTCATTTTTATTTATTTATGTTTTACATTGTGCCCCCATAAGGTCATAATAGACATTTGGAGGGCATTTCAAATTTTTTTTTTTTAATTTAGCTTATTTACCCTTTACCTTGGGCTAGTGCATTAGCCCCAGTTACAGGAAGAATACCATCTCCTAGGGCCTACCGTACAGCTAATCTTGGTCCTCTAGGACTCAACCACTCCTGCAGTTCCTCCAACACCTGTTGATCATGGTGGCATCCATGGCTGTACACACAGTGCTCATTGAGCAGTTTGAAGAGACTACGGCACTCGGGCAAGCACCGCTTTGGGATGTCATGTTCATCTGTCACATAGATGTTTGTAGCTTAGTCCTAACTGTGTGTTGTGGCCACTTGAAACAGCAGACCGCCGCCGGCATGGCGTTCCAGGTGTCGAATAGGCTAAGACATCAATATTAAATTCACAGAAAACCCCTTTATGTTTTTGTTCATGGCTGTACAGTATGTTGCGGCAGTCATTTACCTCAGTGACCAGATGTTATATAGCAGTCAATGGATTTTTTTAGAATTTACACAAGCTGTGGACGCCACGCTTCTATGATCTTCCTAAATTGCTGGATTTACTGCGATTCTTGAGGCCGGGCCTGAGACTTTTTGTAGTGTGACTTTTTCTCCACAAACAAGTCAAAGCAAGAACAAGTGAATTTCAAGAGATTCCATATTATTCAGAAATCCCATCAAGTAGCGATTACGAAAAAAAAATCTCTAGCAAGTTGCTTGTCTGGAGTGATTTTCAAGAGATTTTCAAGCGACTCCACGCATCCCTACGGACAGCGATTATTTTCTGTAGTAGAGCGATAAGAAGTCTTAGAGTAGCCCCAGCCTTCCTGTATGTTTTATGTTTTCTCCTCTACCCCCACCACCGCCTTGCGATGAACATATGTTTTACTATGTAATACACGCAAATTGGCGGAAGGCGTAGTCAACCATAAAAGGAAAAAGTCATATACATATTTATTACATACAGTAGGAGGAATAGTTATCCTTCATTTTATTTCCCACTGTTGTAGGGTGGAAGCGTCTCAGATCTTTAGCAGCCGTTCCCATGATCTCCGGACATTGTGAGATTCTACATTTAGAAGTCGGCTGAAATACAAGTTGGGCAACAATCTCGTGATGTTCGCCTTCCTCCAAGGTTTGTCTTGGAAATATTGTGGTCTCAATAACCCTTCTCTGATGTTGTCGTCTTAGATTAACTTTCACCCGGTAACTTGAATGAACAGAACTCAGAATTTGTGTAGATTTGTGCCCTGTATAGTGGCTGGGTGCCATTACTGCAGATCAGCTGCTATTGAAGTCAATGGAAGCTGCACTGCGGTAACGGTGCCCATCCACTATACAGAGCATAAAGATATCTGCTTCCAGCTCTATGTACTGTATAGTTTGGGCATTAGAAGCAACTGATCGTGCAGGGCCAGCTGTTAACCCCCCCACCGATCAGATATTTATGGTCTATCCAAAGGATAGGTCATAAATAAAAATTTCCTGGACAACGTCTTTAACCTTTTGGAGGATTTTCAGGATAATCTGTCATATTTGCACATAAGGGGTAACCAAAGGTGTAACTTGAAGCTCCTGGGTCCCAATGCAAAATCTGTAATGGGGCCTATCCTTTGTCATTTTGTCGCTATATTTTATGGAGCAGAGGACCATCCCAGGGCCCAAGACCCAGTAGCGACTGCTACCTCTGCACCCTATATAGCTACGTCCATGGGGGTAACACTATTTCTATTTCTGACCATTATATGACCTGTATCCTGCATTATTCAGCAGTTGCCCCCTTTCAGGCTCCATCTCTCATTTTCAGTTATCCCTGAGCTGGTGTAGACTAGTTCTTATAATGTCTCCTACATGGAGAAAACAGGAGCATCTGCTCCCTAACTCTCTTTCACTCACTCAGAAGGAGCAGCAGAAACATATAGGACATTATAGAGAAGCGCTGACCTGCATTGATGTGAATCCAGTAGCCGTGAAATAGTAAAATTCTCAAAAAATCCGCTCACAGATAGAAGGAAATGACTCTTACTATATTATCTACAAGACAAACTAATACCCAATTCCCACCAGTGTAATTCAATATGTAATTGCGCTCCCACTATATACAATAACATGCAAGTTTTATTCCATCCATTAAAAAGCGTCTAGTAAAATCCCGGGAATGTCTGGAGTGTTGTTGTATACAATACTTTATCTTTACATGAATAGACTGCAGCTCAATATAACTGAAATGTTACGACCAGAGAAGCCTGCCGGTCTTCACTAGAACAATTCGCCATCGCAATTCAGAACCACCCAAAATGTTACGCCACTGCTGTGGTGTCCTCAAAAATATAGGGGCTATGACCTACTACTACGACACCAAGTGTGCGCCACACATAAGCCAATAACACGCAGCACGCTTCCCTGATGTTCCTTATGGATGGATGGAAAGCCCAAAAACAATGCCCCCTTCTACATCCAATGAGATTGAGGCTCCAGTGCCGGCATTCTGACAACTAGCAGAGCCAATGCTCAATGGTATGAAAAAGCACATCTGGACTATTTACAGGCTAAGGCTTCATGCACACGTCCAAGTGTGCCATCCGAGGGGATGTCCGATGGTCTGGTCCATTCCCTTCCCATTTCATTGGAACACAACGGATCAGAAGCCCCCATAGAAGTAAGTACATAACAGAATGCACTTGGATGTCACTCCAAAATCGCCCCAACTCAGACTCGGTCATGTGCATGGGGTTTAAGACCCTGTTCTGCTATACTGTGAATGAGACAGTAAAACACTTACTGTTAGTTGCTGCAGCATGTCTGTTCCCTAGTCATTCACTCAAGTTCTCCTCTCCACTTCCTCTCTCAATAGACTTCTATAAACAGCTGTAATCTGATACCTCTGTGGGCTGACAGTCCATCTTGGTAGGCCAAGACAGATTTAGCAGAGATGTCAGAGTGAGGGAACAGTTTAGAAGGCAGGGAAGGGAGCCTCATGAGTAGAGAAAGAGGCATTTTTTCTGATATTTTAAAAAGACTCTTATATTCATCTATAATCTTCATTTTTACTAAGTTTGTTGAAAAGTTACCGATTATTTAAAGGGAGTGTGTCATTGGAAAATTACCTATTGTACAAATCAAGTTTTTATGTTAAACATTTTCTTTAAAGCACACCTGTCATTTCAGTTGTCTTTTTAAGATAAGCCATTATGTGTCTACATGAGTAGTAACTCTATGGCCATTATGCATTATTTAGCAGTTTTCTCCTCTGCAGGTTCTATCTTTAGTTTGCGGTTCTCCCTGTGGTGGTGAGTGGACACTAGCTGCCATACTCTCCTCTACTCACTGCATACAGTAAGTAGAGGAAAATCAGCTTTTGTTTCTCTCCATAGAGAAGTACTGACTGATGTGAATAGAGCACTTTGATTTTACATAAAAAGGCAAAGTGATATTTTCACCTCTGCTTCCTCTCCATAGACTTCTATAGTCTAACCTTGTATGTGTAACCTGATACATGTGACCTGAAGTCTGTCTTGAAATGGCTATAGAGACTTCAAAGTAAAAGGCAGGTTTGCAGAGGGTATGGGATCAGAAAAACAACCTGATGAGAGGAGAAAGAAGCATTTTCTCTCATATGATATATTACAAATTTTCTTATGATCGCTTGTACTATATTGTTGTAACTATATTGTTGTAACAATAGTGCCTATTGAAATGTGTTTGTGATGTTTTATTAAATTTTCCATGTCAGCATATTCAAAGTTTGTTGAAAAGTTACTGACCATTTAAAGGGAATGTGTCATTGGAAAATGACCTTTTGTTTGAATCAACTTTTTATGTTAAACATATTTTTTATTCTTTGCTAATGTTTTTTAAAATTGTCCATGTCGTCTATATAGAAAATCCTGGAAATTTGCTGTTTTCTCTCTGACCACTGAGCCTCACAATATGTTGGCACTTCCTGTTCTGTAGAGATCACATCTCAGCAGTCATCTAATTTCATTATCATCACAGGCCAGAATACAGTGACACGTAACACTTACATATTGTTAGCACAGTTATTCACAATAGGTGATGGTCACGGCTCACTTTCTCCACCTTTCTGCACAATGACCTCTGCACAAAAGAAAATGGGAGAGATTTATCAAGACTGACATTCCACACATCAGTCTTGATCCTTTCAGTGCCAGAGTGAAGATGGTAAAAATTTTAGTCAATTTGCTGAGCTGCGGGAAACTATACCTTCACCCACTAAGCCTCTCCCTCACCATATATGATCCAAAGGACACAAAGTTTGGCACAAAAATGGCCAGGCACAAAAATTTTTTTTAGAAACTGATTTAAAATATATGATAAATTCCCACCAAAGAGTCATCTCTTGGCAGTTCCCTAGCATCCACATAGCTGCTGTAAAGCATATCTCTGAATGCTGGGAAGATGACTGCCCCTATAATTGTGTACAAGAAAAAGAAATTATAAAAAGTTGCTAGCATGTGTGCTAGCCATGTTTTTCACAACTAGCACACTGATCCATTAGATTGTAATGGACCCATACACACACCCATGTTTTATCACAGGCCCATGTATGAGGTCATGAGCCCAAAGCAAAACTTAGAACAGGTCCTATACCTGCCCGGGTTCACTGAAGGAAGTCAATGGGTCCATGGAGGTCCTGTTGGCCCATGAATATCATCCATGTGCCATCTGTGGTATATTCCCACTGATCCGTTGCTGCCCACGTTCATGTGCATATATAACCTAAATGAGTAAAAAAATAAAGGTGATCCATTGCCTTTAAGAATCCATTTTAAAGGAATTCAGGTGAAAAGTGAAGAAGACCCATTGCAGGGAACTTTCCATCTTTGTTTCCCAGGTCAGTCCCATGTTGCGCTTGGCTTGTGCAGTAGACACTTTAAGAAGCAGAGCACAGTGCTGACTGGGGAACGACTATTAGGGTAATAAATCCCTCCCAACTAGAGGTGAAGAGCCAGAATGCAGCTACTGGAATGTGAAATCACAGGCGTTGCTGCGCGGATCTGATTTACAGGCACCAAAGTACAAGAGGAGACACATATAATAAGAAGCAGCGCTAGATATCGCATAAAGCATCCCTTTATCAAAACTAATAGTCCAACATGGCTTCCTGAACAGTTACTCATCAATATAACCTGACATTCTTATTTCGCACAATGAATTCCTTGAAAACCTTTGGCTTGAGAACACAAAACCCTCTGCAGATGGAAGAATTTGTCACAAGCTGCAGAGTCGGAACAAAATGGCCCTTTTCTCCGTGTTCATGGAGAAATAGAGCAGCAGAGAATGTCCACTGAAACGGGGGATATGTAGAGGCGGTATTATTACCATCAATAGCACACCGGGCTGCCACGGGTTACCGCACCGCACCTTAACCCTTAAGTGTTAGAAGGGGGACAGTGAGACTAGACACAAGGTCATTTTGCGAAAACCCTCTTTTCTTCTTCTCTTAGCTGTGGCCTCCTCAGGGACAGTGAGCAGAGTCTGATTCCATTCTGTACAGAGATGGTTGCTCGGGAATACACCGTCTATATGATGCTCAGCTACTCTGCGGTGGAGGCGAATAAGGAGCTGCTGGCTGTAGTTTGCATCTTGGTGGACAGCAATGACTGCAGGCGCTGCAAATTTTTTTTTGATCGAAGGCCAGCACTGAATTTCTCCAGCAGTACAGTATATCCAGTATTGTGCAAAAGATTTAGGCAGCCATCAAAAGTGCTGCAAAGCAAAATGCTTTCAGAAATTGAAGGAATTCTTTTTGTCATTTAAGAAAATGAAGTGAATGAAGAAAAGAGAAATCTAAATCCCATCAATATTCGGTGTGACCTTTGCCTTTTGCCTTCCATCAGTTCTTCTCGGTACTTGCAGAGTTTTTGGAGTAACTCAGCAGGGAGGTTGTTTCTGTCATCTTGTAGAACTAAACACAGATCTTCTGTGGATTTAGGCTTGCGCCAATCCTTCTGTGGTGAAGAGTCTGTGTGATGTCACCATCGTGTAACCCGTGCACAGAGGGATAGAGCGGTAGAGAGAAGTGGTGATGGTCCTGTGTGATATCATCATCATGTGACCAGTTCAGTTTTTCAGTGTCAACTGACAATTTTTCTTCAAATAAGTTGTAATTTGGATTGAATTCATTTTTAAATCCTTCCGGTGCTGATAAGGTGTCCAAGTGACAATTTAAAAAAAAAAAAAAATTAATTTAATTTAATTTAATTTAATTTAAGTTAAAGCCTCCTCTCCTGGTGCTCATAGGGTGCCAGTACCTACCCACCTCAGTCAGTGCATGGCAATTTTTTGCAAATTTTAGCCAAAATTGAAATTCTCGTCCTGGTGCTGATAGTGTGCTGCTGCCAGTGTCAATCAATTTTCAAGTGGTAATTTTTTTTTTCAAGCTTTAATTGAAATTGCATTGAAATATCAATCCTCTTGGTGCTGCTAGCGTGCCACACTACCTGTTGGTGTATTGTTCTGTGTCAAACTCTCCTTTATATACCTCATTTATCTCATTTATCTGTGTCCAAATGACAATTTTTTTCTCAAATATACATTTTTCAAATAACCTGCAGAAGCTCAGTGGTGCCTCATTCAAAAAAACAGGGTGGCAATGGACAGGGTACTGTAGGAAGAAACACTGATACCACGTCATCCGCCAGCCATACCCTCCTCAGTCACAGTTCATTTGCAGTTGTGCCCAGTTTTCCATCTGTGTACTGTCTTTTATACCTTCCCGTATACTGTAGGATAGGGTATTCAGCTCAGCAGGTGGCCTCATAATACTGAAGCAGACAAAATTATCCTTCACAAGTGTGGAAAATGTTAAATTTGTAAAACTAAGTAGGGGATAGAATTTTCAGGACTTTTTTACATAATGTACCTCCGTCTAATGCCAATGTATAGTTCCACCATTGCTGACAGTCAGTATTGCTTATTTATCACTGGATCAATGATGTCACTGCCGTCGTCTGCTTGTCCATCATGTTCCATTCTGCACTGCTGCTTGCTGCCACTGCTGCCCATATACAGCGGCAAATCTTCTGTGTTGTCTATAAAGTTCCATACTGTACTGCTGCTACTACCCTTACACAGCCGCATATCTCTTGCTTTGTCCATCAAGTTCCAGCCTCTGCTGATTCCCCTACTATTATCTTTAGACAGCCACATATCTCCTGCCTTACCATCACATGTAATGTGCTGCTGCTGCCGCTACTACCCCTGCACAGCCACATATTGCCTGTCTTATACATCATGTTGTACCATACTGCTGCTGCTGCCGCTACTACCCCTGTACAGCCACATATCGCCTGTCTTATCCATCATGTTGTACCATACTGCTGCTGCCACTACTACCCCTGCACAGCCACATATCGCCTGCATATACATCATGTTGTACCATACTGCTGCTGCTACTACCCCTGCGCAGCCATATATCGCCTGTCTTATACATCATGTTGTACCATACTGCTGCTGCTACTACCCCTGCGCAGCCATATATCGCCTGTCTTATACATCATGTTGTACCATACTGCTGCTGCTACTACCCCTGCGCAGCCATATATCGCCTGTCTTATACATCATGTTGTACCATACTGCTGCTGCCGCTACTACCCCTGCACAGCCACATATCGCCTGTCTTATCCATCATGTTGTACCATACTGCTGCTGCTGCTACTACCCCTGCACAGCCACATATCGCCTGTCTTATCCATCATGTTGTACCATACTGCTGCTGCCGCTACTACCCCTGCACAGCCACATATCACCTGTCTTATACATCATGTTGTACCATACTGCTGCTGCCGCTACTACCCCTGCACAGCCACATATCGCCTGTCTTATCCATCATGTTGTACCATACTGCTGCTGCTGCTACTACCCCTGCACAGCCACATATCGCCTGTCTTATCCATCATGTTGTACCATACTGCTGCTGCCGCTACTACCCCTGCACAGCCACATATCGCCTGTCTTATCCATCATGTTGTACCATACTGCTGCCGCTACTACCCCTGCACAGCCACATATCACCTGTCTTATCCATCATGTTGTACCATGCTGCTGCTGCCGCTACTACCCCTGCACAGCCACATATCTCCTGCCTTATCCATCATGTTGTACCATACTGCTGCTGCTGCTACTACCCCTGCATAGCCACATATCGCCTGTCTTATCCATCATGTTGTACCATACTGCTGCTGCCGCTACTACCCCTGCACAGCCACATATCACCTGTCTTATCCATCATGTTGTACCATGCTGCTGCTGCCGCTACTACCCCTGCACAGCCACATATCTCCTGCCTTATCCATCATGTTGTACCATACTGCTGCTGCCGCTACTACCCCTGCACAGCCACATATCGCCTGTCTTATCCATCATGTTGTACCATACTGCTGCTGCACTACAACCCCTGCACAGCCACATATCGCCTGCATATACATCATGTTGTACCATACTGCTGCTGCTGCTACTACCTCTGCACAGCCACATATCTCCTGCCTTATCCATCATGTTGTACCATACTGCTGCTGCTACTACCCCTGCATAGCCACATATCGCCTGTCTTATACATCATGTTGTACCATACTGCTGCTGCCGCTACTACCCCTGCACAGCCACATATCGCCTGTCTTATCCATCATGTTGTACCATACTGCTGCTGCTACTACCCCTGCGCAGCCATATATCGCCTGTCTTATACATCATGTTGTACCATACTGCTGCTGCCGCTACTACCCCTGCACAGCCACATATCGCCTGTCTTATCCATCATGTTGTACCATACTGCTGCTGCTGCTACTACCCCTGCACAGCCACATATCGCCTGTCTTATCCATCATGTTGTACCATACTGCTGCTGCTGCTACTACCCCTGCACAGCCACATATCGCCTGTCTTATCCATCATGTTGTACCATACTGCTGCTGCCGCTACTACCCCTGCACATCCACATATCACCTGTCTTATACATCATGTTGTACCATACTGCTGCTGCTACTACCCCTGCACAGCCACATATCGCCTGTCTTATCCATCATGTTGTACCATACTGCTGCTGCCGCTACTACCCCTGCACAGCCACATATCACCTGTCTTATCCATCATGTTGTACCATACTGCTGCTGCACTACAACCCCTAGACAGCCACATATCTCCTGCCTTATCCATCATTTTGTACCGTACTGCTGCCGCTACTACTCCTGCACAGCCACACATCTCCAGCCTATTCCATAAAGTCCCTTACTGTATTTTAGGAACAGTATCGTAAAAATCCAACGCATGCTGTGTGTCTTTGAGAAAGTCACAAGTTTGTTACCACCGACTATCATCTGTTCACTCATAGCCATATATGTTGCTGTCACTTTGACATTAAAGCTATGTTGGCATTACGGGGTTGGGCACAGTCCTAAGAGACCGGAACAACTGGAGCACTTTTGATTCGGAACAAAATTATTCAGACAGAAACAAATCTGCCGGGTGAATTGGACCTGAAAGGAATCTTGTGAGTTTCACTCATCTGTAATGTGTATAGGGACATGGATCAGGGACATGGCCCCCAGCACTAGGACAGTGTATCGTGTGTCTAGAGATAGGGATAGAGCGTCTTCATTGTATCACTAGATATACAATAAGCACTGATTTAGTAGGTAACCATTTCTATGGTGTCTTACTGTACTTTTTAACTATCTGGACTTTATTGGGCCCGCTGGGTTCTGGGACGTGACCCAACTCTAACTCCGGAGTGTGAGACAAAGCTGCTTAAGCAAAAGATAGAGTTTCTACTAAGATGAGGTTTCCACAGTGACGGCGGCTCCATCCTGCGACATTATAATGTTCTTATGTTGCTGTCTGTAAAAGGTATTTATAACAAGCTAATTTGTTGTCAGCAGAAAGGCGTGCGGCCGAGTATTGTGACCGCGGCACGTCTCATAGTCTGACTTTATATACATTAATAAACCTTCCTAACATGTTTCTTCAACTTGCAGGGTCTTAAGGTGAATGGTGCAGGGCTACTCCTTATATCACTTCCTTCTGTAGTCACTGACCAGGTTGACACAATGAAAACCAGGGAAGTAGACGTGTCACACTCTTCCGTCTTAGCCATACAGTCAGATATCAACAAGCATCCTAACCCGCCAAATTCTACTAATAGATGTGCTAGCAGAGGGCCACCACATCTGACATAAATTCGGTAGCTGGGCATACACATTGGATTAATGTTCCTTAAACCTGCCAGTGAACCATCGAATATAAATGGTGTCGCTACACTCCCCAGTGGCAAGATGATGGCAGAGATAAGGATTGGTCTACTGCACTTTAACATGCTTGAATCTTTGATTCCCGAGGAAGATAAATTGTCAGTAGCAGATAATTCCTCTGTCCTTTCAGAAAATATGCACACTCAATACACTCAAGCATGCATGTGTATTGAGCAGTCCAGAGGAATAGTTCTTGGCTGAATGAGTATATTGCCACTGGCTATCTAAGGGTATGTTCACACGGCGGAAAATGAAGAGGAATTCCTTGACGGCAGAGCATTGTCACTCCGTCGTGACTAATCAGCAGGGAGTCTCAAGTTGTGGAATCTGTGCCCCCAAAACCGCGGCAAATTCCTCCGTGGGAACATACCCTAAAATGTATAGCCAGGTAAATTATTGCACATGCGCAGAGACTTGGCATCTTGGTATCAGTGTGCCTAAACTTATTTTTACTTTCGTGTTTTACTCCCTGACTTCCAAGTGCCATATTTTTTTAATCTTTCCGTTCACAGGGTTGTACGAGGGCCTATGTTTTTGCAGGACAAATTGACCTCCATAATGGAACTATTTCATATAGTGTACCGGGAAACCAATAAAAATTCTGAATGAGGTGGAATGGTGAAAAAAACACAACTGTGGGATTTTCTTACAGGTTTCATTTTTAGGGCATTTACTGTACAAATGTCGTCAATATTGATGGGTCATTGATATCGTAATCCTGGAAAACCCCTTTAAAGTTTTGGATATTACTTTCAGCCCACGGCCCAGCAGCGTCACTGTGAGCTCCCGACTCTAAGGGTACATTTCGGATGCGTACAGTTTGACTTGGATTTTAGCATGGACCCGTCATGTCAAGATGGACAAAATTCCACATCCCATACATGTGAATTGGGTTTCTGGAAACCCGTTCCCATAGGATGGGAATTTTCTGGCATGATACTTATTGCAGGCAAAACCACAAAGGATCAGTCTCTTTGAATAACAATAGGGCTTATCCTTGTTCGGATGAGCTGCAAATCTGTAGCACCTCAGAAGCAAATTCGAAGCAGAAATCCTAGTATAATCCTCAGATTTCTGCAGTGAAACCTAGTAGTAAAAAAAAAATCGGATTTCCAATATGCAAATCTGACAAGTGTGAACATAGCCTAGGGTTCTCTCTAATGGTCGCCTCCTGAACTGTGATCTAAGTAGTGGTAAGATCTTACTTGAAGTCACAAAATGAAGTTCTGGCCTTCTTAGAGATGGCTTCCAACATCTCCTGTTCTGGGGCTGATCTCCCTGGATAGAGAGGTGGTCTCCTCCTAGCAGTAATGAGTGCCCCCCGTCTAATGACCTCCTGGACATGGCCTCATTAGTTGTGAGAGCTTCCTGTGGGTCTTCTTATGAAGTTCTGGGCTTTTTAAAGTCTTCCATTATCTTGTGTTCTCCAGCGATCTTGCAAGGACCAGGGGTGGATTAAGGGAATCAAGGGTCCCAGGCTGTTCTGAAAGCGTGGGTCCCCTCTCCACTCAATTCACGCCAAAGATCCCTGTAACAGAATAATGTCCCATAGCGGACTCTCCACATAGTGTAATGTCCCATAGTGGACCCTCTACTCAGTGTAATGTCCCATAGTGGCCCCTCCACATAATGTAATGTCCCATAGTGACCCCTCTACTCAGTGTAATGTCCCATAGTGGCGCTTACACATATTAATGTCCCACAATAGCCCCTCCACACAATATAATGTCCCAGAATGGCACCTACACAAATAAAATAAAAATAACCCCACATACTTAGGGATGACTAAACCAGTTCTCGTTGCAAATTTTCCAAATATTTCAGATTCGGCCAAAATTAAAACTTCAGGGGTTTACCACGCACAAGCTACTATAGTATAATTAGTGGAGGCCCAGGAGAGGTGAGTAAACATAAAATGCAGTCTTACTCACTTCCCCTGAGCTCCAGCATGGGTCCCCATTCTATTAAGGCCTCTTCTGGACTTCTGAATGATGTCAGGGACTGTTGAGGCCTGTTACTGGGCCTGTCAGTGGTCATTTGAGTCATGTGACACTTGTGTCTATATGTCATGATGCCAGCGTGAACCACATGACCTCTAAGGCCTGTTATTGGTGCATTCAGGAAGACTGGAAGAGGCCTGAAGGTGACAGGGACCCCGGCTGGAGCCAGGGGAGGTGAGTAAGACTGTTTGTTATGTTTGATCACCTCCCCTGGATCTCCACCAATTATACTCTGGGGTCTAAAGAGACCCCAGAGTATAACAATAGCAGTTCCGGTTCAGATGTGTTTGATCCGAATTAAACTGCCAAGTGAACCGTGCAAATATTCATGAGACGAATCTCG
Source organism: Leptodactylus fallax (assembly GCA_947044405.1). Taxonomy (NCBI): domain Eukaryota; kingdom Metazoa; phylum Chordata; class Amphibia; order Anura; family Leptodactylidae; genus Leptodactylus; species Leptodactylus fallax. Next base: position 5,944,490 of record CAMRHE010000101.1, read on the forward strand.
CTAGGTTTGCTTCAACAAATACTCACCTTCAGTAGACCCATGTGCCCTGCCACAGTAATGGATGGCGATACAGTTGATTATAAAGTTGGATTATAATGGGGGCAAATTTGCAGCCTTGGGCCCTGGAACAGCCTTGTTTGGAGAAATTGTGTGACGTCTTCTTCACTTATTGAGTATATTCTGGATGAGGGAAGGACTCATAACAATTGTTTGGTGTCTTTATAAATCACTCTCAAGGTATGTGAAGCCTCGCAGAGCTCTGTGGTCCTGGCCACATGTCACCAATACAGAACAAACCGCAAATACCATGCTTCCTGCAGCAAAGCAGATTCTTACCTTCTACACTGTGTAATGTCAGATCTGTAGGGTATGCTCACAAAACATTAGGGTTATGTGGAAAATCTGACACAGTTTCACAGATACAATAGGTAAGCGTCATCTGAATCAAACAGTGTTTTTCCCTTGTGAATCGCTGTCTCTGTTGCAAAGATTTTTGTCAATATGCAAATGAGCTCTTTGGAGCAAGAAAGGCATTGCCATTGCTCCAAAAAGGTAATCCTCCCACCGCTTTGTGCCACCCTCTGCCCCTTTCTCCTTCCTCTGGTTGCCAGGAATTGTATTCTTACCTGGCCCTGAGTTTTGTCACACTGGTTAATGCTCATATTCTCGGCGCATGCACAGTAATTTGGCTCACAGCAGACAAGTATTACAAAGCATGTGCCAAGAATATGACCAGTGTTGAGTGTGACAGAACTCAGGGCCAGGTGAGAATAGATATACAGTGGGGAAAAAAAGTATTTAGTCAGCCACCAATTGTGCAAGTTCTCCCACTTAAAAAGATGAGGCCGGCCTGTAATTGTCATCATAGGTAGACCTCAACTATGAGAGACAAAATGAGAAAACAAATCCAGAAAATCACATCGTCTGATTTTTTAAGAATTTATTTGCAAATTATGGTGGAAAATAAGTATTTGGTCAATAACAAAAGTTCATCTCAATACTTTATTATATATCCTTTGTTAGCAATGACAGAGGTCAAACGTTTTCTGTAAGTCTTCACAAGGTTGGCACACACTGTTGCTGGTATGTTGGCCCATTCCTCCATGCAGATCTCCTCTAGAGCAGTGATGTTTTGGGGCTGTCGCTGGGCAACACGGACTTTCGACTCCCTCCAAAGGTTTTCTATGGGGTTGAGATCTGGAGACTGGCTAGGCCACTCCAGAACCTTGAAATGATTCTTACGAAGCCGCTCCTTCGTTGTCCTGGCGGTGTGCTTGGGATCATTGTCATGCTGAAAGACCCAGCCACGTTTCATCTTCAATGCCCTTGCTGATGGAAGGAGGTTTGCACTCAAAATCTCACGATACATGGCCCCGTTCATTCTTTCATGTACACGGATCAGTCGTCCTGGTCCCTTTGCAGAGAAACAGCCCCAAAGCATGATGTTGCCACCCCCATGCTTCACAGTAGGTATGGTGTTCTTTGGATACAACTCAGCATTCACTCTCCTCCAAACACGACAAGTTGTGTTTCTACCAAACAGTTCTACTTTGGTTTCATCTGACCATATGACATTCTCCCAATACTCTTCTGGAACATCCAAATGCTGTCTAGCAAACTTCAGACGGGCCCGGATATGTACTGGCTTAAGCAGGGGGACACGTCTGGCTCTGCAGGATCTGAGTCCCTGGTGGCGTAGTGTGTTACTGACGGTAGCCTTTGTTACGTTAGTCCCAGCTTTCTGCAGGTCATTCACTAGGTCCCCCCGTGTGGTTCTGGGATTTTTGCTCACCGTTCTTGTGATCATTTTGACCCCACGGGGTGAGATCTTGCGTGGAGCCCCTGATGGAAGGAGATGCAGTGGTCTTGTATGTCTTCCATTTTCTCATTATTGCTCCCACAGATGATTTCTTCACACCAAGCTGCTTGCCTATTGCAGATTCAGACTTCCCAGCCTGGTGCAGGTCTACAATTTTGTTTCTGGTCCTTCCACAGCTCTTTGGTCTTCACCATAGTGGAGTTTGGAGTGTGACTGTTTGAGGTTGTGGACAGGGGTCTTTTATACTGATAACAATGTCAAACAGGAGCCATTACTACAGGTAATGAGTGGAGGACAGAGGAGCCTCTTAAAGAAGAAGTTACAGGTCTGTGAGAGCCAGAAATCTTGCTTGTTTGTAGGTGACCAAATACTTATTTTCCACCATAATTTGCAAATAAATTCTTTAAAAATCAGACAATGTGATTTTCTGGATTTGTTTTCTCATTTTGTCTCTCATAGTTGAGGTCTACCTATGATGACAATTACAGGCCGGCCTCACCTTTTTAAGTGGGAGAACTTGCACAATTGGTGGCTGACTAAATACTTTTTTTCCCCACTGTATATATACTGCCTGGCTCCCTCAATCAGAGGAAGAAGGAAGAGACAGAGGACGGCACTGAGCAGTGGGAGGATGACATCTATGGAGCATCAGCGAAGTCCTCATTGCTCCACAGAGCCGATTTACATATTGACAAAAATCTTGGCAGCGATTCACAAGGGGAAAACACAGTTTGATTCAGGTGACCCCAACCTATTTATCTGCAGGGCTGGGTTCTGGTGACAGACTCCCTTTAAGTCAATGGGACATGGGCATCTTCATAGAATACATGCATATTTTTTCCTAAAAGCTGCGTGAAAATCTGCTGTGTGAACATGTCCTCATGTCACAACACACCTAGTTAACTCTTCAGTCTCATGATATGCTGCAGGCAGATTTGAGAGGTTCTGCTTTTGACAAAACTAACCCTACAGTAACTTCTCTCTGCCCTAAATCCTCTACCTGGAGAGGGTTATATTCTAATGGCAGTATAGGATGAAAGTCTTCATCCATAAAGCACGGCTTGTATGGAGAGAGCCTGAGATCGGGGCCAACTCACTGCATCACAGGAACAAAGAAGCAAACTCCAATTATTGCTAAACTGGGACTAAGCAGGAAGTGGGACAGGAAGATGCGGATTCGATTCTTGGCCCACAGAACATTTCTCTGAGGATGTATGCTTCTATACCCATTCTTTATGTACCAATAAAGATTTTATCTGCTGCCATCTTGTTAACCCCTAAGAGCTTGTTAATAGCAGGGTCAGAAACCATCATGAAATCTTGGCAGTGTGCCAGTAACCACCCGATGGAAGTGACACATTGCTTTACTTGCATCCAGCAACCATCTGTACCAATTCAAGAAGAAGGAGATAAGAGGCAGAGCAGACTTGTTCCCTCTTTGCACGTCTCAAGGAATGAACAGTTCTGCTTCTTCAGTCATAGACAACTTCGGAGAACATTCTGGTCCTGGACTTTGCTTATAAGGTTCGGGGGTTTATTGAATGCAACCACCAGTGTGTGAGGAAATTGTCGCTGTCATCCATAGAGTACCAGACACTGGTGCCCAGCAGGGTGCTCACAACAACATCCCAAAAATAAGGCAGCCATTGTATACTTGTCTCCATCTTATTACCACCGTGTTCACCTCCTCTGTTACATGTGCCTCAGAGAGGTAAATGTAAGTGGATGCACATATAACACGAGGTAAACTGAGGGAGAAGGTCAAATAGTATATATCTGTCTTATATCTGTATTACATTGTTATATAACACATATTACATTGTTATATATTACATATCACTTTACTATATCACATTATTGTATATTACATTTTACATCACTATATATTACATATTACTTTACTATATTACATTATTATATATTACATATTACTTTACTATATTACTTTATTATATATAACATTCTACATTACCATATTACATTATTATATATTACATATCACTTCATATTACTTTATTATATATTACATCACTATATATTACAGATTACGTTACTATATTACTTTATTATATATTACATCACTATATATTACAGATTACTTTACTATATTACTTTATTATATATTACATATTACATCACTATATATTACATATTACTTTACTATATTACATTATTATATATTACATATTACTTTACTATATTACTTTGTTATATATTACATCACTATATATTACATATTACTATACTATGTTACTTTATTATATATAACATTCTACATTACTATATTACATTATTATATATTACATTCTATATTACTACATCAGTATATTACATTATAAATTACACATTACATTACTATTGTTAGCGTAATCCTATAGCTAATCTTATATATCCTACATTATAACCTCATATAGCCATACATATATACTCATGCATTATGAACCAATGTTTCAAAAAGACTTTGTATTTCATATCACATGACCTTTTCTTGTTTTTACCATTTTTGCACATATCTCATTTTTATACACAGTAAACAACTTGTACTGCCAACTTTTTGTGTAGATAGTCTGACCAGATATGTCGCAAGATATGGGTGAAGGATGCGAGGGAGTCAAGATTACTTCATCCATCATTGTTAGGTAGCATAAGAACTATTGTGTAACATGGGTTAAATATAATTTGAGATGAATTCCCAGAAATTGTGTAAAATCCCATATTTGTATGCCAATAACCCATCCCCAATTTACGTAATATGATTGATTGCTACTCTTGGTTTATACTCTATAAAATAAACGACCAGTGCTCCACCCACAGGAGATCTCTGGCAGTTACTGACAAATCTGTGTCGTCTCTGTCTTATTACCGCTACCGGGTTGGGTTGTTGGGTTACACCTAACTTATTTACCTAATCTACCTGGGTTTATTTTTAACTCTGACACTATATATTACAGTGCCTTGCGAAAGTATTCGGCCTCCTTGAACTTTTCAACCTTTTGCCACATTTCAGGCTTCAAACATAAAGATATAAAATTTTAATTTTTTGGTGAAGAATCAACAAGTGGGACACAATTGTGAAGTGGAACGAAATTTATTGGATATTTTAAACTTTTGTAAAAAATAAAAAACTGAAAAGAGGGGCGTGCCAAATTATTCGGCCCCCTTAAGTTAATACTTTGTAGCGCCACCTTTTGCTGCGATTACAGCTGCAAGTCGCTTGGGGTATGTCTCTATCAGTTTTGCACATCGAGAGACTGACATTCTTGCCCATTCTTCCTTGGAAAACAGCTGGAGCTCAGTGAGGTTGGATGGAGAGCATTTGTGAACAGCAGTTTTCAGCTCTTTCCACAGATTCTCGATTGGATTCAGGTCTGGACTTTGACTTGGCCATTCTAACACCTGGATACGTTTATTTGTGAACCATTCCATTGTAGATTTTGCTTTATGTTTGGGATCATTGTCTTGTTGGAAGATAAATCTCCGTCCCAGTCTCAGGTCTTTTGCAGACTCCAACAGGTTTTCTTCCAGAATGGTCCTGTATTTGGCTCCATCCATCTTCCCATCAATTTTAACCATCTTCCCTGTCCCTGCTGAAGAAAAGCAGGCCCAAATCATGATGCTGCCACCACCATGTGTGACAGTGGGGATGGTGTGTTCAGGGTGATGAACTGTGTTGCTTTTACGCCAAACATATCGTTTTGCATTGTGGCCAAAAGTTCGATTTTGGTTTCATCTGACCAGAGCACCTTCTTCCACATGTTTGGTGTGTCTCCCAGGTGGCTTGTGGCAAACTTTAAACGAGACTTTTTATGGATATCTTTGAGAAATTCTTTCTTCTTGCCACTCTTCCATAAAGGCCAGATTTGTGCAGTGTACGACTGATTGTTCTCCTATGGACAGACTCTCCCACCTCAGCTGTAGATCTCTGCAGTTCATCAGGAGTGATCATGGGCCTCTTGGCTGCATCTCTCATCAGTCTTCTCCTTGTTTGAGATGAAAGTTTAGAGGGACGGCCTGGTCTTGGTAGATTTGCAGTGGTCTGATACTCCTTCCATTTCAATATGATCGCTTGCACAGTGCTCCTTGGGATGTTTAAAGTTTGGGAAATCTTTTTGTATCTAAATCCGGCTTTAAACTTCTCCACAACAGTATCACGGACCTGCCTGGTGTGTTCCTTGGTCTTCATAATGCTCTCTGCGCTTTAAACAGAACCCTGAGACTATCACAGAGCAGGTGCATTTATATGGAGATTTGATTACACACAGGTGGATTATATTTATCATCATCAGTCATTTAGGACAACATTGGATCATTCAGAGATCCTCACTGAACTTCTGGAGTGAATTTACTGCACTGAAAGTAAAGGGGCCGAATAATATTGCACTCCCCACTTTTCAGTTTTTTATTTTGTACAAAAGTTTAAAATAACCAATAAATTTCGTTCCACTTCACAATTGTGTCCCACTTGTTGTTGATTCTTCACCAAAAAATTAAAATTTTATATCCTTATGTTTGAAGCCTGAAATGTGGCAAAAGGTTGAAAAGTTCAAGGGGGCCGAATACTTTCGCAAGGCACTGTATATTACTTTATTATGTTACATTATTATATATTGCATATTACTTTACTATATTACTTTATTATATATAACATTGTACATTACTACATCACTATATTACATTATTATATATCACATACTACTTTATTATATTACATTACTATATATTACATAATACTTTGCTATATTACTTTATTATATATTACATATTACTTAAGATACAGTTACCCAAAGATGGGGGGGCATTGGCATTACCAAATGCATGGATGTATTTTTTGGCAGCACAATTTCAACATTTTAGTCGCTGGGTGATGGCAGAGAGGGGATTGTCAAAGTACAAAGATTTTGTTATATCTGGGTGACGGGTAGGAACCACTGGGAGCCCTGAAGGCTCATTGGCAATGGGTAAACCTACACTTTCTCTAATGCATAAGGTGTGGTGGGAGTGAATACGACTATTTAAAGTTGGGGAATGTACTAAATATACTCCAGTGTGGGAAAATCCTTATTTGTGGGAGATATACCAGTTGGAAGGCATGCATAGATGGAAGCAGAAGGGGGTATCTGTGTCACTTGTATGACAAAGGGTCTTTAAAACCATTTCAACAATTGCGAGAGGAATTTGCCTTGTATAAAAATGTTTTCTATCAATATCGACAACTACGACGTACTTTACAGGCGCAGGCCTTGACCATAAATTTAAGTATTGGAGCATTAGGAATTTTGGAACACGTGGTGACTGCAGAGACCTCTAAAGGTTTCATTTCAATGGTTTGTCGTAGCTTACTAGACCAGATTTTGAGGCACCCTATGGACTGGGTGAGCGCTCAGTGGGAGAGGGAGGTGGACCTGCTGACTACCACAGAATGACAGGTTGTAGTGACATCTCCAAACTTTGTCTATAAATGTTACTCAGCATTGATCACAACTGTCTGAGTGTATAGGACTCACGTAGTATTGTTGCACAAAATGAGTATTAGAGGGCATTTCTGTTGCTCGAGGTGCGGAGAAGATGGCCCAGGTCTCTTACATATGTTTTGGGGATGCAGAGAATTAAAGAGGCTATGGTGTGATGCCTGAGAGCTGGTCAATCGGTTGTATAGGGTATGCTTGCCGTTGGTCCAAAAATGGGGGATTGGGGATGTTTGGTAGAGGGAGAAGGTGACCAGATGGAACATTTGGCTGTGGCAAAAATTCTATATCATGTGAGGAAAGTTACTGCCAAACATTGGCAACACTGCTATAATGATTGGTGCAAGTCACATGTGCAGCGCATGCGCCGAGCTAGTGCAACAGAACTCAGTGCCAAGCAAGATTAGGTATACACTGCCTGGCCCTGTCAATCGGGTAAGGACGGAGGGGCAGAGGGTGGCACAAAGAGTGGGGAGGCTTACTTTTTTTTTAATAACAGGAAAGCCCTCCTTGCTCCAAAGAACTCATTTGTATATTGACAAAAATGATAATATCTCAGAATCGAAGACACCAATTCAGAAGGGGCAAACACCCTGTAATTCAGGTGATACTAACCTATCTATCCACGGGGCTTTGTTGATATACTGAATTCTGCTGACAGACTCCCCTTGATGTTGCAGATAGTGTCAGAGTCTACTACAAAGTTCTAGGCAGCCTGTAATAAAAGTGTATGTATTTTACAATACATTGCAATGCATTAGTATTGCAGTGTATTATATTAGTAATCAGTTTTCCTAGGGGGTCTAAAAATAAAAGTAAAAAATAAAATAAAAATATATTAAAAAGTTTAAAACCTAGACCAGATATATAAATAAATAGAATGTTGTTGGACTGCAGAGTTGCACCCAATGCAGGTGCTGCTTGTAGTGGTGGTGGTTGCTGTGCGGCGCCACACTCAGGGACCCACTATATAGAGGTCGTGGTTAGTGGGCTTATATACCTTGATCAATATGTATACTATGAACCTTGTGTTCATTTTTGTAGATTTTGTTGAGAAGCATAGCACAATGTATAATACTGGGATATTATACATCTGGCCCCACAAAAAAAGACACCTTATTCAACCTCACATACAGAAATATAAAAAACTTATGGGTGCCAGAATATGGCGACTCCAAGAATTTGTTTTTTAAAGTTTAGGATTTTTTGAAGGTGTTAAAAACGTAACAAAAACTACATAAATTTGCTATCGCCGTAATCGTAACAATCCACAGAATACAGGTAACATGTCATTTTGACCGCACACTGAATGCTGTCATAACAAAGCTCCTAAGCTTCTCATGCAAATGCAGTTTTTCTCTAATTCTACCCCATTCTGATTTTTTTCCAGCTACCTAATGCATCAAATATTAAAACAATAATGACCATGGCTGATAAATAGCTCAAAGAAAAAATGGAAATAGATATATTATTTCTGTTGTTTTCTTATAAATGTACTTGTTCAGCTAGCTCATTAATTTGCATAATTACTTTATACAGAGTCAATTATACAAATGTGTACCTCTATGTTTTATCCTATTTTATCGCATTTGTATGATTTATTTCATTGTATGTATTTTTCCATGTATTGCACTTTTGCTTTGTTTTTATTAATATTAGCTGTATTAACATTTTAGCGAATCCGGTCCAGGTATTATACAGTATATTGCTAGTTACAACAGATATTTGACCAGCAAACCCATTAAAGGGAGTGTGTCACCAGACCCAGCATATCAACCTAGTCCTGCAGATAGATAGGTTCGGGTCACCAGAACCAGAATATCAACTCAGCCCAGCAGATACATAGGTTAGGGTCACCAGACCCAACATATCAACCCAGCCCTGCAGATAGATAGGTTAGTATCACCAGACCCAGCATATCAACTCAGCCCAGCAGATAGATGGGTTAGTGTCACCAGAACCAGTATATCACCCCAGCCCTGCAGATGGATAGGTTAGTGTCACAAGACCCAGCATATCACCCCAGCCTTGCAGATAGATAGGTTAGTGTCACCAGACCCAGCATATCAACCTAGTCCTGCAGATAGATAAGTTAGTGTCACCAGAACCAGAATATCAACTCAGCCCAGCAGATAGATAGGTTAGTGCGGTGACCAGATGGAAGGCAACGCTGCAGTTGGGATTGCGGGGGTGCAAACAGCGCAGACTTGTCACAGTCTCTGGGCACGAGGGCGCAGCGCTGGTGCTGTCCCACGTTACCACCACTGGTACCGGTGATGAGGGGGCTGCACAAATGTTGGTGGTGATTGTTCCCTCCGGGGCGCTTCCCCTATACTGTGCCGACTGGTGGTGTTTGGGGCGCCCTGATGTTGTCGGTGCAGAGTCAGACACAGAAACGGTTGTAAAGTTGAACTTTTACTTCCATGGGTGTGGAGGCACAAATGCTTAAACAGTTTCTTCAATACAAAACAACGGGGTACGCCTGGTGACACAGCAAAGTCCTGGGGTGCAGGGTAGACTTGATGAAAGGTGTTCCTAGCCCCTTATACTTCAGTGTTACAGCCCTGAGGTGCGTCTGGGCTCCTATTTGGCTCATAGGAGGATGCCCACCATGATACTAGCACATCATATTCCCCACTCACGTTATGTGGTCCTGATAGCTCAGAGTTTCGGGGTGCAATAGTCAGGGTGGCAGGATATTCCACAGGTCTGGCCTTGGCCCCTGGATCCTGTGATACTTGCTATGGAGCACGTGTTCCAGAATGTTCTCTCCACAGTCTCAGGCTGACAAGATAATGATGCTTGACTTCCTTCAGGGCGATGGCTAGGCAGACAGGGGACAGGATCTTCTGAATAGCTGGAGTATGTCAGCTCTCCAACCTTCCTGGGCCTGTCTAGGACTTGAGATTCCTGCACTAAACTCACTGCTTTCTTCACAGGACATCACACTTATCTCCTCACCTCCTCCTCCTAACACTCCACACTTCTAACTCCTCCCACGCAGGACCTTCCTGCAGGGGTGTTACCATGGGGACCCAGTGATCAGCTGACTCCTCCCCTTTTTCCAGGCGATGTCCTCCCATTGGACATTTGGTTACTATTCAATCCTATGGCAGGTGTAATGCATGTGTGAGGCTCACTAGGTGGCGCTGTGTTGTGTGAGACTCAGGACCCCCTGCTATGTCACACAGGCTATGAAGCAACAGGAAATAATACAATGCACAGAGATCACCCTCAGCCCAGCCATAGCCAGCTCTGGGATGCCACATACTCCCCCTCTTTCACTGAGCCGACCTCGGCTACGGGCTGGGGTGAAGGTGAGAAATGTAACATAACGTTAATAAATACGAATAAAGTGCAAATGGGTCCAGAGGCTCTCTGGCACAAATTTTGTGAGTGTCCATTATCATGAGAGTCTCTCTGAGAAACAATAAACAGTCCTTTCTGTAAGGAAGAGTAGGCACTCTAGCACGAATGTCCATACCGCAATGGGGTAACAGAACTTCCTTGGCTCGGTGAGCCAGGCACTATGGCATGGATTGTTGCATATAAATGTAAATACTATATTACATGGCAAGATATTATATATATACTGTATATACACACAGGAAAAACATTAATGTAATCAGAGCAGGAATAACATATATACAGAAGCAGAGACAGTTAACCTCTTTTACTCAAGGACAGCCATGGCATTACTATAGCGTGTTGGAGGTATGCCTTTTGTGGTACGCTCAGAACGCCTAAGTGGAACGAGATTTGAATCAGGAACAGAGTCACTGAAATCAATTAAATCATCTGTCGAAGGGTTCTCTTGCACTAGAGCAATTGGTGGATAACAGCTAAATGGTAGTAGTTTAGGCGCCCACATAAGCTCAGTTAATGTTGGGGGTCTCTCTTTCGCTTCAGAAGGTGACAAGATCTCTGTACTCGTTGTCTCAGCTGGGGGCACCTCTGTGGGTAGTCCTTCTTTAAGGCACAGCTTCAGACGGTTTCGGTGTACTACTTGGGGCTGTCTCCCAGGTTTAGAGATCTCATACACGTCGGATTCAGGATATGGTATGGAGATGACACTGTATGGTTCTTTCTCCCAGAATGGATCCAATTTCCCATTCCGATGGTTATTCCTTAACCATACACGGTCGCCAACTTTCAGGGGCGCTGCATGGGCGTGACGGTTGTAATCCTCCTGTTGTCTCCTACGAACCTCATCCATGCGCGTTTCAACTATCTCTTTAGCTTCCTCCATACGTCGGCGGTGTTCAACAACCCAGTCTGTTATGGGTAGTGGATTGATGATGTCAGGGACCTTCACACCAAGGGTTAAGTCTGAAGGAAGTTGACCTTGTCTTCCAAACATTAGATAAAATGGTGCGTATCCCGTAGATGTTTGGGGTGTGTTGTTGTAAATATAGGCCAAGTCCTTGATACGCTCAGGCCACTCAACACCAGGTGTAACTGCGGCTGTTCTTAGCATGCCGATGATCACTTGATTTGCCTTCTCGCACATACCATTCCCTTGAGGGTGATACGCTGTGGTTCGCAACTTCTTGCAGTCTTGGAACTGACACAGCTCACGGAACAATTGGGATTCAAACGCCGATCCACGGTCGGTGAGGATATGCTCAGGACAACCGTAATGGCGGACAAACTCTGCATAGAAGGTCTCAGCCGTAGTTCTTGCTGTAAGATCTCTGACAGGCACGATGACAAGGAACTTGGAGTAATGATCCACCATTGTCAGAGCGTAGCTGTAGCCGTAACGTGTGGGACCCAACTTCACATGGTCCAGAGCAACAATTTCACACGGCTTTTGAGTCTTAATTGGATGTAGAGGGGCCTTCTGATCTCTTCGACCTTCCTTGGTGATACTACAGGTGGGACACTCTCGGCACCAACTCTCAATGTCACTCCTCATCCCAACCCAATAGAAGCGACGACGGATGGTAGCTTCGGTCTTTTGTACCCCGAAGTGACCAGATCTGTCATGATACGCCTCAAGTATCATCTGTGCGTCTCTTCTTGGTACGAGGATCTGATGAAGCCTTTCACCTGTGACAGGATCAAGAGTGTTTCTAAGTAGAAGGCCTCGTTGGACAAACAGGCGCTTCCTCTGTCGCCAAAGGCGTTTTAATTCCACGTCATGAAGACCTCTCTTTACACGGGTTGGTATTCTTCCTGTAAGCAGGAAATCTGACAATTCTCCTAAAACTCTGCTCTCTTCTTGGAACGTTTTCCACAGAGATGGCTCCTGGAGGGATTCGGCAGCTGTTTTCGCCAGAGATTCTCCTTCTACAGGGACACCAATAGCAACCTGTTGGGCAAACTTGTTGTAGAATGGTGGCATCTCCACCTCTTCCCAGATGTCTTCTCGGGGTAGTTCTTCTCCCACAGGCAACCTTGAGAGTGCATCAGCGTTAGCGTTGGACTTGCCACTGCGATACTTGACAGAGAACTTGTAATTCGTGAGTCTTGAGGCCCACCGTTGTTCAAGGGCTCCCAGTCGAGCAGTGTCCAGATGCGCCAATGGATTGTTATCTGTGTACACGGTAAAGGGTGTGGCAGCCAGGTAGTCTTTAAACTTCTCTGTCACGGCCCAGACAAGCACCAGAAGTTCGAGTTTGAAAGAACTATAGTTCTGGTCGTTCTTCTCCGCACCTCTCAGACTCCTGCTGGCGTAGGCGATGACTCGCTCTTTGTTGTCCTGAACCTGGGACAACACTGCACCCAAACCTTGGTGACTTGCATCTGTGTACAAGCGGAATGGCTGACTGTAGTCGGGATAGGCTAGAATTGGTGGTTGCGTCAGAAGTGCTTTAAGCGCTTGAAAGGCTTCCTCTTGACGCGCTGTCCAGTCTACCGGAAGCTTTCGGTTGTAGTTTTCTCTGGGACAACCGCGCAACAACTCATTCAGAGGCTCGGCTACTTGGGCAAAGTGTGGTATGAAACGCCGGTAGTAACCTGCGAATCCAAGGAAGCTTCGGACTTCTTTGACGGTAGTTGGTCTTCGCCAGTTCTGGACTGCAGTGATCTTTTCAGGATCAGGTTGGACGCCTTGTGCGCTCACGACATGCCCAAGGTAGTGAACTTGGGGTTTCAACAGGTAGCACTTGGAGGGCTTCAACTTTAGGCCGTGCTGTATAAGTACCTTGAATACCTCGGACAGGTGACGAAGGTGTTCTTGGTATGTCCGGGAGAATACAATAACATCGTCCAGGTACAGTAGCACACTCTGGAAATTCTCATGGCCGAGGCACCTCTCCATAAGCCGTTGGAATGTGGCTGGGGCATTACATAGCCCAAATGGCATACTATTGAATTCAAAGAGTCCCATCGGGGTCGTAAACGCAGTCTTTTCACGATCTTCAGGCGCCATAGGGACTTGCCAGTATCCACTGGTTAAGTCCAGGGTCGAGAAACAGGTAGCTGATCCCAAAGCCGGTAGAGATTCCTCAATCCGCGGCAATGGGTATGCGTCTTTGTGCGTGACGTTGTTGAGTTTACGATAGTCCACACAAAATCGTAGGGTTCCGTCTTTCTTCTTGACAAGGACTAGCGGGGCTGCCCAGGGGCTGTTACTGTCCCGGATGACATCAGCATCTCGCATCTCTTGGATCAACTTTTTCACCGGTTGGTACATCGCTGGTGGTATTGGACGGTGACGCTCCTTGATTGGATGGTGGTCGCCAGTCAGAATGCGATGTTGTATGGTCGTGGTCTTACCAAAGTCCAATGGGTGTTTGCTGAATGCCTGTTGGTAACGCTTGGCCACATTGCGAACCCCATTGATGTGCTCTATAGGGGTATTGGCGTCTCCCACGTTCAATTCATCCCACCAGGACTTCGTGGCTCCATTCTGAATGTTCTCAGCAGCTTGGGTGGAATGCTGTGTGGCGGTAGAATCACCAGAGAGAATGTCTTCTGGTGCTAACCGGTGTAGCAGGGCCACAGAGTAGAACTTGTGGAGGTTCACTGGAGCATCGCCCAAGTTGACTAAGCGGACAGGAACACGTCCATTGGAAACTGTGACAAGGCTGCGGGCAGCCATGACAAGTGGTTGGCCATCTACCTGTATGGGTTGTAGCAAGGCCTCGTAGTCCTGATTTTCTATGCCCGGACGGGCACGGCACCACACCATAGTTTCTGTTCCAGGCTGTAGGGTTACTGGACGGGTATCTTGGATCCGGACTCGACCAATTTCACCTTGTTTGTTGGCGAACTTGTGCTGGGCATTGAGTACACGAATGGCCCGCTGAATGGTCTGCTGGTCACTGGGAGAAGCTGTAAGGAGAGAGGCATGCAAGGCATCCAACACTTCTGCAAAGCAATGGCGTAAAACATTCATGCCTAATATTACAACTGCAAACCTATCATTCTCTACATCAGTGACAATTACACCCTGTCTAGGCAGTTTCAAGTCCCCAATCTGGATAGTGGGTTCCCAATAACCCTGCTGTGGTATGGGCTGTCCATTGCTGGCACACAGATTTATCCATGTGTCAGGTGTTCTATTCAACACATCTAAGTCCCAATGTTCAAGGAACACCTGCTTGCGCAGGGTTGTTACCTGAGATCCAGTGTCCACCAACGCTGTCAGAGGGACGCCGTTCACCCGGATTGTGATGTGTGGGCAGGCTGAGACGAAGCGTGACAATGGCACTGAAGATTTCACCTGGGCCCTTCTTCTTTCCTCCCGAGGGGCGGCCCGCTGCCTCGGGGGTGGCCCGTTTAACTGAAAACACTGAGGCCTGGTGTGTCCATATCTATGGCAATAGGTACAGTATGGCCTCTCACTCTGCGGAGGTTTCACTGAAGACGGACGTCTGGGTGGCGACTCAGGTGAGATGTTGAGACTTCGCAAAGGATCACTGGACGATGAAGACGGCTGGGTCAGACGATCTAGACGGACGGTGATCTGTTCCATGGCACGGGTCAGATGATCCACTCGGGCCAGAAGGTCATCTCTGGAGTCTGCTAGTGTAGTCTGCGCAGTTTGGGCAGCAGGTGAGGTACCCAGAGGTAGTGGCAGGACAACTGGAGCAATGCTTGTTGAGGGTCCAGGTGAGGGAGCACAGATGACTGGGCTCGGCTGGGGCTGCTCCTGTCCCAAGACCTGGATGGCAAGGGCCTTGAAGTCAGCAAACGTGATGCTGGGATGTTGTGCAGCAAGCATTCGCAACTGACTCTGGAGCAATGTGGTACCTGCCCCTTCTATGAAGCGGTCAAGCAAGATTTTATCAGAGTCCACATTTTCACGTGGATCCACTTGCACCACAGCTCTGAACGCCTCTTGGAGGGATAAAGCATAGTCCCGCAGGGTCTCACCAGGTAGTTGTCGCCTGGAAAAGAAGCGCATCTTTACCTCGGAGACAGATCGCACGTCAAAGTTCACCTGGAGTTTGTCCAGAATTTGCCCAGGGGTTCTTTTGTCAGAGGCAGGCCAGGATTTGACCTCCCTAGCTGCAGCACCCTCAAGCTGGCCCAGCAGGATCTGTATCTGCTGTTCTGTATTCAGAGGATAGAACTGGAAGAGAGACAGCATCTTCTCACGAAAGTCCCTGAGGGTATGCGCCTCCCCTTTGTAGCGCGGCAGCCATGGTGCGCCAGGGTAAAATGGCATGGAGAATGGTAGGCTGCTCGCCATGGGCACTGCTGGATCACTAGAAACAGATGGCACAATGTCACTTTGCTCAGTCATGTTGTTTGCAGGTATGACTGAAATTAGGTCGCCGTCTCTTTAAGAAACTCAACTGCTTGCTGGCAGGGAATGGAGACTACAACTTGGAATGCTGTCCCTTTAAGAATGCTGTAGCTATTAACAGAGTCACTGTGATGCAGGCTGACGGTGTGCTCCCCCCTCTTTAATGGTGGCACTCCCCACGGACACTGTACACGGAAAACACTCGCTGGGGCCGTGGGAGGACTGAAGACAAGGACAGGGAGGCACAGTACTCACTGACAGCAACTGCAGCGTGGACCAGAGATCAGCGGTGCACAGCAGGGACGGTGATGCGGCACCGGAGAGTCAGAAATGGCGCCGGCACGTTCGCCTTTCACTTTCTTGTATGGGTGCGCTGGAGCATTGCGCTCAGCATTCTGGGCTCTCCTAAGATGGCGGCAGATGGGTCTCCTGGCCTCATGGGCAGTGCTAAAAATCTCCCGTACTTTTGCAATGTACAGTTAACCCTTTGTGGGCGTTCTTACACAGCGATGTGGCGCAGCAAACAAGTCCTGGGCGTTTTAACTCTTCCAGGGCTGTAACACACTGAGAGGACAGTCTTTAGGGCTTACTTCAGGGGTTTAGGGCTCCCCCCTCTTTATGGCAAGCACTCTCAGGGAATAAACTTGATCTTAGCAAAGTCCACAATAAAGACCGATGCTCTGGAGACAATTTGGCGCACTTTTCGTGGCGACTTTCTCAAAATGGCACACACCCGTATCCTGTTCGTGACGCCAGTTTTTCTTGCGGTGACCAGATGGAAGGCAACGCTGCAGTTGGGATTGCGGGGTGCAAACAGCGCAGACTTGTCACGGTCTCTGGGCACGAGGGCGCAGCGCTGGTGCTGTCCCACGTTACCACCACTGGTACCGGTGATGAGGGGGCTGCACAAATGTTGGTGGTGATTGTTCCCCCGGGGCGCTTCCCCTATACTGTGCCGACTGGTGGTGTTTGGGGCGCCCTGATGTTGTCGGTGCAGAGTCAGACACAGAAACGGTTGTAAAGTTGAACTTTTACTTCCATGGGTGTGGAGGCACAAATGCTTAAACAGTTTCTTCAATACAAAACAACGGGGTACGCCTGGTGACACAGCAAAGTCCTGGGGTGCAGGGTAGACTTGATGAAAGGTGTTCCTAGCCCCTTATACTTCAGTGTTACAGCGCTGAGGTGCGTCTGGGCTCCTATTTGGCACATAGGAGGATGCCCACCATGATACTAGTACATAATATTCCCCACTCACGTTATGTGGTCCTGATAGCTCAGAGTTTCGGGGTGCAATAGTCAGGGTGGCAGGATATTCCACAGGTCTGGCCTTGGCCCCTGGATCCTGTGATACTTGCTATGGAGCACGTGTTCCAGAATGTTCTCTCCACAGTCTCAGGCTGACAAGATAATGATGCTTGACTTCCTTCAGGGCGATGGCTAGGCAGACAGGGGACAGGATCTTCTGAATAGCTGGAGTATGTCAGCTCTCCAACCTTCCTGGGCCTGTCTAGGACTTGAGATTCCTGCACTAAACTCACTGCTTTCTTCACAGGACATCACACTTATCTCCTCACCTCCTCCTCCTAACACTCCACACTTCTAACTCCTCCCACGCAGGACCTTCCTGCAGGGGTGTTACCATGGGGACCCAGTGATCAGCTGACTCCTCCCCTTTTTCCAGGCGATGTCCTCCCATTGGACATTTGGTTACTATTCAATCCTATGGCAGGTGTAATGCATG
>CAMRHE010000102.1:3352500-3697500 GCA_947044405.1 Leptodactylus fallax
ACGACAATGGCATCAATATTTTTGCTGTGCTGTAGTTAGGAAAATTGTCCCTGTATGGTGCAAGTCCTTAATCTGGCGTTTTGCTGCTTTATTAACATGTACAGTGGCATAAAAGAGGTGTTCCTCATGGCCAAAAAAAGTTTCTGTGCATTTCAACCATTCTTATGTCACAAAAACACCTTACTTGATTTGCAGTGACAAAAAGGTCTGCCTTAACAGTCTTATCTGCCTGTGACATTCCAACTTCGTGAAACTCTACCTTAAATATGCTGGAGCATATGTGTGAACAGCAGAAGGTGGTGAACGATTACTATATGCAGCAGACCACAGGGACATCATCATTGGAGGCTCATGAGGGAAGTGTTCCGGCTTTTAAAGCTCTTTGAAGAGGCCACCAAATTTTTCAGAAGGGAAAACTGCAGCATCAGCAATGTGATCCCTCTATTGTATATCTTTCAGGAAACACTTTCACTTATGCAATGAGGGACAGAAGAGGAGGAAAAGTTTCTACCTCTTAGTCAATCTCATTGCCGTGGGTTGATGGAGGAGGATTATAGTCAGGGTCATTAAGGTGAAAGAACTGGGACTCCTAAACTAGAAGAGGAGGGGGAGGAGGAGAAATATTTTTCCTTGGATGCAGAGTGGGCCCTTGACATGTCACACACACAGTCATGGGAGGAGGCTGACTCTTATTTCTTCCACGTTGATGATAACGATGACCACGCTGGGTAAGAACACCAACCATGGCTGGCTCCTGGGTCCGTGTACACACTATCAAGCATTATTAGTGTATTATTAGCATCAAGCAGAGGGATGAATACTTGATGGCAGTGTTCTTAAACCCTCACAATAAAGCCAAAATGGGAAACTCTTCCCTGCTTCCCAAATTAAAGAAAAATTAGAATATTATTAGGATAGGCTGTTTACCCAGCTTAGCACAGTGTTTAGGGAGACCACTGCATTTGCCAGTCACAAACACACCCAGGTGGCCTCTGCCCACTCCAATCCACCTCACTCAGCCAGCGCTTCACCTCCGCTGCCATTGTCACAGTTCCAAGTGTCAAGAGTGAAATCAGAAGCATACACAGTTAGGCTCAATACAGTATCTGGAACATGATGAACCAGAAAGTGCCAACCAGGGCCACAACAGGCAACTGATACCCACCAGCTGCACCAGCAAGTACAGTCATAACTAGAGTACACCTATATTCCTTCAGATAACTGTGACCACATGAAATAATTTATTTTGGCTTTTATGTGAAAAGTCAATTCTTCATCACTTTCCACCAGCCACTAATTTGTGTCCCACATAACAACAAGCCTGTAGCAGTTACAAGTCATCAAAACTAGCTATTTTTTCTAAAAAAAAAAACATTGCTTTTTGCAATATGACCGCCAAGTGTGTCTGAAAAAAAACATGTGCAAGCACCTTTCCCTAATAAAAGGGTAATTTTTGGAGCATTTTAAATGTTAAAATGCGTAAAAGCGAGTGTCAGCCCAGTGTATGATTAAAGACAGAGTTTGTATCCACTGCTTAACCTTAGTTTTTCGATAGACATTCATATGACTTTCACTTTTACATAACTTTGGATCTGTTTGCCTTAGAGAGCTGGAAATTGGATAGATAGCTTGCTAAGAGCCCTAAGAGTATTCTACACTATGTTTTAAGCCAATTTAAGTTGTTCGAGTCTGGGACCTGAGCCACTTGAACCTGAATCAAAACTAATCTTGAGAGGTTCGCCCATCTGTAGCCCTGACATTTCCATAACTGCTATAGTTTCCAAACTACAGAAATTAGCTCTGTATGCAGACTATCTATTGCTGCATATTTCCAACCCCTCAATCACTTCACCAATCCTGTTTAGAGAATTTGACACTTTGGACAGGACAGCAACTTCAAAATTAACTACTCCACTCTGCAATTAATAGACACTTGAATCCCCCTTGATGTCCTTCTCAAGAAAAATGAATCTCAGAGATGAACCACCTGGAACATAGGGAATGTCTCACCTCAGAGGACAGTGGGGGATCACATCAAACTTTCTGGATCTGGTTCCCTTATCCTGATTTCAGACCTCACTTTTGCTTAGCTAGGGCCTGCAACCATTGACTGACCTAGTATTGCTCTGTTTTGATCTTGCTGTTAGAATTTGTTCAACGTGGTGGGAGGAAGAGACAACCATAAATCCCACCCCACCTCAGTGTGCCCACCCCCTTCATAAATAAGTTGTGCCCTGTGCCAGTTGGGGCCTTTATTACTAGCATATGAAACACCAGTCTTAATATATCTGCCCAAACTAGATGCCCCAAAGATGAGCCACATTGTGTCAAAGATGCACCATGTTAACACCAGCGTCTAGTTGTAAGTCAATGCCCTGCCATTGTATTTTGTTTTTACTGTTTTGTGGCATTTTTTAGGCCTAATACTATTGGGCTAACAGAATGCTCAGCTCATAATAAACAATATACTGAAATGGAAATAGTCAAAAATAGAATATAGACTGAAACACTAAAACAAGACACCTGCAATGTGAAATATGGGTTTGTGAAGTGGTGATTAAAAAATCATTAACAAAAGGCAGTATGCAACAATAGAAACTGAAGTCAGTCATGTGTTTTTGACAGAATCATCATGTCTACTGAAACATCATACAATACCCTCTGGAAAATTTTTGGATGAGAAAAAAAATTTTAAAGCATATGTAACGATCTTAAGCATACTGCTGTGAAAATCAAGATGTACTTATCTGTACTTAAGAAGCTGCTGGTGTTCTCAGAACAATGGACTGGCCTCCTTGATTCCAAATTTCAACATTACTGAATAAGTTTAGAATGAGATGAATTGAAGATTTGCGTCCCGTTGGAGATGGTCGAATTGATTTGCCGAGTTTGAGATGCTCAGTCGAACAGAGGGATTCAAATTTTAGGGAATCAATGGAGAAAAGTACAAACATTCATATATCCTTCTACGACACATTTATGAAAAGGATTGTAAAATGTATGTATCGGTTCAGACATGTTTCTCGACTGGCAGCAGTTGTGTGCACACTTTGCCTCAGTATAAAATTTATAATCTAGTCTGATAAAATATTTATTTAATCAGGACATTGTACAGAATTCCTTTCCTTTGTCTTTGCACCTGCATATGGCCCATTCTCCATATATTGTATTTGCTAATTGAAGAACACAGGTGAGCCCACTTAATACTCTGCTTAAGCAGCAGGGTTTTTCCCTTTCATCAATTACAAAGATGTGTTGGCAGCATTGATAAATCCCTCAGCCATGTACATACTAATCTCCCAGGATTACAAATGAAATATTTCCACTGACAAATGCAACATATTCCATAAATTTAACCATTGTATTGCCTTCACACAGAAGTGCAATGCCCCTTGATATATAAACCTTTTACCATTGACACAAGTTTCCTTGAGGCTAAACATTTGAGTTGTGTCCTACATTTTCATTTTTTAATGTGCTCATTCTGATAGTCAGATAAAATACACTGCTTAAACAGTGGGAGAGGGATAAAAAACTGAAAACATCAAATGTGAAAATAGATTATCACCCACAGACAAAAAGATAACGGAAGTCAGTGCCAGTCAGTTATATCCTGTAGATTTGCTACTTACTAAGGAAGTTCAACATCCAAGTTATTCTCAGTTTGAAAACTTCTTGTGCATTGTATACTTGTTATACATTATTAGTTCTCTGTCAAATCAGATTGGATGGAAAAAATTGATTCAACTTGTTTTCTTGATTCAGCTCTACTGACTTGCAGCTTGGGGTCCTGCTTTTGCTTCTGACCACAATCACCTACATGTAGCTTGTAATTTCTCCTTATTAGAGATAAGCGAATCAAAGCTGACGAAGTGGAATTCGATCCAAATTTCAGGAAATATTCGATTCGCATCGAATCCGGATTTCTTCACATTTCGTGGTAACGAATCACTTTTTGTTCAAAATGACTGCTGTACATGTTAGGACATGGGGCAAGGAACTCTGGGAACGCGAGATCACCCACAATGCCATGCATGTAGCCAATCAGCAGCCAGCCCTGTGATGTCACAGCCCTTTAACCCCTTTGCGAGTGGCCACGGCATGTTTGACCGCTGCATCCAAGGTGTTAAAACCCCCGATCAGCTATGGAGCAGGATATTAGCTGTAACTGACAGCTAACACCCTGCTCCATAACTGATCGGAGGTTTTAATACCTTGGATGCCGCGGTCAAACATGACCGCGGCATCCAAGGGGTTCCACCATTTAGCCACCCACCCCGGCTCTCTGCAGACAGGAAATAACTGTTATGTATTGTAATTCTGGTATGTTATTGTGCTGTTATTTGACTTTGTGGAACTATATTATTTGGGCATTACCAGGGCCATATTAATTTCCAGGTACCTTATGTTCAGATGCATTCTATGGACCATGAATTTTACACAAATGCAAAACACTTATTCATTTAGAAAGTTCATGCTTTGTCCGTAGGAAGCAGAAAGGCTGCTAGAACAGTAATCTGGGATTCAGAACTATGGTCCTCAGTGTGATTAAAATTAATTACAGTATCTTTTACATGAAGTTTTCTACAGAATTCAACCTTTGGTTGGAAATAGAACAGAAAGAACTCATATTACAGATAATTGATATGTGGTGTAAAAGATTTAATACTTTTTGCCCTATTTTGCCTAGAATATACTTACACTTTACATATTTTGTATTGAAAAGTTTAACATATGATTGTGTATTTTAAACTGGAATTGTGTTTAATATGCGGTTATATCGAGAGTGTGCCTCTATTGCCTTATTCTATATTAATTGATCTCAAATTATTAAAAAATCTTTTTACAGACGGGTGACCCTTTACTAAAATGACACATATGTTAATTAAACTATACAATAATTCATTGGTAGCGAAAGCTGGAATTATTATTCATTTATACATTGAGCTATTAGCATTGAAATTTCCTGTAAATCCTCTTGATAGCTCCTGTACCTGCTTCACACCAGCTGGGAGACTGATTGGTGATTCAGGTCATTGTACTATAACTGAGATGACTAAATATTAGTAGAAACGTAGTTTATGCAAAATGAGCTTTTAAAGAACTTCCTATAATATGAATACATTAATCGTATCTCCATACAATTGGTGCAGTGATTATATATTTTATAAACTCATACTCAAATCCTATCAAATAGCTTTGCTTTAATATGTCATTTTATGAAAATTCTTCTGTAAAGGATATGTATTCCTTTAATATTACTTACAATGTCCTTGTTTATAATGAGCTATTCAGTTGCAATCAGCTTTAGAATTTCCTCAGCAGGTGATTCAACACTCTTATTTCATTCCTTGTGATTTCATATTTTATTCTGAGTATGAGCAATAACAATTCCTTTCTCTTTGCCCAATTTACGCCATATTATATCCCCTAGCTAACCTAGCACATTGCATTATTTCAGCGTTCTTAATTTTAAACACAGTGACCTTATGACTATTAATAATGGCTCTTTCATTCAAAGCTACCCAACCATGTTTCAAATTAAACATAGTCTATCATTAGAGCCACTAGTCTAAACACATTATTTAATGCGTTCAGAAAGGCTCATTTGCAAATCTTGCCCTCACCCTTCCCTTCCAACTGGTTCATTTGTCTCATTCATATTGCTTACTTTACTATATATCTCTTTTAAGCATCTGATGTTATTATCTCCAAACTTTTTAGATAGTCAAAGTGTATGAGTGTATGAGTGATCCACTTTTTATGTCCTTTTTGATTGAATAGTTTTTAATTCACCCATTATCCTAATCATCTGAATATAGAAATTTGCAAGGTCCAAAATGTACCATGTCACAAATGAATGTACCAGGGTCATTAATTTGCAGGTACAAATTTCTAAAAAGAAATAAAGAAAATGAACAAATCAGGTTTTTTTGTTCAAATAGCAAAGGGATTTGAGACAAAATTTGGGACTGTCCAAGCAATATGGACACTGGTTTTATTATCCATACATACAAATGTTTGTTAAATGATCTGAAATTAATGTTTTTGTTGGGAATTTACTATTGATGACTGTGGACATGTCAGGTTACTACGCCTGTTCACTTAACTGGAACTGACCTGCTGCATCTAGGCACAACCTCTACACTGGCACTGTGCTTCGAGTGAGTATACTGTGTACTAAGATAAGCATGGTTCTGGTGTGGGCTGCCCCCTGCAATCAGCTGATCATGGGGTGGTCAAAGTCAAAAACTCCTTTAGGCTCCATGCACATGATCATGTACAATCCATGTTTTTATTGGCTAGCAAATGGACCCATTCTTTACTTATAGCACCATATATATGACCTTGTATTATCATGGTCTGTGTAGTGGGCTCAGAGCCCAGAGACAAAATCCAGAACAGGTCCATTTAGTGACCTGGGATTATTAATTGAAATATATAGGTCTGTGGAGGGCACATATAGCACATAGTTATCATCTATGTGCCATCAGTGCTGTTTTTTCATGGACCCATACATGCACGTGCAAGTAGTCTTAATTTGAAAAATAGTAATATTGAGTCTCTTTTTTACAGATCCCATGATTGGGTAATAATTTGGCCATATTTGTGAATGTAATGATCAGAAATAATTGTCATTGAAAGCAGAAAAAAGGGAGATCACTCTGTTACTTTTCGGCAGACATTTATCTGCTGTCAGTATCTGAAATGTTGAGGTCGGAAGCATGGATAAAGAAGGTGAAGTGGTAGCAATTGTGCCCAAGTCCTGAATGTTAAGTGCATCTGCCACACAAGACAATAGTATTATAAATAGCATTTTAGTAGATAGGAAACACTTCTAAAAAGTTGCATAGGTGTCAGGGGCCTCAAGCTATGGCTCTTGTATAGCTATATAATACCAAGTATCAAGTACAGGCTTCGCCCCAAAAAGTGCCCTCCATGACTGAAAGAAACTTCCACAATGACAAGTCCATCTATCATTGTGTGTACAGTGACCTTGCCAGGAGGAGATGTGACAGCCGCTAGTCTATGCATGTGAGGGGCAGTAAACGAGTAAAGGGGTCACCTGTATATGGAGACTCCTGGCATGTCTGCAATTTATAGTGCAGCTTATAGTCTGTGATATCGGGCACCAGAGATATGACCTGAGATGACAAGAGATGAGAGAGCTTGTAGGAGGTCAGCACCACCACTCTACTGCATCAGGACTTTAGGGGATGGGCAACAGCAATAATTAAGTGCAAGAGGTGGCCACCATTGTCATATCCTGTCATGTTTCTGGTGCTTAGAAAGCTACACTATCCAGAGTGGACATGCTGAGAGCGAACAGATGGGGTCAGTAAGGGGGCAGTTTTAACAGTGAAACTGCTCTCTTGTGTACGTCAATCAAGGTTCCAATGTTTCTGAGAATACTAGAATAAGAAAAATCTCTGTCCTTCTTATCATTAAATATTTGGAAAGTAAAATATGGCAATTCCACTGAAGATTCTTAACGAAAGACATGTTGAAGAAAAAAAGAATAGAGTTATCTTTGGGCACCAGTTATTGTTCTCTGAGGTTGTGTGTACCTTAAAGCGTAACTAAACTTTTGAACAACTTTTGATTTTCTGGCAGTATTTGTGTCATTAAGAAAATTTGTAATATACTTAATTAACAAATTTTGTCTCCGTTCTGTGAAATCCTGCATTTCTTTATTGCATCCCTTGCATCTCTACTGAGAGCTGTACCTGCTTCTCACTATGTATGGTGTAAGGTTGGTCATTACAAAAAGGTGTATTTCAGGCAGGAGATTCTAGTCTTTCATATGACACTATGTATGAAGTTCTACCTGTATTATTTTCAGAGATAAGATAAGATCAGTTAAAAGTACAGTCGGGATTGGGCACACCATGAGTAAATACATATAAATATCCTAATCCTTACTATGTTTTCATCCATTGATACCTCTGGAAAAAATGCAGGTAAAACTGCAGACTTAGTATCATATGAAATATGAAAGTTTTCTCTTTCATAAGGCACCAGAAGCAAGTTTCTGAACTTATAATGGATGAAATATAACTGTTTGAAGTGACTCCCTCCATTGCACACAAGCCTGTAAATTGTACACTGTGAGAAGCAGGAACAGCTCTCAATAGAGAAGCAAGGGATGGAAAAAAGAAATGCAGTATTTCACAGAAAGGAGTCAAAGTTGATTAATAAAGTATATTGCAAAATGCATTAAAGACATAAATACTGCCAGAAAATCTAAAGTTGTTATAAGTTTAGTCACGCTGTAATGAACAGCTTGAAAATAGTGGTACCTGTACTGGATGAAACCTTTCCAATCGAAAATATCTTTTATATCAACTGAAAACAAGACAAATTATGTAAAATGATAGCAAGCTGTTGATGAACTTTAGGTATATTGCATATATATATCACAAACTGCATTTCTAAAGAACATGAAAAAGCTAATTTTATTAGTACTTATTTAGTATACTGTATATCTAAATTTACTTTGCAGTGAAATTTCTCTTCTTTTTAGAAGGTAATTATATTTAATAGGCATGCATTTAATTAGCAGAATTGATTTATGCACATAAAATGTATTACTTAGGGTTACTTGCACACAATCTTAATAAAAAATAAAACAACACGGCAGCAGAACAGTGACCCTTTGAGAATAAGGTAAAGTCATGTCACACATGAGTGCATTTTGCTAAAACATAACAAATAGAAAAATAACCATCATTAATTTGCAAATTGTTGATTTATATTAGGCAATGAAATTGTTTCATACAGTGTTTGGCCACAAAATTTTTAAAAACACATTAAAATTTTTATTATTTAGCTAACATTTATAATTTTAGCAACAAATGTAATAATTAGGTTTTGATATCTGCATAATGTGCTATGGGTATACAAATTAGCAGTAAGTTTAGCAGGCTTACTTAGCAAATATGTCAAATGTTATGCTGTGCGATTTGGCAAAATATTAAAAGTGACATGAACTATATATAAAGTGAAACTCTAGGTGCATTTGCATAATTAGCAAAATGGAGCAACTAGGGTCATGTAGCATAACAAGGTCATTAATAATTTTACTCTGGTCCCTCAAATACAGATTTCCAATGTGCTTTTCAGCCTAAAGGGGTACTATTCATACATACCTTAGCTACAGACTATACTTAAAGTAAGATGTCAAGGCACAGTTGCACAATTAACAAAATGGCCATATTTTTTTTTGTCTGATCAGCTAAATGCAAGCTTCCAAGGTCTTAGACTTCTTAGACTTCTCCTTAACATCAATTTTGCTGTTAGAGATATGGAAATATAATCAAATTGATAATCAATTTTGAAAAATATCTGTATTCCTACATATTCGCTGCCAGAAAATATTTAACATTATCAAGACTTATTCTCCAGCTCACACCCCATCAACCCACCAGAACCCATCAAAATAATATATAATAATAATAATAATAATAATAATATTATTATATTTTAAAAAACTACTACTTGCCCTGCATAAAAGACACCCTACACAGCTAAGTATACTGAAAATTTACAGGTCAGAATAGGGGAATCAAAGGAATGTTTTTATTTTTCAAAGTTTTGGATTTTTGTAAAGGTATTAAAATTTTACAAATTTGTAACCTGCAGAATATAGATAATGCCATTTTTGCTTCATAGTGAACACTGTAAAAGCAAAATGCAGTTTTTTTTTTCTAATTTTTTTCCAGTTTCCCAGTACATTGTATAGAATATTAAATGGAACCATTACAAAGTGAATTTTGGCCCACAAAAAATAAGCCCACATATGGCTCTGTGAACAAAAAAATAAAGAAAACATGGCTTTTGAAAGGCTAGGAGAGGGTTAAATAATATTTTAGTGCAATGTTGTATGCACCTAAATATTTCCCGCCTAAGTTCACTACAGAGTTGCATATACTAAAATGGTATTTTTCCAACAAACTGTAATCATATTTTAATTGCTCAAAAGAGACAATTTCCCATTTCTATAAACTTGTGTTATCAATGTGATTCCCTTTTTTTTTCCAAAAGATTTCCTAGATAAATTCTTCAAGTTCTCTTAAGCTACAAATACTCCATAATGATCTAAATTCAAAATTCACCTTAAGGCTAAGGCCCCACATAGCGAGCCGCAGCCAAAAAAAAGTTGCAGAAAAGACAGCGGCGGAAATGCATCGCAATTTTTTCCACAGTATTATTCATAGAAAGTCCGCAGAAGAAGACTCTGCGGACTTTCTGTAAATAACACTGTGGAAAAAATCGCAATGCGTTTCCGCCGCGGTCTTTTCTACCACTATTATACCTATAGTACTGCTTTTTTACCTTTACCTTTTTATCTGTACCTATTGTCACTGTAATGCCTCTACCTTGGAGGTTTTGTATTTGTATTTGTATTATCTATGCTGCTGTAACACACTGAATTTCCCCATGGTCGGACTATTAAATGATTATCTTATCTTATCTTATCTTATACAGAATATACCAGCGTTTCCATAGGTATAATTGACAGGCGCGATTTGCAAAAATGTTTGTGTTTTTGGATGGGATTAGCCAGATTAGCCAATGGCGAGCCCTGATTCTGCACATGCGCAGAACTCGGGACTACACCGGGACACAGAAGCCAAGCCCCCAGGCGCATGGGGCCATAGCAATGGCAAGAAGTCATGCGACCGCGAATCTGTATTGCAGTCCCGTGGATAGTTTTCATGCCGCAAGTCTGAGGCCATGTATGCTAAACAGCTCTGTCAAAGTAAGCCACTATCTAAATAGATCTATATATACCAGACATATTTAATGCAAAAAAAAAAACTCCCAAAGGGTATAATTATATTAATGGCCAATATTAAACAGGCTAATAATGGAGACAGGCATAGAGGGGTGCCAATACTACTTAACATATTTTGTATTAACCCTTTGGGGAACGCAGCTCAAAAGTACCTTAAGGACCAGGCCTCATTTTTCAACCCCTCAAATAATTCAAAACAGCATTTGAGAAGTTTGTCAACTCTTTAAGCACTTCACAGTAATTAAAACAATATGGAGGTGAAATCTAGACATTTCATTTTTTTAATAATAAACTCATTTAACCCTAAATTAACACATTCACA
Source organism: Leptodactylus fallax (assembly GCA_947044405.1). NCBI lineage: Eukaryota > Metazoa > Chordata > Amphibia > Anura > Leptodactylidae > Leptodactylus > Leptodactylus fallax. The sequence continues at coordinate 3,363,621 of CAMRHE010000102.1, forward strand.
AGGGGTTAAAGGAGAATATGTATTTCATAGTTTGTTATGAAATTTCTCCAGAGCACAGAAATACCCCACATGTGGGTGTAAACTGATGTTTGGGCACACGGCATTGCACGGAAGAGAAGGGGCGCCACTGGGCATTTGAAAAGCAGATTTTTCTGAAATAGTTTTCAGGTGCATGTCTCATTTGTAGAGCCCCTAGAGTATCAATACAATGGAAACCCTCCAAAATAGATCTCATTTTGGAAACTACACCCCTGACAGAATTTATAAAGAGGTATAGTGAGCATTTTCACCGCACTGTAGTTTCACAGATTTTTTAACATTATATGTTGTTTGTGTAAATGAAAAATTACTAAAATGCCACTTTATCCCAAAGGTTTTAATTTTCAGAATGGGTTATAGGATAAAAAGCATCCTATGGTTTGTTAAACAATTACTCCTGAACATGGCAATACCCCATATGTGGTCATAATCTGTTATATGGGTACATGGGGGGGCTCAGAATGGAAAGAGCGCTATTTTGCTTTTGGAGGGCAGATTTTGCTGGAATACTTTTCAGGTGCCATGTCGCATTTGCAGAGCCCCTAAAGTCCCTGTTTTGGAAACTACACCCCTCACAGAACTTATCAAGAGGTATAGTGAGAATTTTGAACCCACAGCTGTTTCACAGATTTTGTTAACATTGGAACGTGAAAATTGAAAATTACTTTTTTTCCAATAAACCGTTAATTTAGCCCAAAACTTTTCATTGTACAAGAGGAAAAGGGCAGATTTTTTCCTGTAACTTCCTGTAATTTTTTTCCTGAAGACGTCTGTCTTCTAAAAACTGTCAGTGGGTTTGAGAGTTAATTTTGAGTCCATCTTCAACCCAAAAAGTTGCAACAACTTCATCTTTACTAATATCAGCCCATAGCAGCCCACCTCCACTTTGCAGGCGTTGTGCTTTATACTTTACTAATCCAGTCATGTACCCATCCATCTGGTAAGTCAAGAGTTACTTTCATCTAATCAGTCCATAAAACCTTTGAAAAATCTGTATTCAGATATTTCTTAGCCTAGTCTTGACTTTTCAACTTATGTGTTTTGTTCAGTGGTGGTCTGGTCTCAACCCACCTTACCCTGGCCATATCTGTGAGCCCTGAACATCTTCTGTGAACTCCAGGGAGGTTGCACTTCTGCAATATTACAGCTCTGGAGGATAATGACTTCTTGGTCACTTTATATTTGATTCTTGTCAATTCTTTGACAGTTAATTTGATTTTTTTTTTCTCGCAACCCTGTTGAATATTTGCAAAAATATGCTTGATGGTTCTATGATCATACTCCAATATCTTAGCAATTTCAAGTGCTGCATCCCTCTGGAAGAATTTTAACAATTTTTGACTTTTCAGAGTCAGTTAAATCTCTTTTTTGGCCCATTTCTCCTGAGAAAACAAGCTGCCTAAGAATTATGCACACCATGATATAGGGTGTTAATCTCCTTAGGCCACACTCTCTGATCTTTTTCATTACCCCAAAGCAATTATATATCACCTGATATGCTTCAATACAATAAACATTCAGCTTTATACAGCTTGGAAATTAAAAATATGCATAAAAATGATGATATGGTCAAAATACTCACCTAATAACTCTGCACACAATGTAAACATGGTCAAAGCTAAAATAAACACATTAAATGTGAACAAGCCTCTGGGTACAAATGAATTACCCTATGAGTACTTAGTGTATTTAACCTCCAGTTATAAACAACTTTTCACAAAGTATAGGGAAAAATAGTTTAGTACTGTATTAGCTAGAAAAAAATAATGCTATATTTGATACTTTTGCGTAAAAAAGGTAAAATTATCGTAGATAAGATAACAAGTTTTCATAAATGAATAGTGCATTTAAATATAAGAAACTTTGTAATATATCTTATTAAAGAGATTTGTTTCCTTCAGCACTTATTAAGCTCCTGCTCCTTATCTTCAGTCTGACTGCTTGTTTGCATTATATCTATCTCTGTATTCGGCCTAACACATACAACTCTATGGAGCAGTAAGGGGTTGAGTAGGATTCTCCTGCGGTTGGTTAATTGATTTATTGCCTCATTCTGTGTACTAGGAGCCTCTTATCTACAAACTAGCAGTATTAAAAAGCAAGGAACAGTAGAAGTGTAGAAGTAGAGTGTAACAGCAGCAATGTTTTCTATCCCACTTCCCTCTTCATAGACTAATATGGAGAAAGTAACTGCCTGAAAAGTAGAAAGGAAAACATATTTCTTCAATAAGATACATAACAAAGTTTCATATATTAAACTGTGCTATTCATTTATGAAAAGTTGTTTATAACTGGAGGTATGCTTTAATGAACTCAGTCCAGTTATTGCTGTACCTGTATTAATTTTAGAGATTTTCTAGTGAATGGTACAGTGCAGAGGAATTAGCGCTAGGCAAATACCTATTTTCCAAAAGGGTTGTAGGTCTTCCCCAGGTAATTGCAGACCAGCATGGTTTTACTAAGGGTAGATTTGTCAGGCTAACTTGATTTGTTTATATAAAGAGGTGAGTAGAAGCCTTGATGGAGGGGTGTGTGTGGAAATAGAGTTCCTGAACTTTGCAAAGGTGTTTGACATGGTCCCTCGTATACATTGAATAGGTAAAATCAAGTCCATTTGCTTAAAAATATAGTTTGTAATTGGTTGGAAAACTGGTTATAAGATCTGAGTCTTGTGTTCAATGACTGCTACTCAGACTGGTCTTCTGTTATGAGTCTGCTATTATTTAAAGGGTGATTCCCATCTAAAGGATATTATCTAAACTGCTATTTTATGTAAATTGAAGAGTCTTCCTAAATACATCGCAATAGAAATTCTGCTTTGTTCTCCTGCTACGTGAGTTTATTCCTCCCATTGTTTCCACAACGTTTTAAAAAATCCCAGCCTGTATGTCTCCTTATGTAGCATTATGAAATGGGAGACCTGACTCACTACTCTCTGGAGAGAAGGGGGGTGAGTTCTCTGGGTTACGCTTGCTCTCAAAGAGGTTATCTCCTGCTCTTCAGTCCAGGCAAACGTCAGCTAATTACAGTGTGCTGATAAAGACTCAGACAGTGTCTATTATTTCGCTATGTAAATACATAGATAACATTAAGTTTACTGCAAGTCCATTGTCAGTCCTGGCAGCATGTATATAATTTTATTTTCTCCAAACCGGTGTAATGTAATATCAATTTACTGTGCATATTGTTTTATCTGAATTATTTGAATTATTATAGATTTCTAGTAATCATAACAAATAATCTCCAATGATAAAGGCATAGTCTATGCTATTGAGGTACTTCATAGTGTCCTGTCCATCAAACAGTCAAAGCCCAACCACCATCTTGCTGAAAAATACAGGAAGTGATAAGAAGAGGCAACCTGATGAGTGAAAGAGATGGAAAAACCCATTTAACTTATTTATTAATGATACAGAAGATGGGATTAATAGCACTGTTGCTATCTTTGCAGATGACACCAAGCTATGTAATACAATGCAGTCTATGGACTATTTCCATAGCTTAGAAGAAGACTTGGACAGACTGAATGTTCGGTTATCCACTTGGCAAATGTGGTTCAATATGGATAAATCTAAAGTTATGTCTAGGTAAAATAATCTGTATTTCTAAGAGGAATAAACTAAGACTGGTAGAGAAGGACCTGGGTGTACTTGTAGATCATAGGTTGAACAATAACATGCAATATCAAGGCTAGCAGGATATTTTCATATATTAAACTGTTAGGGACTCGCAGGACGGATATGTAATATTACCACTTTATAAATCACTGGTATGGTCCCATCTGGAATATGCAGTTGCTTTCTGCGCAAGGAGAGATTAAAGTAGTAAAATTTGTTTAGTATTGAGTTTTTTAAGGGCACACCGCCAGGGCAACGAAGGAGTGGCTTTGTAAGAAGCATTTTAAGGTCCTGGAGTGGCCTAGCCAGTCTCCAGATCTCAACCCCATAGAAAACCTTTGGAGGGAGTTGAAAGTCCGTGCTGCCCAGCGACAGCCCCAAAACATCACTGCTCTAGAGGAGATCTGCATGGAGGAATGGGCCAACATACCAGCAACAGTGTGTGCCAACCTTGTGAAGACTTACAGAAAACGTTTGACCTCTGTCATTGCCAACAAAGGATATATAACAAAGTATTGAGATGAACTTTTGTTATTGACAAAATACTAATTTTCCACCATAATTTGCAAATAAATTCTTTACAAATCAGACAATGTGATTTTCTAGATATGTTTTCTCATTTTGTCTCTCATAGTTGAGGTCTACCTATGATAACAATTACAGGCCGACCTCATCTTTTTAAGTGGGAGAACTTGCACAATTGCTGGCTGACTAAATACTTTTTTTTCCCCACTGTATAGTAAATCCTTGCACATAAAAGCCAGAAGACCTGCTGGAAGTTGTGAATCACTTTCTATGATGGTGACAAGAGCTTTTCAGTATTCTGAAAAGTATACACAGTACACTCAAAAATGACATGGTGCACCTCTTACCTGGTGTCCAAAGGAGCAGCTCAATCTGGCACAGGTAAAGTGAAATGCAGAACATGTAGCACTATACTATACTAGAGTATCATCTTCATCAGCCAGTCAGTGCAGGTACTTTACTAATATAGAGGTTTTACCAGTGAAATGACCATGTTGATTAGTTGTAAACCACAGCCAAACGTTGTAAGTTGAGTCTGGTTTCAAGTTACAACAGTCCAGAAAAGATGTTGTATCCTGAGGCCATTGTAACTTAATGGCCACTTTCAGAGTTTATGTATTATATGTGGGAAAATTCAACAATGAAATCCCTTTTTCTTTAGACATAAGCATAGTTGTTTTACGCTTATGTATGACATTACCCTTAGGGTACTGACACAAAAGCGATTAAAACACTGTTAAGCATGGTACTTAATCTCTAATAAAAGCACTGATACATAGTAATGGGTAGAGGCTCAGAACTAGCAATTATACACTCCACAATTGCTAGTTCACAGTCTCCAGTCATTATTATGTATCAGTGAATTGCTGCTCTTGAAAGCTGGCCTTTTCATCAGTCTTGTGATATTACTCTTAGTGAGTACTTTATTTTAATCCTTTTCTACAGCTACTTTAAGTTATAGAGCTGCATACTGTATATAGGAATAAATACATACAAAGGGATATAAGCAAACATAAAATGTTTAATATGACAATAAGCTTGCTTCACAAGATTGGCAAAAAGAATTATGTAACGTAGCTAGTGACAGTCTCTTTTAAATAGGTATTTTGCAAGGAACCCTTACATGAACCAAATTTTTAAGTCCTCAAAAGTATTAATTTGTACAAGTCAGTCTAAGGCTTTATGCACTCCATACACTGCTATACAGGCTCCAGAATTGTCATACCGGTATGTCACATGCCTCATATGTATGGGATCACGAGTTTACAGTATAGTAGATTCTCATTTACCTCCATTGGGGTTTTGTTACTGCTCTATACTACACGTGCATCATGTGCATGAGACCTAATGGGAATTAAAAAGAAAAATGAAAATAATGAAAACATCAAGCACATTTTGAATGAAGGTTGTGAATCCAAATAATTTTAAATGCTCCACATAAATTGAATGCTTCAAATATGAACTGTTAAAGGGGTTGTCCATTAAGTGAAGGTAATCCACAGGATAGGTCATCAGTATGAGATTGGGACAGGCTCCTGGTTTTGGACCCCGACCAATCAGGTGTTTCAGCTGCCAGAAGCCATATACGAGGTGTAAGGCCAGAAGCAACCCTGCTTCTTTTCAAGTAAATGGGAGTGAGGCTGCAGTTCCAGACACCACTGTACACTGTATGGACTCGAAGCTGTGTACAGTGTACAGTCATGGCCAAAAGTTTTGAGAATGACACAAATATTATATTTTCACATGATCTGCTGCCCTCTGGTTTTTATGTGTGTTTGTCAGATGTTTTTATCACATACAGAAATATAATTGCATTCATATTATGAGTAACAGAAGCTTATATTGACAGTTAGAATGAGTTAATGCAGCAAGTCAATATTTGCAGTGTTGACCCTTCTTCTTCAGGACCTCTGCAATTCTCCCTGGCATGCTCTCAATCTACTTCTGGACCAAATCCTGACTGATAGCAGTCCATTCTTGCAGAATCAATGCTTTAATTTTGTCTGAATTTGTTGGTTTTTGTTTGCCCACCCGTCTCTTGATGATTGACCACAAGTTCTCAATGGGATTAAGATCTGGGGAGTTTCCAGGCCATGGACCCAAAATCTCTATGTTTTGTTCCCTGAGCCATTTAGTTATCACCTTTGCTTTATGGCAAGGTGCTCCATCATGCTGGAAAAAGCATTGTTGAGCGCCAAACTGCTCTTGGACGGTTGGGAGAAGTTGCTCTTGGAGGACATTCTGGTACCATTCTTTATTCATGGCTGTGTTTTTAGGCAAGACTGTGAGAGAGCCGATTCCCTTGGCTGAGAAGCAACCCCACACATGAATGGTTTCAGGATGCTTTACAGTTGGCATGAGACAAGACTGGTGGTAGCGCTCACCTCTTCTTCTCCGAATAAGCTGTTTTCCAGATGTTCCAAACAATCGAAAAGGGGATTCATCAGAGAAAATGACTTTACCCCAGTCCTCAGCAGTCCACTCCCTGTACCTTTTGCAGAATATCAGTCTGTCCATGATGTTTTTTCTGGAGAGAAGTGGCTTCTTTGCTGCCCTCCTTGAGACCAGGCCTTGCTCCAAGAGTCTCCGCCTCACAGTGCGTGCAGATGCACTCACACCTGCCTGCTGCCATTCCTCAGCAAGCTCTGCACTGCTGGTAGCCCGATCCCGCAGCTGAAACACTTTTAAGAGACGGTCCTGCCGCTTGCTGGTCTTTCTTGGGCGCCCTGGAGCCTTTTTGGCACCAATGGAACCTCTCTCCTTGAAGTTCTTGATGATGCGATAGATTGTTGACTGAGGTGCAATCTTTCTAGCTGCAATACTCTTCCCAGTTAGGCCATTTTTGTGCAGTTCAATGATGACTGCACGTGTTTCTTTAGAGATAACCATGGTTAACAGAAGAGAAACAATGATGGCAAGCACCAGCCTCCTTTTAAAGTGTCCAGTGGTGTCATTCTTACTTAATCATAACAGATTGATCTCCAGCCCTGTCCTCATCAACACCCACACCTGTGTTAATGGAACAATCACTGAAACGATGTTAGGTGGTCCTTTTAAGGCAGGGCTGCAATGATGTTGAAATGTGTTTTGGGGGATAAAGTTCATTTTTTAGGCAAATATTGACTTTGCAAGTAATTGCTGTTAAGCTGATCACTCTTTATAACATTCTGGAGTATATGCAAATTGCCATTAGAAAAACTGAAGCAGTAGACTTTGTAAAAATTAATATTTGTATCATTCTCAAAACTTTTGGCCATGACTGTACAGAGCTTAATACACTGTAGTGGTGGCATCTGGAACTGCAGCCACACCCCCATTCATTTTAATAGGAACAGAGCTGCTTCTGGCCATATACTTAGTAGATAGCTTCTGGTGACAGAAACACTTGATCAGGGAGGAGTCCAGGTGTCATCTGATATTAATGACCTATCCAGTCAAAACACATGCAGTTTTTCCACTTTACCTACAAATATGTCCCTTCTTATCTTTCTTCTTGGCTGGGCATGTCCATATATCTGTGCCACAGGATGACCAGCTTTTTAAAACATCTCACTTTTGTGAAATTCAGTCACAAGGTGTCTATCCTATGTTTCTAGTTGTAGCCACCCAATGGTAGTATTACGTATTGCAGTCTCTCAAGTATTTTGATAGCATGTCGCAATAGTGCATTGAATTGGTTTGATGAGTTCTTAACTAAGTTTGAGCTAGGGTAAAGGAGGACACATCTGTACTTTCACATAACTATGCTCTTCCAACAAGAAGCACGTTCAAGACCGCTTATTGTCAGCATTTGTGAAACATGAAATTGACTTTAAGGATAAAACACGTGCTTTATTTTACTTGTAATGTGAATATTTACTGTATTTGTTCACTAAATGGTGAGATAATGGAGCTTTCTATGCAAAGGAATAACAAGGCCACTTTTAATTAAGACAAGAACAACCCAGCCTGTATTGTACACTTCTGATTACAGAGGTTACTTCAAATTAACATAAGTTTTTGGAGGCTGTACTAAAGTTGGTCGTATTAAATACCAGCTGTGCTGGCAGATAAGCGTGGGATGTGAAAAGAAGATAGTGTTCACATTCAAATTAGCACTTGGCACAATATAATTCTCTGATTGCAAACTATATGAAGTTGCCGGTGCTAATTGGTTGATTTTATTTGAAGCAGATGTTGTTAGCTTTCCCACTAATGATCTGGAGAGAAATTCTTTTAAAAGACATGCCATGTTAGGTTCTCTGCAGCATAATAAGCTAATTACAACTTTAAATACTTGCAGTAATTAGCACAATGTGTATAAAGTGCCTGTGATCTTTTCACCCTGCTGCATTCTTGTTAGGGTATTTTTTTTTCTACAAAAAATGTGTTGCCTGTCCACGGCTGGTTTTCAGTTTGTTTTGCGCTATGGATAATGTACTGAACTTTGATTGCTTTTTATCATTTTAAGACTGCTAAATAGCAAAACTGTTAACTCCTGTTTAATTCTAAATTGGCGACGCGTTACAAAGTCAAAGAAATAGTACGGTACACAAATTAGAATCAATTCAAGAGAAATAAAAGTTTTGCTTGTAAGGCGTTATCAACATAGACTATACTTATTTTGTAATAAATAATGCAATCTTATTTCTGTGTAGGATAGGTAATGCCAAATGTGAACTGAATGAGAAGTATTTTGTCCTCCAGTTCTTCCTCCATCTGCCATCAGACTCATCACACTGCAGGTGCTGTAGAATATATTGGCAGCCTATGAAGTGCTGGTGAACTCTGGGGGTGGGAGCTGTTTTTTACTGATAATTCTATTTAATCAGAGTAACATTGGCCCATCAAAATAGAAGGATATTTGACTTTAGAGTAAACCACTTTTTAAGAGTAATTTCACATATGATCATTATATAATTATATCATTTTAATTATTCCGATCACTCAACTCAATTGGTTGGTTTTGTGATCCAGTCAGGAAATCCATTCGCTAGTTATACAGTGCCTTGCAAAAGTATTCGGTCCCCTTGAACTTTTCAACCTTTTGCCACATTTCAGGCTTCAAACATAAGGATATAAAATTTTAATTTTTTTGGTGAAGAATCAACAACAAATGGGACACAATTGTGAAGCGGAACGAAATATATTGGCTTATTTAAACTTTTGTAAAAAATAAAAAACTGAAAAGTGGGGCGTGCAATATTATTCGGCTCCCTTAAGTTAATACTTTGTAGTGCCACCTTTTTCTGCGATTACAGCTACAAGTCGCTTGGGGTATGTCTCTATCAGTTTTGCACATCGAGAGACTGAAATTCTTGCCCATTCTTCCTTGGAAAACAGCTCGAGCTCAGTGAGGTTGGATGGAGAGCGTTTGTGAACAGCAGTTTTCAGCTCTTTCCACAGATTCTCGATTGGATTCAGGTCTGGACTTTGACTTGGCCATTCTAACACCTGGATACGTTTATTTGTGAACCATTCCATTGTAGATTTTGCTTTATGTTTGGGATCATTGTCTTGTTGGAAGATAAATCTCCGTCCCAGTCTCAAGTCTTTTGCAGACTCCAACAGGTTTTCTTCCAGAATGGTCCTGTATTTGGCTTCATCCATCTTCCCATCAATTTTAACCATCCTCTGTATCCCTGCTGAAGAAAAGCAGGCCCAAACCATGATGCTGCCACCACCATGTTTGACAGTGGGGATGGTGTGTTCAGGGTGATGAGCTGTGTTGCTTTTACGCCAAACATATCGTTTTGCATTGTGGCCAAAAAGTTCGATTTTGGTTTCATCTGACCAGAGCACCTTCTTCCACATGTTTGGTGTGTCTTCCAGGTGGCTTGTGGCAAACTTTAAACGAGACTTTTTATGGATATCTTTGAGAAATGGCTTTCTTCTTGCCACTCTTCCATAAAGGCCAGATTTGTGCAGTGTACGACTGATTGTTGTCCTATGGACAGACTCTCCCACCTCAGCTGTAGATCTCTGCAGTTCATCCAGAGTGATCATGGGCCTCTTGGCTGCATCTCTGATCAGTCTTCTCCTTGTTTGAGATGAAAGTTTAGAGGGACGGCCGGGTCTTGGTAGATTTGCAGTGATCTGATACTCCTTCCATTTCAATATGATCGCTTGCACAGTGCTCCTAGGGATGGTTAAGGTTTGGGAAATCTTTTTGTATCCAAATCCGGCTTTAAACTTCTCCACAACAGTATCACAGACCTGCCTGGTGTGTTCCTTGGTCTTCATGATGCTCTCTGCGCTTTAAACAGAACCCTGAGTCTATCACAGAACAGGTGCATTTATACGGAGACTTGATTACACACAGGTGGATTATATTTATCATCAGTCATTTAGGACAACATTGGATCATTCAGAGATCCTCACTGAACTTTTGGAGTGAGTTTGCTGCACTCAAAGTAAAGGGACCGAATAATATTGCACGCCCCACTTTTCAGTGTTTTATTTTTTACAAAAGTTTAAAATAACCAATAAATTTCATTCCACTTCAAAATTGTGTCCCACTTGTTGTTGATTCTTCACCAAAAAATTAAAATTTTATATCCTTATGTTTGAAGCCTGAAATGTGGAAAAAGGTTGAAAAGTATAAGGGGGCCGAATACTTTCGCAAGGCACTGTATATCTTGGTACAAGTGAGAAGGCTTCAAATGGTAGCTCCACAATAGGAAATCATTCTGTGGATAGGTGATAAATATACATTTACATTATATATAAATATATACACACATTATATGTATGTAAAGATATGTATATCTTTACCGTGAGGAAACTGCCAAGGAGTAGAATATTTTCTTAGGCAGCAAGTAATCAGTTTTGGAAATGATGTGTTGAAATAACAGTGTTTACTCATTTTTGCCCCTAACAATCAAAGCAAATTTAACAAGTGCCAAATTGGTAAACCAGCAACAGGGTCATGGCTGTTGTCCAGCGTAATTTTACAGAATGGGTACTTAAGCACAAATTGCAGAAAATATTAATATTGGGCAAACTCAGAGGTCTTGTGGAGTTTACACCTTGACATATCAGCTATTTTAGTGGGACAAAAGGAACCTTCACAACAAGTTGAATGTTATCATTAACCTATACAGTACAGACCAAAAGTTTGGACACACCTTCTCATTCCAAGAGTTTTCTGTATTTTCATGACTATAAAAATTGTAGATTCACACTGAAGGCATCAAAACTATGAATTAACACATGTGGAATTATATACTTAGCAAAAAAGTGTGAAACAACTGAAAATATGTCTTATATTCTAGGTTCTTCAAAGTAGCCACCTTTTGCTTTGATTACTGCTTTGCACACTCTTGGCATTCTCTTGATGAGCTTCAAGAGGTAGTCACCTGAAATGGTTTTCACTTCACAGGTGTGCCCTGTCAGGTTTAATAAGTGGGATTTCTTGCCTTATAAATGGGGTTGGGACCATCAGTTGTGTTGTTCAGAAGTCAGGTGGATACACAGCTGATAGTCCTACTGAATGGAGTGTTAGAATTTGTATTATGGCAAGAAAAAAGCAGCTAAGTAAAGAAAAACGAGTGGCCATCATAACTTTAAGAAATGAAGGTCAGTCAGTCCGAAAAATTGGGAAAACTTTGAAAGTGTCCCCAAGTGCAGTGGCCAAAACCATCAAGCGCTACAAAGAAACTGGCTCACATGAGGACTGCCACAGGAAAGGAAGACCAAGAGTCACCTCTGCTGCGGAGGATAAGTTCATCCGAGTCACCAGCCTCAGAAATCGCAGGTTAACAGCAGCTCAGATTAGAGACCAGGTCAATGCCACACAGAGTTCTAGCAGCAGACACATCTCTACAACAGCTGTTAAGAGGAGACTGTGTGCAGCAGGCCTTCATGGTAAAATAGCTGCTAGGAAACCACTGCTAAGGACAGGCAACAAGCAGAAGAGACTTGTTTGGGCTAAAGAACACAAGGAATGGACATTAGACCTGTGGAAATCTGTGTTTTGGTCTGATGAGTCCAAATTTGAGATCTTTGGTTCCAACCACCGTGTCTTTGTGCGGGTTTTATTCTAAATTGAAGGAATACTGAACCAGCATGGTTACCACAGCATCTTGCAGCGGCATGCTATTCCATCCGGTTTGCGTTTAGTTGTACCATCATTTTTTTTTTCAACAGGACAATGACCCCAAACACACCTCCAGACTGTGTAAGGGCTATTTGACCAAGAAGGAGAGTGATGGGGTGCTACGCCAGATGACCTGGCCTCCACAGTCACCAGACCTGAACCCAATCGAGATGGTTTGGGGTGAGCTGGACCGCAGAGTGAAGGCAAAAGGGCCAACAAGTGCTAAGCATCTCTGGGAACTCCTTCAAGACTGTTGGAAGACCATTTCAGGTGACTACCTCTTGAAGCTCATCAAGAGAATGCAAAGCAGTAATCAAAGCAAAAGGTGGCTACTTTGAATAACCTAGAATATAAGACATATTTTCAGTTGTTTCACACTTTTTTGTTAAGTATATAATTCCACATGTGTTAATTCATAGTTTTGATGCCTTCAGTGTGAATCTACAATTTTTATAGTCATGAAAATACAGAAAACTCTTGGAATGAGAAGGTGTGTCCAAACATTTGGTCTGTACTGTACTGTACATTTCTTCCAGATTCTTGTCATATTCCTTCAAAAAGCACCTGGGAAAGTTGTGCTCCTTACTAGAGGGTTTTACCTAAACCCGGGTTAAAGGTCTGGCTGCTAGAGTAGGTAGAGTTGGGTGTGGCTCTACTCCATTCAGCCACTTCAGGTTTTGGGATGACTGGGGTTTAATTCCTTGGTTCCTGAAGTGTGCATATATAAGGGCAGACAGCATACAGGTATTTGGCTCTCTCTGCTCCTGGGATAACCATGTGTGAGTTAAAACTGCTGTATATTGTGTTTAGGGAGCTGTGCAGTAGGCCCAGCTCTCAGTAGTTAGACACCTGTATTGTAGGTAGTGGCCGGACGGCTAGGATTTTATTTTGTATTGTTATTGTTTTGTTTTCCTTTAAAACACTAATAAAACTGGTTGCAGCCAGTTGCACCATACTTGACTGGACTGGACTCTAATTGCTGTGCCAAAAAGTGCTCGTCTATCGGAGGAGATGAAGATCCCTGAGCTAATCCTGTTACAATATATATATATATATATATATATATATATATATATATATACAGTACACACACTATTAGGTTGATTCTTTTTTTTCTGTTGAGCAAAAAAAAACAGTTTTAGGTAAGGAGTGAAGAACATTTGATGTCAACTTCCATTTTTGCTCTTAATTTGTCAACCATCTATGCATATATAAAAACATAAACAGAAAAAGCACTTTCTTTCTGACTGGCTGACTCACTGAGGCTATGCTTATAACAAAAGCCTTAGCGCTGTTAGGATCCGTCCTTTGATTTATAGTGGGGTCTGGCAGGGTTTAGTTGTGGTTTTACATCATTTTGACACAAAAATAGCACTGCATGCTATATTATTCTTTACAGAATCTATAGAATTGCAGATGTAACCAACACAAATGTGAATAATAAAAAGCTCATATTTCATTACTATTGTTTTTATTTAGATAATACAATACACCTAGTCATTTTTTATGCATTTCATGTCTGGATGGTTGTTCTACTGATAGACCTTATATAACTGAAGTTATATTGCTAAGTTTTTGAGTTATATATATTAATGTATGTAATGATGTATCAGTGGGAAGCTAAAGTATTTTATTTGCAAATAAGACACGCACAGGTTATTGTGAATTTAATATATTTAGGTGTACTGTACATCTTACTGACATTATGTGAAAGGCGGGCATTCTATGTAATGCCTAGAACTTTAAGTCCAATTGTAAAATAAATTAACCCCCTAGCAGGGCAGAGGTTTAAGTGCAGAGAGAACAGCTATTGAGTAGAAGCTGCCTTTGGCAGAGATGGCAATGACCTTTTCTTCATTTTACAGATGTGTCCTACCTTACCTTTCCTCTTGGTTGGGTACGCCCAGAGATGTGTGTCACAAGAAGACCAGCTTTTCAAAACAAGATATGAATAGAATTTCATTCAATAAGTGTCCATGTGAATAATAATATAATAAGGTATTGCGTGCCGATAATTTATAATTATAAAGACTAGGAGAGTCACCCACCAGTATCCAGACGCATTAAAACATAATTTTATTATAATATAAATATTAAAATACACGAGAAAGACTACAACATAAATAAAGAACTAATAAACTAGCAGCAATTGGAAATTACGATCATGCTTATAACTTGAAAAAGGGGAGTTTTACCTAGCATCAACCATTTAAAGTGTCAAACTCCTAATGCCACCTTGGTAACACAGCGGCCATTTTAAACCGAAACATCCCACTAAAACACTATTTGGGCTATTAAAGGTAATCTTTTAGGACTAACAGAAACTCTACCTAGCAACCATACCAACACTTAGCATATCGGCTGGTTTAAGCTATAATGTCCTATTAACACCTTATATCACAGCAGCTACCTTTCACCAAGAAATCCCACTCACACACCTAATAGAGTGTTATAAATAAGATCTCAGGACTAAAAAGCGCTCTGCCCACTATCCACAGAGTTATAGTGTCCAATGCTCTATGCTACCTTCATATCACAGCAACTGATTTTTAACCATGATATACTACTAACACCTGTATACACCTACTATCCACAGTGTTATAGTGTCCAATGCTCTATGCTACCTTCATATCACAGCAACTGATTTTTAACCATGATATACTACTACAGCTGTATACACCTACTATCCACAGTGTTATAGTGTCCAATGCTCTATGCTACCTTCATATCACAACAACTGATTTTTAACCATGATATACTACTAACACCTGTATACACCTAACGCACGTTTCCTATGTCAGAATATACAGCGATACTGACACATTCATCAGAGGTATGTATCTTTATCTCAGAGAGCCACTAAAGTAAGTATGTTATAGTATCATAGGTATATCACCCTTCCTCAACATACACTCCCACTCCCCCCCCCCCCCCCCCCCTCCCGCTCCCGCTCCCGCTCCCGCTCCCCCATTGGCACTAGTGTTTGGCCGCATGGAGCAGCAGAGAAAACGGTCTCAAATACTTTTAGCCACGCCCATCAACATCCCCCCAGCCAATCACTCCATACTCAACTGAATAGTAAGTAACTCCCACTGACCAAGAATAGTCCAATGAGCATGCATAAAACAAAGACCAATAACAGAGGGTCTATCAAAAGAACCTACCCCCTTTAGCCCCGCCCACCTGAACGGAGACCATATACACATTTCTCTATAGGAGAAGTATTCAAAAGGGAATTCACTTATTACAGGCTAGAAATCCCTGGATCTACTATATGATGGCCAGAATAAACACTAGAAGCTTAATTTAACAAATTATGGTATTTTTGAAACATAAATGAACCATTATCCTCACAGACATCAATCTATTCCCAATAATCGCAGAAACAGTAATAAACACTGAAAACTGAATTTAAACAATTCTGTATAATAATTTTCGAGGTGCATTGGCCAGGAATTGAACCCAGGCCTCCCGCATGGCAGGCAAGAATTCACCACTGAACCACCATAAATGAACGTTCACAACATAAATGGACAGTTCTCCTCATAAATATCAGGCTGTTGACAATACTCGCAGACGCAGTAGTATTTGAGAATAAAGCACCCAATAACTTAAATAAATGATGCATATGAAATTGCATCATTCAAGCCCCATGGTTTAACTGTTTTAAACATGAAAGTCCAACAGGCTTCACACTGAAGGAGCCTCTGATCAAAATTACCCCCTCTAGGAGAAGGAATGATCTGTTCAATGCCTTGAAATTGAATATTCACAGGATCACCCCCATGATGTGCCCATATATGACGTGCCACTATAGTATCATCCTGACGGATGACATTATTTATATGTTCCCTTATCCTCCTGCGGAATTCCCTCATCGTTTTACCAACGTATTGGATTCCGCAGGAGCACGTAATGAGGTAAACCACGCCAACCGTTTTACAGTTGATAAATTTATTGTTATTATATCTTTTACCTGTTATTGTACTGACAAACTCTCTACTAGTTTTAATAAAAGAACAGGCCCTGCATGACCCACATGGATGGGTACCCACAAGCCTTCTTCTTTGCCTATTCAACCAGGTATCAGGATTAGTAGATAACAAATGACTATGGACCAATTTATCTTTAAAATTGGTACCACGTCTATATGTTACAGATGGAAAATCCCCCAACAATGGGCCAGCATCAGGATCTGATAAAAGAATGCCCCAAGATTCCTGTAAAATTTGTCTAACTTCCAAAAAGGCATTATCATAGGTTGCTATAATCCTTAATTCTTGTCCGCCTACTTTTGATTTCGGCTGCAATAAATGGCTACATTCTGCTGTCAAGGCATGCCGGTATGCTGTCCGTAAAACACCATCTGGGTATCCCCGTCTATGAAATCTATCACGTAGATCTTGTGCTGCTACGTGATAGTCAGATATTGAAGTACAATTCCTGCGAAGTCGCAGGAATTGTCCTTTAGGGATTCCCTTTTTCAAAGAATTTGGGTGCCAACTGTCCCATTTCAAGAGACAGTTCGTGGCCGTCTCTTTTCTATAAATGGTCGTAGTTAATTGTCCCGTTTCTGATTTTAATATAGTTAAATCCAAAAAAGTGATAGAACTCTCCTGAATTTCAGAAGAATTTGTTGCAGCCTTAAATGTTAATACGATGGGCCTTTTCTTTACTTCTGAAATTCAGGAGAGTTCTATCACTTTTTTGGATTTAACTATATTAAAATCAGAAACGGGACAATTAACTACGACCATTTATAGAAAAGAGACGGCCACGAACTGTCTCTTGAAATGGGACAGTTGGCACCCAAATTCTTTGAAAAAGGGAATCCCTAAAGGACAATTCCTGCGACTTCGCAGGAATTGTACTTCAATATCTGACTATCACGTAGCAGCACAAGATCTACGTGATAGATTTCATAGACGGGGATACCCAGATGGTGTTTTACAGACAGCATACCAGCATGCCTTGACAGCAGAACGTAGCCACTTATTGCAGCCGAAATCAAAAGTAGGCGGACAAGAATTAAGGATTATAGCAACCTATGATAATGCCTTTTTGGAAGTTAGACAAATTTTACAGGAATCTTGGGGCATTCTTTTATCAGATCCTGATGTTGGCCCATTGTTGGGGGATTTTCCATCTGTAACATATAGACGTGGTACCAATTTTAAAGATAAATTGGTCCATAGTCATTTGTTATCTACTAATCCTGATACCTGGTTGAATAGGCAAAGAAGAAGGCTTGTGGGTACCCATCCATGTGGGTCATGCAGGGCCTGTTCTTTTATTAAAACTAGTAGAGAGTTTGTCAGTACAATAACAGGTAAAAGATATAATAACAATAAATTTATCAACTGTAAAACGGTTGGCGTGGTTTACCTCATTACGTGCTCCTGCGGAATCCAATACGTTGGTAAAACGATGAGGGAATTCCGCAGGAGGATAAGGGAACATGTAAATAATGTCATCCGTCAGGATGATACTATAGTGGCACGTCATATATGGGCACATCATGGGGGTGATCCTGTGAATATTCAATTTCAAGGCATTGAACAGATCATTCCTTCTCCTAGAGGGGGTAATTTTGATCAGAGGCTCCTTCAGTGTGAAGCCCGTTGGACTTTCATGTTGAAAACAGTTAAACCATGGGGCTTGAATGATGCAATTTCATATGCATCATTTATTTAAGTTATTGGGTGCTTTATTCTCAAATACTACTGCGTCTGCGAGTATTGTCAACAGCCTGATATTTATGAGGAGAGTTATCCACTTATGTTGTGGTTCAGTGGTAGAATTCTTGCCTGTCATGCGGGAGGCCCGGGTTCAATTCCTGGCCAATGCACCTCGACAATTATTATACAGAATTGTTTAAATTCAGTTTTCAGTGTTTGTTACTGTTTCTGCGATTATTGGGAATAGATTGATGTCTGTGAGGATAATGGTTCATTTATGTTTCAAAAATACCATAATTTGTTAAATTAAGCTTCTAGTGTTTATTTTGGCCATCATATAGCAGATCCAGGGATTTCTAGCCTGTAATAAGTGAATTCCCTTTTGAATACTTCTCCTATAGAGAAATGTGTATATGGTCTCCGTTCAGGTAGGCGGAGCTAAAGGGGGTAGGTTCTTTTGATAGACCCTCTGTTATTGGTCTTTGTTTTATGCATGCTCATTGGACTATTCTTGGTCAGTGGGAGTTACTTACTATTCGGTTGAGTATGGAGTGATTGGCTGGGGGGATGTTGATGGGCGTGGCTAAAAGTATTTGAGACCGTTTGCTCTGCTGCTCCATGCGGCCAAACACTAGTGCCAATGGGGGAGCGGGAGTGTATGTTGAAGAAGGGTGATATACCTATGATACTATAACATACTTACTTTAGTGGCTCTCTGAGATAAAGATACATACCTCTGATGAATGTGTCAGTATCGCTGTATATTCTGACACAGGAAACGTGCGTTAGGTGTATACAGGTGTTAGTAGTATATCATGGTTAAAAATCAGTTGCTGTGATATGAAGGTAGCATAGAGCATTGGACACTATAACACTGTGGATAGTGGGCAGAGCACTTTTTAGTCCTGAGATCTTATTTATAACACTCTATTAGGTGTGTGAGTGGGATTTCTTGGTGAAAGGTAGCTGCTGTGATATAAGATGTTAATAGGACATTATAGCTTAAACCAGCCGATATGCTAAGTGTTGGTATGGCTGCTAGGTAGAGTTTCTGTTAGTCCTAAAAGGTTACCTTTAATAGCCCAAATAGTGTTTTAGTGGGATGTTACGGTTTAAAATGGCCGCTGTGTTACCAAGGTGGCATTAGGAGTTTGATACTTTAAATGGTTGATGCTAGGTAAAACTCCCCTTTTTCAAGTTATAAGCATGATCGTAATTTCCAATTGCTGCTAGTTTATTAGTTCTTTATTTATGTTGTAGTCTTTCTCGTGTATTTTAATATTTATATTATAATAAAATTATGTTTTAATGCGTCTGGATACTGGTGGGTGACTCTCCTAGTCTTTATAATAAGTGTCCATGTGCAGCCACCCAGTGACTGTCTTGTACATTGTAACATGTCAAGCTTCTTACTAGCCTGTTGAAACACTGTATTTAATTGGTTTCATGAGAAAATCAAGATGCGGTAGTCACATCTGTATATTACTTAAGTGCATGGATTTTCATAGCAGTCTGGAGATTATTGGCAACAAGTTCTGTTTAAGTTTAAAGTTACCAGAAACATTTAGTATCAACCATTCGGTCAACTGTAACTATCAGTTATTAAGCTATGTAGAGGTGATGGCAATTTATCCAATAGGCTTCCAAGAAACATGTCCTATAATACCCCATTTAAAGTACAAACAAACCAAACAACCCCCTTTTAATCAGGGGTGAAATTGGAGTCCTATGGTGAATTTTAGACCTCCCTTCCTTCCACCAATTTGTTTATCAGGAGCAGGGGCACCAGCAGTATTGCTAAGATGTATAAAACAATATGTCCTGCACTCCCCCAAATAATGTATATATCTGAAAGGCAACAGTTCTAAGACAATTTTCTATATATGACAAATACCTAATCAGTGACTATGGGAACTCTTGAGATCCAAAGACAGCTACTCAAATTAGAAAGGGTTGCAGCAATGGTTGAAAAACCCACTAGCCTTGATCACCTATTTGTTAGAGATGCTTTAATGGTGAAAGTTGGCATAATGTTGGTGTTTAATCGGCTACCAATAAATCTGGAAGGGTTTAGTTCATTAGGATTCCTTTTGGAGGAACATTTTTATTATGTTAGGTGCTTGCAGACGCGATGCTCCCTGTCATGTTTTCATTTGGAAAATTTTTCAACAGTTTTTGCAATAGGTGGTAGAAAGATCAAAACAAGGGACATTATAAATTATTTTGATTATTTTTTTAATTGTAGGCTTTTCAGGTATGGATGAATGTTCCAGGGTTATGAACAAGTTTTGTGTCCATTGGTCCAGTTAGAGTTCTTAGGAATGACAACTGCTTCTGAGCTAATGGAGTTCACATTGCCTGAAGCAAAGGTTGTTAGATTATTATGTTAAAGTATTAAGTATTATGTTAAGTATTATGTTAAAGAAGAAAAAAGTGTTATTAAAAGAGGTAGAATCATTATTGGATAGTTTGAATTTTTCTGCTAGAATAATGTCTATGGGGGGAACTTGTTCAATGAAGTTATCTTTAGCTGTATCTGGTCTTAAAGAGGACCTTTTCCTGCCTCCCTAAACTCTATTTGCATCCTTCAACAGGTGTCTCTTCTCTGATTTTGACAGAGTATAAACTTTATCTTTAGCCCCCAAAATTCATAAGGAATTGGTATTGTTAGTTTCAGCACCCAATATGCACCCACCTAATATTTGTTAGGCTCTCAACTGTTAGCTAGGTAGTCCCTATCTATCTGCTCCAGCCAGGACCACCCACCAAACAGTAGGGAGCCTAATTAGCATACTGGGAGCTGAAAATAACAACTTGCTCAGGAACAATGGGGGCTAGAGAAAAAATTCCAACTGCCCCAGAATCAATGGAAAGGTATCAATTGAATATATTGAAGTGTAAAGAGTAGGAATTGGTGGAAGTGATTAAAAGTCCTCTTTAAGACACATATTAGGTTAAACAGAAATATGAGAGATAACTTATTCGTTTGGGCAGAGTCTAATGATAGTTACAATGGTAAGTCAATGTTTCAGGAAGATTTAATTTAGTAGTTAGCAATTTTTCAATGAGGTAGCTGCCGATGCAAGGAATGATGGATATTGGATCCTAAATTGGATGGCAGGTAGAAATGAGGGAACCAGTTTGTAACAAGCAGGGCTCATTACAAATTTTCCAAAACTTTCAAGTTTTGCCAGGTATCAAACAAACTATACCTCTTTAGTATAACACATGAAATTCCACCAGTCACTTACTAGCCCCAAATGTTCCATGTGAAAATTAAAAATCATCAGCAATTCATATTCCTGGTATAAGTCAAATACCAGCACCAGCCTCCAGGTATTAATCCTGACTGGGCCATTGAGTTACTTGGACAGGTGCAATTCGAAAAAAAAAGGATCTGTACGTATTTCCTAACCTAAAGGCGGTGTATAAAATAAATTAATGCACACATTTCCTAACCCGAACTCTAATAAATTAATGTGCACATATTTTCTAACCCTACCACACATTTACTAACCTAATCCTATTAATCTGTGCACTTGTTCTATGTTTAACCGTAGCACTAATAAACATATTCTAATTAATTAATTAAAATGATGTAAAATGATACAATGTAACAAATGTTCACAGTTCAAATAAGTAATTAATAAAATGTTCTCATCGCTGGCAAAATGTCATTCAAGATGCAGTAGAAGACAATAAAAGACTCTAATGATGCAGTGTTGGGGTTTGGATACAAGTTAGTTAATATTTTTTCTAATTTCTGCTGTATATTATTGTAATATTGTCTGTAATTATGTAATGTTGTAATTATTCAGTGTTTTACAAGCGTTAATTCATTAACATGCCCCCCCAGTGTTTATTATATTATCCTAGGTAAAGAATATAAGGTCAGAAAAAAATTAACTTTAGATTATATGATGGGCCTTTTATAGAAAACACAGACATTCTATATAATACCTGCATTTAACGCATTGGGGCTATTTATGAATCCTCTACACCAATTTCAGACTTTTTAAATGTCCCAAAAAAGGGGGTATGGTGAGGGCATGCTGTGGGCAGGATTTTTGGTCCCACCATATTTATTACAATTTACACCAAATGTTAGTGTCAGCATATGGACTTTTGTCAGAAATTAAGTGCTTTCTCTGCTGTGGATATCAAGAACAGAGTTCAAAACATCTGCCTTGATAAAAACCCCCATTGCCTGTAACATATGAAGTAATACTGAGACAACTGGGGGGAGCATTAAGGCCAGCATTTAGTACTGAGAGCTCCTGTGTAAGTGTTTCTGTGGTGTAAGGGGTTACTACAGTTCATGCTCCATGCTCCAAGATAAGGGTGTTTCTTCAGAATGTATGTAATATATGTAATTATGCTTAGATGTTTATTTTTAATGCAATTAGTTATTTCTTTTTTTCTGTCTGCTGGAGTGGCAGCCTGTTACAGCAGCTCATGCTCACCTTGAGCTTTCTCTTCTTTTTCTTTCTTTGTTTTGTCTTATTACTCTACTTAAGGGGCATTGCATTATGAATAACCATATGAGGACTTGGATTTGGACCTTTGCAGTACTTTTTATTGTGTTTTCGCTGGGAACTATTGTGTCAGGAGATCCTGTATGTAGCCAGGATTCTAGTGTCTACTCCAGGGAGGAGCTGCTGCAGCTTAGGGACACAGCAGTGCTTCATGCTACTAGACCAGACATCCATCAGGAGATAAGGAAGAAAAAGAGAAGAGGTTGCAGAGCTGGAGCCCTTCTGAGGACTAGGAGGAGATGTTATAGACCTGTTCTGCCCTCCATCATTATGGGCATGTGAGATCTTGCGATGGATGAACTGGCGGAGCTGACCAGGCATCATCAGGAATTTCAGAAGTGCAGCATGATGCTGTTTACAGAGACTTGGCTTACCGAAGTTACTCTTGTCTCCTTGGATGGCTTCAAACTCCTTGGGGAGGACATCACAAGGGAGAGCTGTAAGAGAAAAGGAGGAGGGCTGGCAATATTTGTGAATGATAGATGGTGTAACTATAGGCACATTGTGATCAAGGAGCAAACTTGCTGTAAGGACATTGAACTGTTAGCTGTGAGCATGAGACCATTTTATTTACTGAGGGAACTATCGCATGTCTTTGTGATAGCTGCATATGTCCCCCTTCCCACTCTGCAAAAGCTGAAGCTGCATGTGAGGTCCTACATGGTGAGCCAGTTGCAGTCGCTATACTCCCAGGCCCTCCTTCTGGTGTCTGGAGATTTCATCCATGTCTCTCCATCATCCACACTGCCCAGTTTCACACAGTATGTAAACCTGCCACACCTGCCCTACGTCCCCTGGGAAGATCGTATCACAATCTGGTGCATCTTCGACCTGTGTACAAGCCACTTGTATGTAGAGAATCAGCTGTCACCCGCACAGTGAGGATATGGTCCGAGGAGAGTGATGAGGCTATGAGGGATTGCTTTGACACAACTGCATGGGAAGAGCTGCAGGATTCCTACAGGGAGGACATGGAAGGTCTCACACACTGCATAATGGACTACATTAATTTTTGTGTGGACAACACGGTACCCACAAAAGTGGTGAGGTGCTTCTCTAACAACAAACCATGGAGTAAACCTGATATAAAGGTTATTCTCAAAGAGAAGAAGATGGTATTTAGATCAGGAGACAAGGAAAGGCTGAGAGATGTGCAAAAGGAGCTGAGGCGTGAAATCTGGGAGGGGAAAGCCAATTATAAGAGAAAGATGGAAGAGCAAATGGCACACAAAAAGATTAGTGAGGTCTTCAAAAGTCTTGTCAATATCTGGGCACAGACAGCCTGTCTCCAAGGTAGAAGGAGATACAAAGTGGCTTAACAAACTAAATCTATTCTCCCACCTCAGCATGTCATTCAATCCTCTCTCCCACATTGACCTCACCTCCTGCTATTAGTTCTCACCTCCAGATCAGTAAAGCTAACAATCAGTCATCTGGCTACAGTCTGATTTTCACATATGCCCAGGTGAGAGAGAAACTGAAAAGGATCAAGCTGGGAAGGCTGCAAGGCCAGATGACATCAGTGCAAGGCTAATTAAGACTTGCGGGGACCAGCTGTGTGGTATTATTACATATGTGTTCAATATGAGCCTGAAACTTGGAATGGTACCACAACTGTGGAAATTATCTTGCATGGTACCAGTTCTAAAGACAACTCATCTGATGGACCTTAATGGCTACAGACCTGTAGCATTGACATCCCACTTGATGAAGGTCTTAGAGAGATTAGTTCTCACACATCTATGCCCTCTAGTGAGCTCGGCTATTGACCCTCTCCAGTTTGCCTATCGGCCGGGCATTGGGGTGGATGATGCCATCATCCACCTTCTGCACAGGGCTCTTTCTCACCTGGAGAAACCAGGGAACACTGTGAGAATAAGGTTCTTTGATTTATCCAGTTCTTTTAACACCATACAACCGGGGCCACTGAGAGACAGGCTGGCCCTTGTTGGAGTGGACCACCACCTCTTGCCCCTTTTCTCTTCACACTGTACACTGCTGATTTTAGGTGCAACTCACCTAGCTGCTACCTACAGAAGTATTCTGATGACTCTGCAATAGTAGGCCTCATCACAGACGAAGATGACAGGAAGTACAGAGAATTGAACTGGGATTTTGTGGATTGGTGCCAGCAAAACCACCTTAGGACTAATGCTGGGAAGACCAAGGAGATGGTGGTGGACTTTCACAAGTGCAGATACCCTCCAAAAGCAGTGGAAATCCAGGGAACGGGTATTGAGATAGTCAACACCTATAAGTACCTGGGTGTGCTCCTCAATAATAAGCTGGACTGGGCAGATCACTTGGATGCACTGTACAGAAAGGGCCACAGCAGGCTCTACCTGCTTAGGAGGCTGAGAGCCTTTGGAGTCCAGGGGGCACTTCTTCAACTCTGTAGTGGCATCATCCATCTTCTTCTGGGTGGCCTTCTGGGGGAGTAGCATATCAACCAGGGATAGGGATAGACTCAACAAGCTGATTAGAAGAGCCAGCTCTGTCCTGAGGAGCCCCATGGACCCAGTGCAGGTGGTGGGTGATAGAAGGATACTGTCTGTGGTGAGCTCCATGCGGGAGAATAACTCCCATCCCATGCATGAGACCATGATAGCACTGGGCAGTACTGTCAGTGACCAACTGCTTCACCCTATATGTGAGAAGGAGTGCTATTGGAAGTCTTTCATCTCCGCTGTGATTAGGCTGTACAACCAATACCGACCTAAGCAGATATCATTCCATACAGAGAACTGAAAGATTTTAAGTTGTGATATCCCTTCTATTATTTTTTTACCTGTACCTTTTTATCTGTACATATTGTCACTGTAATGCCTCTACCTTGGAGCTTTTTTGTATTTGTATTTATATTATCTATGCTGCTGTAACACACTGAATTTCCCCATGATGGGACTATTAAAGGATTATTTTATCTTATTTTATCTTAATACGTAGAACCATTACTACCATGTGCTCCTCTAATGTGTTGAGTGAACTTCGGGAAACTTTCTTGGAACTCACTGATTGAAAGTGTTCCCTAAATCTAATGTATAGGCACCTAATGGTCTTACCGATATAAAAATAAGTCACATGGGCAAAAAATAATCTAAACTACAAAAGTCGTTTTACAAAATAATAAATTGCCGTTCTACATCTCCAAATTTTAGATATCTTGTTCTCAGATTATAATTGCCATAAGCGCAATTCCCACATTTATAATAGGGTTTTTTAAATTTCTCATGTAAAACAGGGTCACCTTCTACAAGTGACCATTTCTTTAGATCTAATTTGTGATGCCATAGGGCTATATTTAGGTTTTCTGTAGACCCTAGTTTCTAAGTCTCTTTCGGTGGCTGTAACTAGCACACTAGCACTCCAACACAGTATCACTAATTTTAGAAGTGAAAATTATATTCATAGTATTGGCCGTGTTTAGGTACGTGACAAAGTCTGTGAACTGTTCTTCAGAACCTGACCATAAGATGAATACATCATCCACACAATGCAAATACAGGTGAATATATTCAGTGAATCTATTCGACAAAGAATGTACATATACTTCTTTAAAATATGGCAAAAAAATATTTGCGTATGTGCATTCTACAAGCGTACCCAGAGCACCAATTAAATACGAAGGTATTATTAGTGAGTAATAATTGTTTCTAAACCAGAATTTCAATCAGTGAGTACCGGGGAAGGTTCCCCGAGGTGGAGTCAACACAAAAGAGAAGCACATGGTATTAATGCAGCCAGGTGTTCTGTCTTTTGCAGGTCTGGAACAGGTGGTGATAGACCTAAAATATTGTTACAAAAAGAGGCAAGATGGATCCTAAGAGCTCATGCACTGGGACCACTTGGACTCAACGATAAAAATGACATGAACGTATTTTTATAGTACACCTGCATTTCACCCATATTGCATTTATTTCACAAAGTTTTGTATCTAATATGAAGTTGAAGAATATTTCAGAAAGAGGGACTCAAAACAGAGAGTTGGTGATAGCTTCTTGCCTATGGTATATTATATACAGTGCCTTGCGAAAGTATTCGGCCCCCTTGAACTTTTCAACCTTTTGACACATTTCAGGCTTCAAACATAAAGATATAAAATTAAATTTTTTGTTGAAGAATCAGCAACAAGTGGGACACAATTGTGAAGTGGAATGAAATTTATTGGTTATTTTAAACTTTTGTAAAAAATAAAAAACTGAAAAGTGGGGCGTGCAATATTATTCGGCCCCTTTACTTTTAGTGCAGCAAACTCAGTCCAGAAGTTCAGTGAGGATCTCTGAATGATCCAATGTTGTCCTAAATGACTGATGATGATAAATATAATCCACCTGTGTGTAACAAAGTCTCCGTATAAATGCACCTGCTCTGTGATAATCTCAGGGTTCTGTTTAAAGCGCAGAGAGCATCATGAAGACCAAGGAACACATCAGGCAGGTCCGTGATACTGTTGTGGAGAAGTTTAAAGCCGGATTTGGATTCAAAAAGATTTCCCAAACTTTAAACATCCCAAGGAGCACCTTCATATTGAAATTGAAGGAGTATCAGACCACTGCAAATCTACCAAGACCCGGCCGTCCCTCTAAACTTTCATCTCAAACAAGGAGAAGACTGATCAGAGATGCAGCCAAGAGGCCCATGATCACTCTGGATGAATTGCAGAGATCTACAACTGAGGTGGGAGAGTCTGTCCATAGGACAGCAATCAGTCCTACACTGCACAAATCTGGCCTTTATGGAAGAGTGGCAAGAAGAAAGCCATTTCTCAAAGATATCCATAAAAAGTCTCGTTTAAAGTTTGCCACAAGCCACCTGGGAGACACACCAAACATGTGGAAAAAGATGCTCTGGTCAGATGAAACCAAAATCGAACTTTTTGGCCACAATGCAAAACGATATGTTTAGTGTAAAAGCAACACAGCTCATCACCCTGAACACACCATCCCCACTGTCAAACATGGTGGTGGCAGCATCATGGTTTGGGCCTGCTTTTCTTCAGCAGGGACAGGGAAGATGGTTAAAATTGATGGGAAGATGGATGAAGCCAAATACAGGACCATTCTGGAAGAAAACCTGTTGGAGTCTGCAAAAGACCTAAGACTGGGATGGAGATTTATCTTCCAACAAGACAATGATCCCAAACATAAAGCAAAACCTACAATGGAATATTATTATGCTTACTTGTATAGCACCATCATATTCCACAGCGCTTTACAGTCACTGTTCCATATAGGGCTCACAATCTACATTCTCTATCAGTATGTCTTTGAAGTGTGGGAGGAGACCCACGCAAACACGGGGAGAGCATACAAACTCATTGCAGATGTTGTCTTTGGCAGGATTCGAACCCAGGACTCCAGCACTGCAAGGCTGCAGTGCTAGCCACTGAGCCACCGTGAATAGTTCACAAATAAACGTATCCAGGTGTTAGAATGGCCAAGTCAAAGTCCAGACCTGAATCCAATCGAGAATCTGTGGAAAGAGCTGAAAACTGCTGTTCACAAACGCTCTCCATCCAACCTCACTGAGCTCCAGCTGTTTTCCAAGGAAGAATGGGCAAGAATTTCAGTCTCTCGATGTGCAAAACTGATAGAGACATACCCCAAGCGACTTGCAGCTATAATCGCAACAAAAGGTGGCGCTACAAAGTATTAACTTAAGGGGGCCGAATAATTTGGCACACCCCACTTTTCAGTCTTTTATTTTTTACAAAAGTTTAAAATATCCAATAAATTTCGTTCCACTTCACGATTGTGTCACTCTTGTTGATTCTTCACCAAAAAATTAAAATTTTATATCCTTATGTTTGAAGCCTGAAATGTGGCAAAAGCTTGAAAAGTTCAAGGGGGCCGAATACTTTCGCAAGGCACTGTAGTTGTGCACATATGCAATCCCTAGTTCTGCGCATGCACAGACTAGGGATTCACTGTGGGCACCAACCCAACACACCTTGGAGTGTCTTGCCACTCCCATGTGCAGGGGGCATGTGCAGAGCTGCTTTAACCATAGGGCAAATGGTGCACTTGCACCAGGCCCTATGGTTGTGGGGGCCCCTGGATCCGGGCACCAGACTTTCTGTCCAGGAAAGCTCCACTCATAACTGTATCTAAAATGAAGTTTAAGCCTATGACAGAGCAGGGAGCTGTAAAGTCCTTGCTCTGCCATAGAATATTTACAGTGTTGTCTGTGCAGGACGTTGGGCCCGGACCTGCACCAGAGTGCAACAACAGAAGATGTTAGCTGCTCCAGTCATCGGGGGATCATGGTAAGGTGAGTATAAGATTTTTTTTTTTTTTTTTAACCACTTCCAGACCACCCATTCGGTTTTTACAATAGAAAGGTGGTTGTCTAGTTCTGCAAGGACATACCTCATGTGATATGCCGGGTGCAGCATCTGTAAGAGCTGCTGGGTCCTACAGGACCCAGATCAGCTCTATGGCAACGGGCAGGAGGCTGTATTCCTCCTGCAACTGGGGCTAAATGTATCAGCCCCAGTTACAGGGGAAAGTGGCAAGGGTCATGTAAAAAAAAGACACAATTTTTTGCACAAAAATTTGCAACTTTTTCATGACTCCAGAAAACTGGAGTACAATGCATGATAATTTCCCCCAGTATGCTGAGCAAGTTGTTGTAAGTTATATGTTTAATCTTCAACTCTAAACTTTTGGCAGGCTAACAAGCAACATTGCAATGTCATTGGTAAAAAGTTGCAAAATTTTACTGCTGCATTATCAGGGAGACAACTGGCAAGTCTGGCAAGTCTTCTTCCTACTCTGGTCCTGGTGTTTATGTGATCGCCAGGTGTTTTGAAGCTGCAGAACATGCTGGATCTTAACAGACCCCTACAGTTGCAAAATGGTAATGTAATTGATGAAGTTGGATGAAGATACAAGTCCATAAAGTTTAACCATGAGGTTCAGATTAGCTCCACTATGACTCTCATGGAGCTACAATCCCCCTCCTGTAATTGAGTCTGATAAATCAGCAATAAAAAATAAATATTGTAATGCTTTATAACCCCCAAAAGGTATTTTATGACCTTTACAGCAGCAGTGTTAAAATAAAAAGTAATAAAGACAAATACATAAAAAAATAAAATAAAAAATCCATCTATAGCATTCACCTTAACGTCTTGCCCCATACCCAAGAAACTATACAACCCTTATATAAAAATGACTATAACAGGGGAAAAATTAGGAAAAAAAATATTTAAGTGCACTCTGTGCTATTAGAAAAAAATTACAGTTTCACATTTCCCTGGATACTAAAACAAGGAAAAAAATACTAAAATAAAATTTACCTAAAAATAAACCCCTATATATCACTGAAAAAAAAGACCAAAAAAAGATTTGAATAACTGAATGAAAAAAATATCGCTTTTAAAACCACATCAGCATGGTGGCTCAGCAGTTAGCACTGCAGCCTTACAGCGCTGGAGTCCTGGGTTCAAATCCTGCCAAGATCATCATCTGCACCGAGTTGGTATGTTCTCCCTGTGTTTGCGTGGGTATTTTCTGGGTACCCTGGTTTCTTTTCACACTCCAACGACATACTGATAGGGAATGTAGACTGTGAGCCCTATGTGGGACAGTGGCCACAATGTCTGTAAAAGTGCTGCAGAATATGATGGCAATAAATAATAAACCTGCATTAACCTCTTAACGAACTTGGACATACTATTACGTCCTGTACGCTAGGAACTGCATGCACCAGGGTGTAATACTACGCCCAAGGCTGGCCGACCGCTCACTATCTGGGCGGGTGGCATCGGAACCGGGTGTTAGCTGTAACTGACAGCTAACACCCTACTCCATAACCCCCGGTTGGAACTGAGCTCCGATCGGAGGTTTTAACATGACCGTGGCATCCAAGGGGTGCCGCCATCTTGCCACCCCCCCGCGGAGAGATCCATATCCATAATCTGCAGCCCGGAGTCTGCCCAGTGACCCCAGGCTGCCTGGAGACCCCACTACCTGGTTTATCCTGCCAAGACCTCCAGAAGTTAGGCTATGCGTCTGTATAGCCTCACTTCCTGTATGCTCGTGTCTTGCAGTTTATAGTAATGAGCCAGAGATCAAAGCATCTCTGGCTCAGGTGTCCTAATGAAAAAAATAAAGTATATGAAAAAAATTAATAAAAGAATAAAGCCCCCAAAATTCCCTTTTCCTATATAAAAATTAATTATATAAATAATAAACTTAAAAATTAACAAAAACAATACATATTTAGTATTGCTGCGTCCGTAACAACCTGTACAATAAAACTGAAACAATATTTAACGCCATCTCACCTTATAAAATATGCCATAAAAAGTGATCAAAAAGTCATATGTGCCCCAAAACAGTACCAATAAAAAGCATAGATTGTTCCGCAAAAAATAAGCCCTAAACCAACTCTATCAACTGCAAAATAAAAATGTGACGCATCTCAGAACATGGTGATGCAAAAAAAAATTGATTTATGTCCCCAAATGGGTTTTTGTTCTGTAAAATTTGTATCGCATAAAAAAACAATATAAATGAGGTATCGCCGTAATGGTACCGACCCGCAGAATAATGATAACATGTTATTTATGCTCTACGCTGCATGGCGAAAAATTTAAAAGGTAAAACGCAATGCCAGAATTGATGGGGTTTTTTTTTAATCCACCAAGAAAGAGTTAATAAAATGTATTCAATAAGTTGTAGGCACCCAAAAATGATGTCATTACAAAACACATCTCATACCGCAAACAACAAGCCCTCATATGGATACATCGCCAGAAAAATAAAGAAAATATAGCTTCTACTGGCTGCAGCAGGAAGGGAATGCATAAGCTGTGCAAGCGTATATCAGGGGACACTCCAGATTTAGAAGTTACGAGGGATAATAAACAAGAAGTGACCCCCAGAGTGACCCCCCCCCCAATAATAGGAGCTACTGGGGAAATTGTAGGGAATTTAGTGTACCCAATGTACTCTGCACAGCTTACATATTCACTTTTCCCCATCCGCTGTGCGGTCACGTCTAGGATACTAATGCTCACTATACCCCTTGATAAATTCTTTGAGGGGTGCAGTTTTCAAAATGGGGTCATTCCCTAGGGGATTCCACTTTTCTGGTACCTTAGAGGCACTGCAAACATGACATGGCATCCAGATGCCAAACATCTAAATCTGCACTCCTAAAGCCACATAGCGCTCCTTCCCTTCTGTGCCCTGCTGTGTGCCCAAACTGCAATTTATACCCACATGTATGACACTGGTGTTCCCAGGGTAATGTACTTAATGTCATATGTGGGTATAAACTGTTGTTGGGGCACAAAAGGGCACAGAAAGGAAGTAGCGCTATTTGCTTTTAGGAGCACAGACTTGGACAGTTTGGTTTTTGGACGCATTGCGCTTTTGCAGAGCTGAAATGCCAGTAAAGTGGAATTCCCTTAAATGTCACCCCATTTTGTAAACTACACCCCTGAAGGAATTTATCCAGGGGTACAGTGAGCATTTTTAACTCCCAAGTGTTGCTATCATTTATTATCCATAAATGAATACGCAGCTGATGGTGAAAGGTGAAAATGACAATTTTTCCAGGAATACGTCATTTCAGTGTGTAATATGTTGTGCCCGGCTTGTATCAGAGATGAACGCTCCAAAAGCTGTTGTGCTCAGGATCCCCGCTCAACAGTTTTTGGAGTGTGTGTCTGTGCAGACATAAGCTGGGCACAACATATTGGGCACTGAAATGGCGTATCTATTGGGTAACTTCTTGGGGAATTCCAATTTACTGGCACCTCCAGGGCTCTGCAAAAACAACATGATGTCCAGAAAGTCCCTCTAAATCTGTATTCTAAAAGCTAAAAAAAAAACACAGTGCTTCTTTTCTTCTGAGCCCTGCTATGTGCCCAAGCAGCAGTTTACACCCACATATATAAATTTTTTGTCCCCAGGATGGCCCACTTAATAGTTTTAGGAGTGCATGTCTCTGATGCCACAAAGTGGCCGCAACGTATTAGGCATTGAAATTGGATATTTCTTTAAAAACTTTAATTTTCACTTTGTACATGAATTTTTGGGAAGCATTTTTAGTCTCAAAATTATAATAACTCTTGATACATTCCGTGAGGGGTGTAGTTTCTAAAATGGGGTCACTTTTGAGAGGTTTCCGTTGTATTGGTACTTTAGAGGCTCTGAAAATGCAACATGGCACTCAAAAACTATTCCAGCCACATCTTCCCTCCAAAAGCCAAATAGTACTCTTTCCATTCTGAGCCCCTCCATGTTCCCATACAGCAGATTAAAACCACATATGGGGCATTTTTGTGTTCAGAAGAAATTGTGTAACAAACTGTGGGGTGTTTTTTCTTCTTTAACCACTTGCAAAAATTAAAAATATGTCGGTTTATTGGAAAAAAAGTAATTTTTCATTTTAATGTCCCAATGTTAATAAAATCTGTGAAACAGCTGTAGCGTAAAAATGCTCACTATACCCCTTGATGAATTCTGTGATGGGTGTAGTTTCTAAAATGGGGTAACTTTTTGGGGGTTTCCTTTGTTTTGGTACTCTAGGGGCTTTGCAAATGGGACATGGCACCTGAAAACTATTCCAGCAAAATCTGCTTTTTAGATGCCAAGTGTCGCTCCTTCCCTTTCATGCGCTGCCATTCACCCAAACATCAGTTTACACCCACATGTTGGGTATTTCCATGCTCGGGAGAAATTGCATAACAAACTGTGAGATACATTTTCTCCTTTAACCCTTTGTGAATGTGTTAATTTTAGGGCTAAATTAAGGAATTAGTGGAAAAAAATTAAATGTCTAAATTTCACCTCCATATTGTTTTAATTCCAGTGAAATTCTTAAAAGGTTAACAAATTTCCCAAATGCTATTTTGAATTATGTGAGGGGTGCAGTTTTGAAAATGGGGTGATTTATGGGGGTTTCTAATATATAGGCCTTTATAATCCTCTTCAGAACTGAAGTGGTCCCTTAAAAATTAGTTTGGGAAATTTTCTTGTAAATCTGGAAAATCGCTTCTAACATCCAAAATAAATTACAGGATAATTAATTGATGATTCCTATATATAGCAGAGATATGGCAGATAATATGTATTAATGTATTTTGGTGGTATGACTATCTGTCTGAAAAGCAGAGCATTTCACATTTTGAAAATTGCGATTTTTTTTTTTTTTCCAAATTTTCATCAAATTTCCTATTTTTTTATAAATAAATACAAAAATATTCATTAGTGTTTACCACTAACATGAAGTACAATGTGTCATGAGAAAACAATCTCAAAATCACTTGTGTAAGTTAAGGCGTCTCAAAGTTATTGCCATATAAAGTAACACATGTCAGTTTTGAAAAACGTGTCTGGTCATGAATCATGGAAGTTAGCCCAGTCTTGAACTAGTTAAACCTTTTTTTTTTTTTTTAAACTGATGTGCTGCAAAAAAATAAATAACATTCTCACAAACACTTCATTTAAAAAAACTATTAAAATAATGCTATTTGGTGGATTGTGAAAACAGTATTAAACAGTATGTTTCTTGCGCAAAAGTTAATGATCAGGGACATATATATTGAAAATCTGTTATTTTCCATATGGCAGCTGTTTCTGTTTGTAAAAAATGCTGATTAGTTCAGTTCTACAATCATACCTATTTGTTTATTTAATTATAATTGCTTGCACTCTTGTGGATTATTAATTATGGTGCATAGTCAACTGAAAATGTTTATAATTAAATGGAAAAATACATAAGGCAATTAACAAAGAAAACTAGGTGTACATTGACCTTTCTCAAGTACATAGACTCTGATTACACATTTATATATTACTAAAAATACAAATTATAATTATTTTTATTTAACATACTGCATTAACATGTTTCACCTACCAAACAGACTGATTGATCTCCAACTCCGTTCCTGTTTACACATACCTGTACTGGAAAACATTTGTAAGGTTGTGTTCAGATCACATTTTTGCTGTATGTTATTTAAATATTCGTTTATCCAAAAATGTATAGAAATGTATAGTGTAATATTTACATAAGTATCCATTGATAGATATACCTACTTAAATATACCCCTCTGAATGTGTGTGACAGATGCAAGGTAATACTCCTGTAACCAGTACCTAGTCTGAAGCCTGCCATTTGTGAAGTCCAAATAGAAGAATGAGGAAGGATTAGCTCTGGCAAGGTGAGAGTCTAACCAAATCCACAATCTTCACGGATGGCATAACTATCATGGAGGCAGGGTAGGCAGCTGCTATAGGACAGTGAAGGATCCACAGGCCCCTTTCACTTTTGATCTTTTCTGAATTGTAGCACTTTATATATCTTAAGTCCTTCCCCTGCTCTGTTACTGAGATATGATACAGTCTATCAGGAATGCCTACTGAACCTGCCAGGAGATCATTAACCTTTTATTGAAAAAAATAGTAGTAGATCAGTATATAGTCAAATAAAGGAGGCTGTAGAGAATGATGTAGCTGAAAGAGTTACAATATTCTGTATCAAACACATAAAAATAGAATAGTCAGCACTGCAAAGAATGTGCAGGTGCACGCTGCAATGGCTGCAATAGAAATGTGAACACAAAAAGTTGCAACAACATTCAATTAACATTTAAGTTAACATTTTGATCAAACTGTACAGTGGGGAAAAAAGTATTTAGTCAGCCACCAATTGTGCAAGTTCTCCCACTTAAAAAGATGAGAGAGGCCTGTAATTGTCACCATAGATAGACCTCAACTATTAGACAAAATGAGAAAACATATCTAGAAAATCACATAGTCTGCTTTTTTAAGAATTTATTTGCAAATTATGGTGGAAAATAAATATTTGGTCACCTACAAACAAGCAAGATTTCTGGCTCTCACAGACCTGTAACTTCTTCTTTAAGAGGCTCCTCTGTCCTCCACTCATTACCTGTAGTGATGGCACCTGTTTGACACTGTTATCAGTATAAAAGACAACTGTCCACAACCTGAAACAGTCACACTCCAAACTCCACTATGGTGAAGACCAAAGACCTGTGGAAGGACACCAGAAACAAAATTGTAGACCTGCACCAGGCTGGGAAGACTGAATCTGCAATAGGCAAAAGATGCCCCAGATTTACATTATCAACCAGGACCATGTGATACGTCTTTACACCATTTAACGTTAGTATTCACTGTCTACATATTAGAGAGCATTAGTGAATCTGACTGTACTACCTGGATAACCATAGGATCTGATTTTACTATGTCTGCCCAGTATTATAGTAATTTGATATTGTATGATATTAAACTCATAAGTATTTCCATATACTGTATCTTAAAAAACATTTAAGTGCAACAAATAAATCACTATATAATGCAGTAGTTACATTAAATTAATATAAAAACTTGCAAAGTAAAAGAAAAAATTTATGTTAATACAAAAAATACATTTCCCACTTCATTCACAAAATCCAGTAAACTGTTTTCCATTAAATATGTGATATGTGTATTTTAGACTTAATGTATACTATAGTAGTAAGTTCATAGGCTAATTCACTATCAATATAAAATACTGTAGATATGTTTACACCTTTATTTACAGTGAGTCATCCGCAGTGCAACATATTTTCTAAAATAATTTATTTATATTAATTATTGATCAACCATATGTTTATTTAATTAGAATAAAATTACATGATGGATAATTAGCTGGAGTGACAGACTCTTTAATATAGAGTGGTTCCAGAGATGTAGTTTGTGTTCCACACGAGATGTAAATAGCGTAAACTTTTTCCATGAATTGATTATAAGGTTAGTATTTTTATTATTATTACTGTTAATATTACAATTTAGACATCGTCTCATAAGTTGAACTGGAAAAAACGTCTGAAACTCATGTGCCAGTATTCTGCTTCAGAAAGTGGCAAATGTGCAAAATATTTTTATTATTTTATGCCACTTTGAGCTCACCACTTTTACAAGACGTGGATAGGACTGGCAGACTGGACTAAAGGGTGGGATTGTGAGAGATTTTCCTGATTTTTTTCCAATAAAATAGCTCATGAACTGGTGTAGAGTTCAACTAATATTTCTATAAGAACTGCCCTTCTTTACCCTTTTTTTCTTTCCTTTTTAACAAGAGGAGGTCCTTAGTCTGCCATTTGCTATAGGGCCCCATGATTTCTATATGTACCCCTGGTCTTCACTCATTACCTGACATGAGGCTTCTATGTTTGTTATCTCCTGTGCTAGTAATGCCTGGTTCAAATTGGAGTAGATTGGTAGACACAAGGAAAAGACTATATGGCAAACAGCCTGCAGTGTCAATTCCCTAGTATAGAACATTTTAGACAAATAAGTGTACGTGTGATAGAAGCTAATGACATAGAGCTGAATATAGTTGCTTCAGAAACAGTAAGCTAGATCAATAACTAGAACACTGAGTAACATCTGAAGACCAAGCAGAGTAAGTCAATTCATCATACTATTTTCCTACAAATCCTCTAATATTCCCACAGTGGGGAAAGGTGATGAGATCTTGCAGAAGAATAATTGATTTGCATTAAGACATATGACACTGCACTTTCTTGAGAGGGCTTTCCTTGATGAGAATATTAATGGCCTATCCTTAAGACAAACCATCAATATTCTGATCCAGAATAATAAAACAACACTTTAAAAATAAAGATTTTATCAGCATGCCGTCAGCACAGGTGGAGCAAAAAAGAATTTATAGTGGAAATGTCTTCGCAAGAAATTCTGGCAGTCCATTGCCCAGAAAGGGAAATCTATTCCAGCTATGAGCTTGTGTAGTGTTCAGAGATAATTTTTTCAACCACTTCCTTCTTTACCTCCTCAGGCTGTCTCTTGTACACTTGATAAAGGGGATCTGATTTCCCCGAAACGCGTTGTGCTATTTGAGTATAATAAAGCATCTTTGGTGAAGCGCAGTCCCCACACCTCATTTTTTGGGAGATTCTCCTACCAATCCACTACCTGTATACCGTCTGGATCCAGGAGATTCTGACGCCTAGAGGTTCCGCAGCTCACTTATACCAAAACATACTCTGGATCCATCCACTGTGTTAGTTGTGGGCCAGCACAACTTGAAAAGGTGAGAACCCACCTATATTAACATCCATAATATCTAACTATCCTGGTTGTGAGATCACCAATTGAAGGGGTACTGTTTACCATCAGACCCAGCCAGTTGAACACTCACTATAATATAGACCAGTGCTTTTGTGCTACTTAGTGGCTTTCTACCATACTTTCAGTGGATGATCCTTGTTGTTTCTCCAATCATTTGACTACCTCCTGTTCTCAACACAATTATCTATGTACAACCTATTTTTTAAGCAATATCACGCTATGTGCCGCTCGGCGTTGTTGTTTTTATTTTTGTTTTGAAGTATAGGTCTATTATTTTGGCAGACATATTAATGCAGGGTGCAGGACTTTTGTGTCCATATGTGTCCAAATAATGGACTTATGATGGATGTTAAGTGTCCGTTATTTTGTACCATTTTTTTTTTTTTTAACGGACAGTTGTCCGTTATACTGTCCATTTTTACTGTCCATTTTGTTCTCCACATATTCAGAAAGCAGAGCAAAAAAATGGACATTATCGGACACTAACTGATGCTAATGCTTTCCTGCATCATATGTGAGCCCACGGACTCATACACAGCAAGAAACAATCTACACAGGGGCATAGCTATAGGAGGTGGAGAAGTAGCAGTTGCTACTGGACCCTGAATCCTGAAGGGCCAAAAAGTCCCTCTGCCGCATAAAATAATTCTACTATTCTAAATACACTGGAGCCTAGGAGTTTCAAGTTATGCCTCTGAGTGTACAGATTTCAGCTGCCAATACAGAAACAGGGAAAGAATAGATAAGAGACAAAAAGTATACTTCAGTGCAAAATTTCACGAAAAGGAGGCAAAATCCATCAATAAAATATATTATAATATTTACAAATGTCACAAATGCTGCTAAAAAATCAAAAGTTGTCCGAAAGTTTATGCACCTATGTTTATGTACCTAAGTTTGTGACCTATAAACGGAACAAAAATGTTCATGATTGTTGTAGGCCTTGCCTCTGTGCTGTGACCTCGGTATGCCAAATTAGGCTACGTGCTAAGTCTATGGGAATTATTAAAAATTCTGAGCAAGCTAATTTTGGGTGTACAACAAATATAGCATGAAGTGAGTGCCTAAAACATTTG
Organism: Leptodactylus fallax; assembly: GCA_947044405.1. Taxonomy (NCBI): domain Eukaryota; kingdom Metazoa; phylum Chordata; class Amphibia; order Anura; family Leptodactylidae; genus Leptodactylus; species Leptodactylus fallax. Next base: position 3,402,287 of record CAMRHE010000102.1, read on the forward strand.
TGCTACAAAAATAATATGTGAAGAAGAGGTGCATGGTGTATACCCATTTTAGAGTATTAGGTATCAAGAATTATTGATCAAAGAATCAGAAGTGGTAATGTGTCTCATTAGGTAGAAACGGTACAGGTACTTATTAGACCATTCATGCCCTACTAAGAATCCTTCAAAACAAAAATAAAAACAACAACGCCGAGCGGCACATAGCGTAATATTGCTTAAAAAATAGGTTGTACATAGATAATTGTGTTGAGAACAGGAGGTAATCAAATGATTGGAGAAACAACAAGGATCATCCACTGAAAGTATGGTGGAAAGCCACTAAGTAACACAAAAGCACTGGTCTATATTATAGTGAGTGTTCAACTGGCTGGGTCTGATGGTAAACAGTACCCCTTCAATTGGTGATCTCACAACCAGGATAGTTAGATATTATGGATGTTTGTATAGGTGGGTTCTCACTTTTTCAAGTTGTTCTGGCCCACAACTAACACAGTGGATGGATCCAGAGTATGCTTTGGTATATGTGAGCTGCGGAACCTCTAGGCGTCAGAATCTCCTGGATCCAGACGGTATACAGGTAATGGATTGGTAGGAGAATCTCCCAAAAAATGAGGTGTGGAGACCGCGCTTCACCAAAGATGCTTTATTATACTCAAATAACACAACGCGTTTCGGGGAAATCAGATCCCCTTTATCAAGTGTACAAGAGACTAAACATAAAAACAATAAAAGAATACACATGTAAAGAGTCAGTAATTGGAATTTAGAACCAGTGAAATTAATGATACCATTCTATGGGATAAAAGAAAAGTATCCCACCAGATAGTATTGTCATGGATAGATAAATAGTTAAATAAATAAATGAATAAATAGTGGTAATGAATGTACTCAAAAAAAGAATCCTGGGTAAGGAATATGCAAATAAGACCTCATTGGTGGAAAAGAGGAACTTGCTCCTAATGCCAGCTTTTCAAAGGTAGCTCCCTATAGATTAATGCACAGTTTTCAAAGGAACCTAAGTGGTGCTAGGAACAACTTCCTCTTTTCCGCCTTATTTGCATATTTCTTGATCAAAGAATCAAAAGAGAGAAATTATACTTTTTGATTCACTGTAAGAGTCTTTGTTCTTCAAGACAATATTTTTGGTGGGAATCTCTGATCTTTATACTCCCAAATTTGTCTTTGAAATATATTATTACCCACATGCATAAAAGTTACTGTATCAATGTTCTGTATTGCTCATTGCAACCAATCAGAATTCAGGTCTCTTTTTCCAGGCCAAAGATGGAAACGGAAGAGGTTTTGACCTTCTTTTTGCTTGCTTATTTTTCTGGATTGAAGCTTTGACTGTGATTCAGATTTATGCTGTATCATTGAATGTTTATTTAGTAAGGTTAATATAACAAACTAATTGTGTTGCTGTTCTTGAGATTTTTTACATCAATGCCAGTAAGATATGTAAAATAGATTTTTAATCACAATGTGAATATACCCTAAGGATGAATTCACGCAGATTTTCCAGGACTGTCCCATTCATTTATTAGGGGCTTGCAGAAATCCATTCAGATAAAGGGAACTGATTTTTAGTTGTAGAATTTCTGCAACAAACCAGCCACTTGTCCTGGTATATCTTCAATTAAAAAAAGTGGCTAACCCCTTCAAAAAAGACCCGTCCACTCTCCTGACATTTCTTTTTTAGTAAATATTGTTCTTGTATTCCACATAAGGTAATAATTCTGGAGCACCATTTCTCTGTTATTCTTTCTTGAAATTTGTGAATAAAATGACAACTGGGTGTTCCTATTCCCCTTGCCAAAAGGTTTTGTCCCTGCACAGTCTAGTGCAGAGGTCGGCAACCCCGGCACATGTGCCGAGAGTGGCACGCGAGGCTTATTTCCCTGGCACGGCAGCGGTGTGTTCACATATGTCACATCTGTTTCCCTCTGGCATGGTGCACACAAGCTGGAGGGAAACTGATGCCAGGACGGATCCCATAGTTTTCTATGGGATCGGTCCTGGCACAAGAGGCATCAGTTCTGGCGCTGTATTTGTGCCTCAGCCGGATGGAAAAACGTTACGTGCAGCGTTTTTCCATCCGGCTTCCTTAAAATTTCATTAGTGCAGGGTGAAGATGGATGCGGCATCACCCGGCTTCTGCACAGTCTATGTACAGTAGTAAAGCCGGTAACTGCCGGCTTCACTACTGTACCTGAGCGAATTGCTCAGGATTGGTTAAAGCTATAAAGAAACACTTGGATTCATTTTAAAGATGAGAATCTCCTCTTTAAAATGATACCAAGATCACCATGATCGTCCTTAAACATCCTGAGCCATTCGCTGGTGAAAACGATGTTCGGCATTGAAATCCCAATGCAGATCTCAATTCCCGACATCGTTTTAACAGTGAATCGCTCTGAATGTGTAAGGTCAATCATGGAGATATTGGTATCGTTCTAAAGATGAGATTCTCATCTTTAAAATGAATCTAGTTGCATCTTTGTGGCCCTAATAGATCCTTACAAATTGGGCTCTAAAACTGTCCCCCCCTCCTGTGTCAGGCAGCATCTTAGAGCTAAGGAAGGAGGGGGAGGAGGAGCTGCAGAGACAATGTTAACTCATCATTGTCTGTGCATAAGCTGCAGATGACCCTGGGGGGGGGGGGGTAACAGAGACTTCCATCCTTATCCCCTCTCCTATCAATCAGAGAGCATACTGTACTTTTGCTCTCTGATAGTCACATAGAGGGATAATGTAATACCCCTCTGAGCCTAATCACATAACCAGGAAGTTTATTGGCACTGTGACCCAGACATTTACCATCCTCCAGGTCGCAGCGCCAGAAGTGTCGCACCAAACACTTACACAACACATGCACAAAGTCACCAATAAAGTTTACATTTTTTCACTGTCTCTGTCCTGTCCATACCTGATCTTTATAGAGTAAAATACGCCGCCCGCCTCTCTAGTGATATCTGTTACACGCTAAAATAATAGTAATAGCAATTATCACTAGTATTATCACCATAATACCGTGTGCAGGGGCCGCTATGTGACATAATAGCGTGTGCAGGGGCCGCTATGAGACATAATACCGTATGCAGGGGTCGTCAGACTTACAATTATTGACCGGCACTCCGAGTACCTCAACTTTGATTTTTTTAATCAAAATCGGCACGCCGAACAAAAAAGGTTGCCTACCCCTGGTCTAGTGTATGGTCAGCACTGATAATAACAACCCCTCCCCCCAATGGCTAACATGCAGTTGTCAATTCATTCATATATTTGTAGTAGGAATAACAGAGAATCACTAAGAAAAAAACAATCCAGAACAAACCCAGTTATATTATGAGAAAGACATGTATTTACAAAAATATGCATTCCAAGAGAACCAATAGATTTTCGTTAAAGGTAAAACCCTGGATTAGAAAAACATGGCTGCTTTCATCCAGAAATAAAGCTTCACCTCTCTATGGGTTGTGCCTAATATTGCAGCTCTGCTTTGTTAAAGGGAATGGGGCTGAGCTGAAATACAACCTAAAACCTGTAGACAGGAGTGATGCTATTTTTCGGATAAAGCAGCCATGTTTTTCTGATCCTGTAGAAGCTCTTTAATTACTATTGTTTATATCACAAAAATTTATCTTATTGTGTTTGATTACAGAAAATGAAAATAGTTAAATATTTATCTGAAATATTTGCGTTTGTGCTTTGATTCCACTAAACATTTGTCTTGTGAGCTGTTAATTGAGTGATTAATTATTAGCTTGCTCCCTGCTGTCTAATAAAGAATTGTGCAGTACATGGTAATGTAATAAAAGCATTGTGCTCCGAGAAGACACGGACCAACTATATGCCTCGTTGAAACATTTAAATCAATGGAATTCACATACTTTCCAAACCCATTATATTTATTTATAAATCTTAAAACTGCATTGTATAAGCAAAATTACATATTATATCTATGAATGTGAAGGGAATTAAATTGAATATTCAATTACACTTTGTCTATGCCTACCCACACTATTTAAATGTATAAAATGCACACAATACAACTTCCCAACCCATAATACTTTAGACCCATCTCCTCTTGGCTATTTTTAACCACTGTGTTATTAAGCCTTTACTTAACATAATTTAACATTTAATTAAACCTTTTTCTGCCCACTCATCCATCTTGATGCTCTGTGTAGCTTCCGAGTTATATTAAATGGTTCTACATGGCTCACATATAAAACAGATAAGCATATCCTGTATTGTGATAGCAATGCTTCTATTTTATTTCCTTCAGTCATTAAAGAGATATTACAGTTTCAGCAAATAAAACTGATTCATTTTATAGATCTGTCCTTCTTTACCCTTTCTCTTGGTTGGACATGTCCAAATATGCGTTTTCCGAGATCAATACAACATGATTTTATGATATTGTATCAAATGATATCTATTCTGTACAGTAAGAGTAACAAGTCATGTACCATGAAAGGTGCAACTGGTCTGACACATGGGTAATTGGATATATAAATGTTTGGTCCTTTATAATAGACTGTGTTATACACTCTGTATCTATATGTATTGTTTATAAATGAGGGTAAGTCAAAAATTATCTGCACTCTAGTTCTGTTACCCACACTGTCATATCAGTATTTTCCATTCAAGGTCATTGGTTCCCCAGTCTCTGATGTGCAGGGCTAAATCAACATGCACCACCAAACCTATGATTTACCTTCGCTATATCGATGATATCCTTGTCATCTGGACTGCAGGTGAGGAGGCCCTACTTCAATTCCATAATGACTTCAATGACTTTCACCCGACCATCAACCTTAAACTTAGCTATTCAGGGAGTGAAATTCACTTTCTGGATATCACAATATACATCAAAGACCACCGGCTACTCACATCGATATACCACAAACGCACAGACAGAACGGCCTACCTGAGAAACAACAGCTTCCACCACAAGCACACAAGACAATCTATCATCTACAGCCAGGCTATACGATACAATCGTATTTGCTCCAACAAAGCAGACCTGGACAAGCACCTCCTGGATCTGAGGATGAAATTTCTCCAATTGGGATACAAACCAAAAGTGACGGACAACCAATTAAACAAAGCGGCAGCCATTAACAGAGACAGTCTGCTCACGTATAAAAAGACCCAGAAAGAAGCCCGAGTGCCCCTAGTTGTCACCTACAACCCACAGCTGGAGATCCTACGAAGGATTGCCAAGGATCTCCAACCTGTGCTACATAGGGACAACAGACTCAAGGACATATTTCCAGTCCCCCCTCTCCTTTCCTTTCGACAACCACCAAACCTGAGGCGTATTATTGTCCGGAGTGCCCTGAAGGCCCCAACTGAAAATGGCACCTGCAAAACAGGTGCATGCCCTGGAGGCACATTTACACTGCTGACAGTGTACCTATCCCACAGTCACAACAGGTGCATAGAATTAGGGGGACATTCTCCTGCAGGTCTTCCAATGTGGTGTACCTCATAATGTGTGTGCAATGTCCCACCACAGGCCTCTATGTGGGGGAAACAGGGCAGAGACTTAGTCAACGAATGAACTCACACAGATCCACCAATAATAACAGCAGAACAGATCTCCCAGTGGCCGCACATTTCTCCGTAGAAAACCACTCTATTGAAGATTTGCGGGTTGTGGTTTTAATGGGACATTTTAAGACGGAGGAGAAAAGGAAAGAATGGGAGTACAAGTTTATGCAAAAATTTCAAACTCTGCAATTTGGACTTAATATTCATGCCAGCTTCATGTCACACTATGTATGACCTGTGAGGGTCACAAATCACCACCTGATAGCAAACAGATAACAGCAAGAATTACAGATCCCTCCGTCACGCCCCACAAGTTTTCAGATTGTTTTTTGACCTGTTGTAAATAACTTCTCTACTTAGATTGAATTTTGTTTTGTTTTTTTTAAAAGGACTCTAAAATTCTTTGAAGACCATGTGTATAAAAATCTGTGAATTTTCAGTTCTTGTATAACACCATGTCTGATGAAGGAAGCTTGCTCTTCTGAAAGCTTACTTATAAATATACTCAGCCTCAATTAATAATAATAATAATAATAATAATAATAATAATAGTCCTTTAATAGTCCCACAATGGGGAAATTCAGTGTGTTACAGCAGCAAAGATAAGCAGATACAAATACAAATACAACATGTACAGGAATGTTCCAAGGTGAGAGGCATTACATTAATAGCAGACAGACAGATAGGACGTAGCAGAGGAGGGGGGGGGGATTTAACAGGCAGAGAGATATTTCAGTTCTCTGTGTGTAATGATCTCCGCTTAGGTCGGTGTTGGTTGTACAGCCTAACCGCGGTGGGGAGGAAAGACTTCCGATAGCGCTCCTTCTCACACCTAGGGTGGAGTAGTCGGTCACTGACAGTACTGCTCAGCGCGATCACAGTCTCATGCATGGGATGGGATCGCCTGATTTCTTCACTCTTCCAGGGCTAAATATGTTACATTAGTTCCTTTGTGTGAGAAATAAAGGTTGCCCCACTGGTGTTTTGCATGAAAGAAGATCAGCATGCACGGATTAATGTGGCCTGGGAGTGTGTCTAGTGTCAACATTTAAAAAAAAACTTTGTGCATGGTATGGAGAAAGTGTTTTGTCACAAACCAGTGTGCATGAGGCAGGAAACACATGATAGGCTGGCCAAAGGCCCGAAGAAGGAGGGGGCCCCCCCCCCCCCCCCCCCTTGGACAAGTGACAGTGGATTATTAGCAAATCATTTGCAATCACAGATGTGATGAAGAGGGGGGACAGAGTTGCATTCATGGCTCCAGAATCAGCCAAAATATTTTAATATATTTTACCACATTGAATAAGCTTGTTGACAGGTGAAAAAGAGCCAGGGAAACACATCATGTGTTTTTCTGCACAGTTTTTTACAGAAAGCCCCCAAAGTTTCCCTGCCTCATGGTACCTAGGATTGGACACACCTTTGGTGCAGCAATGTGTTGAGCTAATGATAAACACAATATACCCCTCAGTTCATGTGCTGACCAGCCTGTAATTGCTGCTGCCATTTCGACCGTGCTTTCTCACACACTGTTTGATGGCTGTAGTTTCCCTGGTGACCTGTCCTCTAATGGCACATGAGAAGACAACACCAGCAGAGCAGCAGCAGAGATTATCCAGAAGCTGGCACAGGAATGGAGGAGTAAGTTATGTTTATTTTATTTAGTCCAACAAATTACTGCATTAAAACTGAATTTTAGATGAGTTGGATAAAACCATTAATATTACACCAACAGTTACAAGGACAACTACATTTTGTTTAAAGCACATGATCTTACAGTATAAATTGAGCAAATGTTACACTGTTAAGCTGTTACCTGATGCCACTATACAAGTGCTTTGGCATTCTAATGATTTATTTAGCTGTGCTGACATGGCTCTCTAACATAAGCAGATGTGATAATGTATACACTCATGAATAAGTGTGTCTAAAAGATATTGCCCATGTAATGCAAGCTATGCACAGTTTGGATTGCTGCTGCTTTTAATTTGTTAGTGCATGACTATCACATATGACAGCTAGATATTTAGTGCCATGGATATGCCAGATAAATATAGCATGCTTTCTGATATTCAGATTATATCAGCTGCAAATAGTTTTGATTAAAGGGTTTTTCCATAAACACAACCATTTAAATTTGAAGACAATTAAAAGTTTAAAATGTTTACAAAAATAAACAAAAAAAATTAAAATATTTTTGTGGTGACAATCATTGTCTCAATCAGTTGCCGATGGATACGACCATGAATTCTGGACGTTTCTATGGTCTGCAGCCAGTGGTGAACCTAGCCTCTTTGCTGCCTGAGGCGGACTATAGAAAGACGCCCCCCCCCCCCAAAAAAAAAAAAAAAAAAAAAAAAAAACTGAGTTTCCATGCTACTAGTTTAACACACTATCGTCGCACAATATACACAATACACAAAGTTATAAAACAGTTTTTAAGAATTCTTCTTCCTGTGTTACTTCAGTATCAGATCAACAACACGGCATTAACAATGAAAGTAACTTCACACATCTTCTGCTTGGTGGATGGGAGCCCCGGGGCCCCCCCCCAAAGGGGGCCGGGGGGGGGGGGGGGGGGGCCCCCACCCCGGGGAGAGCCCACGTGGCCCCCATTCTCTATAAGGGGGGGGCCCCCCTAGGGGGGAAAAACCCAGCTCAGTGGGGGCCAGCAGACAGACCCCCAACTAGGATACCCACATTTAGGGAACAGGGGGAACATGTTGTGTAAGGAAGCGTACCCACACCCCCCTCCCCCCTGGAGTACTGGACTTCTGCTATCTTTGGCACTCCCATTGAAGTGAATGAGAGCCACACGGCTCCCAGTTCCAGGCATCCGACCCACATTGTCCTCACCTACACACCCATCCTGCTGCTACCCCAATACATAATATATGATATAACCCCCCATAATGAAAAAAATTCCAAAGAGAAATTTTAAATAAAAAATGCTGCGGTCAGGCTGTATAAATAGTCCCACCTATTAATATCCCCGGTGTTAACTAATTAAAAGGTTCCAGGCAAAAACACAGTGGGGTTCAAAAACCCAACCCCCACTGCTCAGCGTTTGGCTCCAGTGGGGCGTCCTCCCTTCCCAGCCCAGTTACAGCGCCCCATACACACACTCCCCCCCAGGTATGTTACGGCTCCTGCACACGTATCATTTAGGGCCCTGAATACAGGGCAGTATGCTACATAGTGGCCCCTGCTGACGGATTATGCCCCGCGTTGGCCACTGCACACGGTATTATGTTCCACAGGTACCCGACACGTTGCCCCATATTGGCCCCTGACACGGTATATGCTCCATATTGGCCCCTGCACACGGTATTATGCTCCATAGTGGCCCCAGCACACGGTATATGCCCATAGTGGCCCCGCACTGGTATTAGCCAAGTGGCCCGCACGGCGTATGTTCCATAGTGGCCCCTGCACGGTATTACCTCCATAGTGGCCTTCACGGATTATGCTCCATAGTGGCCCCTGCACTGTTCCCTCCTGGACCCGCCGATGAGCCCACATGGTCCCTGCACAGGGTTATGCCCCATAGCGGCCACCCTGACTTGTCTCTGGGGTTTACCCTAAAGGTTGCAAACAAAGACATCTTTGGCTCCTCACTTTTCCAGGCATCCAACCCTACATTGTCCTCACGTACACCCCACCCATCCTGCTGGCTACCCCAATTATATAATCCGATCTGATATAGACCCCGAGCATAATGAATAGTAGATTTGTGGCCCCCGGCCCAACTACCGCCCCCGCGGGGGCGCCCCCGGCGGCGCCCCCCCCCCCCCCCCCCGCGCCGCAGGGGGGGGGGGGGGGGGGGGCGGGGCGGGGGGGGGGGGGGGGAGGAAAAGGGCCGGGCCGGGGGGGGATATTCCACAAGTACGGCATCTTATATATTAATAATGTAACCACCGCGCGCCCTGGAGCCGGCCCCCGCCTCTTCTTGTCGCGACCCTGTGGATAAATAGTGCCCCCCCCGGGGGGCCCCCCCCCCCTTATTATTAATACCCCAGGTGTTAACTAATTAAAAGGTTTTCCAAATTTAAATATGGTTATGTTTGTGGAAAAACCCCTTTAAGCCTAAATTCACACATACAGATTTTTATGTTTTTTTCATCAAAACACAGGAGTGGTTACAAAAGAGGGGACAGGGATACACCCTTCCTTTATGCTCTTTATTCCATTAGGATTCATTTCTGGAAATGGCTAGAAAAGTAGGAGCTCACCTAGAAATTTTACTTGTAGGGTGACCCTAAGCTGCCTGCTTTTGCCACCCCCTTCAGCACTTGGCAGATTCCAAGTCCCTTTCCGTTCACATATATTGTCTAAGCACTGATATCCACAGTCTATCCTCCTCCTCTACTTAAAGTAGAGCTTAAGAAAGGCAAGAGTGCAAAGCTCCAAAGAAAGCCCTACTCACTCTTGTCAAATTCTTTCTCTTTTTGTACTGCAATCTGCAATGGCTCTGCTGGCCCTTCTATTTGAAGGAATAGCCCCCAGGAATAACATTAAGGGTAAAGAGAAAAAAACAAACAATGGCACCATACACTCTCAGCAAAGGCATTTGACCCCAAAATAAATTCAGACCACAACTTTAAATAAATTCAGATCTCAGACTAGAACCCCAAACTAATACAAACCCCAGACCAGACTGAAAAAGTATATTCAGACCCCAGACATACCTGAAAAAGAATGAAATTAAATTTAGACCCCAGACCCTTTAACAAACCTGACCTTTGACCAAAGGCATTGTATTTCATCTTAATATGCTGTGTTCTTTATGATATAACATGTTATTCTACTAGAATTAGCCATTAAAAACATGTAGACTGTGGCCATAAAGGAATGTTTTTAATGTCTGTTTTGAATCAGTTTGTCATCCATTTTTAGCAGAAAGTTAAGAAAATGGATTAAATAAATTGGTCTATTTTTTTTACTCATCCCATTCATCCATTTTTTATTTATATCTATTTTTCATACAAATCAGTTGTGACAGATGTTAAAAGTAGACCCATTCATATGTATTGGTCCGTCCGTCCATCCACATAAATGGACTAAAATAGAACATTTTCTATTTTTTAACAGTCCGTTAAAACAGTCTGTTAAGAAAATGGAAATATGTATGTTTCCATTGACAGCCATTGTTATTAAAACAGATGTATAATGGACGTTAAGAAAACACACATCCATTTTTCATGAACGTGTGAATTGGACCTATTTTGGTACAATCAGTTGACCATCTAATGTGTATGGGGTATCTCAACTCTCCTCTGGCAGGAGATATTGGGGGGGAAAGGATTAAACTGTTAGAACTCAACATGCATAATTTTTTTCCTGGAAAAAAAAAAAATAAGCCACTACTAGAAGTGTTAGGCAGTAGTAAACTCCCCTTTTGATGAAATATGTATGAGTATGAAAGACAAATATGGAAATTGATTGACATGTTTGTTTAAATTATTTGAGCATGTGATTAAATTTAGGAAATTGCCTCCATCAAAAGGAACAGAGATTGCTTTGGGGGGATAGTTACATGTAACTCCTTCAACGTAATATACAGTGGGTTGAAAAAGTATTCCTACCCCATAAAACTTTTTCACATTTTGTCACCTTACAACCACAATTGATTGATTGAAGACGATTGCACTGGATTTTATTTAGGGATATCAGAGTACAGGGGGTTGAACACTTTTGCACGTCACACTTTTTCGATTTTTATTTGAGTAAAATTTTTAGAACCATGTATCATTTTTGTTCCACTTCACAATTATCTGCTACTTTCTGTTGGTCTATCACTTAAAATCTCAATAAAATACATTTAAGTTTGTGGTTGTAAGGTGACAAAATGTGAAAAAGTTCAAGGGGTATGAATACTTTTGCAAGGCACTGTAAATGTTGAATTGCCCATTAGGGTGCAGCTGAATGAACAATGTTCGAGGATACAATGGAGAGTAAAATTGCACAAGGAATAGAGGTTAAATCTAAAATGGCAGAAGTTTGGTAAAAACATTTAGCGCAACACTTTCCAGATATGAACTACAAGATGTTTGAACCTAGGTGGCTAATGGAGAAGGTTCAGGAGAGTGAACGCGATAAAAACACAGTTACTCTAGCATGATGTATTGTATATAAACTTTGTAATTATTGAGTCTAAAAGTGCTAAGCAAGAACTTTAATGTGTATCTATAGACTTCTTACACTTAAAAATAGTTCAGGTCTACACATATGTGGCATATAGGAAAAGTAAAAGTATACACATGTGGACAAAATTGTTGGTACCCCTCGTTTAATGAAAGAAAAACCCACAATGGTCACAGAAATAACTTGAATGTGACAAAAGTAATAATATATAAAAATTCTATGAGAATGAACAAATGAAAGTCAGACATTGCTTTTTAACCATGCTTCAACAGACTTTTACAAAAAAGAAAACTCATGAAACAGACCTGGACAGAAATGATGGTTCCCTTAACTTAATATTTTATTGCACAACCTTTTGAGGCAATCACTGCAATCAAACGATTCCTGTAACTGTCAATGAGACTTCTGCACCTCTCAACAGGTATTTTGGCCACTCCTCATGAGCAAACTGCTCCAGTTGTCTCAGGTTTGAAGGGTGCCTTTTCCAGACGACATGTTTCAGCTCCTTCCAAAGATGCTCAATAGGATTTAGGTCAGGGCTCATAGAAGGCCACTTCAGAGTAGTCCAATGTTTTCCTCTTAGCCATTCTTGGTTGTTTTTAGCTGTGTGTTTTGGAACATTATCCTGTTGCAAGACCCATGACCTGCGACTAAGACCAAGCTTTCTGACACTGGGCAGCACATTTCTCTCTAGAATCCCTTGATAGTCTTGAGATTTCATTGTACCCTGCACAGATTCAAGACACCCTGTGCCAGATGCAGCAAAGCAGCCCCAGAACATAATTGAGTATAAATAAATTTAACATCTTTTGCTCTATCTGTGTAAATTATGCTTTATACTGTATCATTGTAACAAATGTATTATATCACCATTTTTGCCATATATTAGCTCTTAGCTGCTATAATCACTGTTTGCTTTTGTAGAAGGTGTTTTCAATGCCGTATTCAGGTATAGTGGGTGTGACAGTGATCTGCACTTATGGACTTTCAGCTGCATTGCACACCTTTGGAATACTGTAGATATATGCGACACTAGATTATATAGATTGATATAGAGATATTGTGTATACTTGTTTAAATAAAGCACTAAAAAATGAGTAATGGTGGCTGCTTGGTGCATCTGACATAGCTTTGGATGAAAGTGACTAACTCTACTCTACCCATTCAGAACACTATGGGATGGTCAGGAATAAGGAAGTGTACCTGTTGGTCAACAGCTGTGTAAAGTGAATGGCTAGACAATCATTCCATGGTGAAAAACTCACTCAGATCCAATTTCTTTCCCAATCTGGTATAGCAATAACTATTGTATGTGCGTATAAGTGTCTGTGTGTAAAATCTGCTGACTATGGTAACAAACAATATTTATTGATACAATTATCTACCTAGTTATTTTGGCCTCATGGCAAGTGATATATTTACGGTACTGTATTTGTGACTCTATTCAGAGAGTGTTGGTCAGGAGGAATATCTGTTGGCCGAAGGAGCATTTGGCCAACAGCTATATAAAATGTATCAGTATACTTATCTACCTAGTTATTTGGGTCTCAAGGCAAATGGCATGTGTACTGTATTTGTGACACCATCAAGAGAAAAAGCAAGATGCCTTTTGATATCATGGACAGTGGATTTTCAAGAAAAGAAAAACATTTATCTTCTCAAGGAAGAAAATAATATGACTCATATAGAAGAAAATCGCTTCTAATAACAGTATACCCAGCAGCAGCAAATTCAAAGTAGTAGTAGTGATAGTTATGGGCTTAGCTAGCAATATAAAGATGTCAGAAGATGGCATACGGATGATGCTCCAAATCTGAAAGGGCCATGAAAGTCCATCCACAGGCTTTAATTAGAAATGGCCAAGAAAGGATGTATCTTTCTCCACATTAAGGATAATTAATTAACCCCTTAAGGACACAGCCCAAAAGTGCGTTAAGGACCAGGCCTCGTTTTTCAAAACTGACATGTGTCACTTTATGTGGCAAGAACTTTGAGACGCTTTAACTTACACAAGTGATTTTGAGATTGTTTTCTTGTGACACATTGTACTTCATGTTAGTGGTAAACACTAATCAATATTTTTGTATTTATTTATAAAAAAAATAGGATATTTGATGGAAATTTGAAAAAAAAAATCGCAATTTTCAAAATGTGAAATTCTCTGCTTTTCAGACAGATAGTCATGCCACCCAAATACATTAATAAATATTATCTACCATATCTCTGCTTTATATTGACATCATCTTTTAATCGTCCTTTAATTTATTTTTGATGTTAGAAGGCTTACAAGTGTAACAGCGATTTTCCAGATTTACAAGAAAATTTCCCAAACTAATTTTTTAGGGAACACTTCAGTTCTGAAAGGGATTATAAAGGCCTATATATTAGAAACCCCCCATAAATCACCCCAATTTAAAAACTGCACCCCTGAAATAATTCAAAACAGCATTTGGGAAGTTTGTTAATCCTTTAAGCATTTCACAAGAATTAAAACGATATCGAGGTGAAATTTAGACATTTCATTTTTTTCCACTAATCCCTTCATTTAGCCCTAAATTTAACACATTCACAAAGGGTTAAAGGAGAAAATGCATTCCCAGTTTATTATACAATTTCTCCTGAGCACAGAAATACCCCACATGTGGGTGTAAACTGATGTTTGGGCACACGGCAGTGCACAGAAGGGAAGGAGCGACACTGGACGTTTGAAAAGCAGATCTTGCTGGAATAGTTTTCAGGTGCCATGTTGCATTTGCAGAGCCCCCAAAGTACCAAAACAATGGAAACCCCCTAAAAGTGACCCCATTTTGGAAACTACACCTCACAGAATTCATCAAGGAGTATAGTGAGCATTTTGACCCCACAGCTGTTTCACAGATTTTACTAACATTGGGATGTATAAATGAAAAATTACTAAAACGTCACTTTATCCCCAAAGTTTTCATTTTCACAAGGGGTTAAAGGAGAAAAAGGACCCCATAGTTTGTTAAACAATTTCTCCTGAACACAGCAATGCCCCATATGTGGTCGTAAACTGCTGAATGGGTACATGGTGGGGCTCAGAATGGAAAGAGCGCTATTTTGCTTTTGTAGGGCAGATTTTGCTGGAATAGTTTTCAGGTGCCATGTTGCATTTGCAGAGCCCCCAAAGTACCAAAACAGTAGAAACCCCTAAAAGTGACCCCATTTTGGAAACCACACCCCTCACAGAACATGTCAAGGGGTATAGTGAGCATTTTGAACCCACAGCTGTTTCACAGATTTTATTAACATTGGGACATGAAAATTAAAAATGTCTTTTTTTCCAATAAACTGTCAATTTAGCCCCAAATTTTTCATTTTCAAAAGAAGACAAAGGAGAAAAAGCTCCCCAAAGTTTGTTACACAATTTCTCCTGAACACAGAAATGCCCCATATGTGGTTGTAATCTGCTGTTTGGGTACATGGTGGGGCTCAGAATGGAAAGAGCGCTATTTAGCTTTTGGAGGGCAGATTTTGGTGGAATAGTTTTCGGGTGCCATGTCGCATTTGCAAAGCCCCTAAAGTACCAATACAATGGGAACCCCTCAAAAATGACCCCATTTTGGAAATTACACCCCTCATAGAATTTATCTAGGGGTATAGTGAGCGTTTTGACCTCACAGCTGTTTCACAGATTTTTATCATCATTGGGACGTAAACATGAAAAATTACTTTTTTTCCAATAAACTGTCCATTTAGCGACATATTTTTAATTTTTGCAAGTAGTTAAAGAAGAAAAAGCTCCCCACAGTTTGTTACACAATTTCTTCTGAACACAGAAATGCCCCATATGTGGTTGTAATCTGCTGTATGGGTACATGGTGGGGCTCAGAATGGAAAGAGCGCTATTTAGCTTTAGGAGGGCAGATGTGGCTGGAATAGTTTTCAGGTGCCATGTCGCATTTGCAGAGCCCCTAAAGTACCAATACAATGGAAATCCCTCAAAAGGGACCCCATTTTAGAAACTACACCCCCCAAGGAATGTATCAAGGGGTATTATCATTTTGAGCCTAAAAATGCTTCCCAAAAATTAATGTACAAAGTGAAAATTGAAGTTTTTGAAGAAATATCCAATTTCAGAATATGTTGCGGCCACTTTGTGCCATCAGAGACATGAACTCCTAAAACTATTAAGTGGGCTATCCCGGGGGAAAAAAAATTATATATGTGGGTGTAAACTGCTGCTTGGGAACACAGCAGGGCTCAGAAAGGAAGGAGCACTGTGTTTTTTTAGCTTTTAGAGTACAGATTTAGAGGGACTTTCTGGTCGCCATGTTATATTTGCAGAGCCCTGGAGGTGCCAGTAAACTGGAATTCTCCAAGAAGTGACCCCCATTTTGTAGGGGCGATTTTATGGTCTCTGCAAATGTGACATGGCGTCTAAAAACCAACAATCTAAATCTGCGCTCCAAAAGTACATAGTGCTCCTTCACATCTGCACCCTGCTGTGTGCCCAAATGGCAGTTTATGCCCACATGCATGACACTGGTGTACCCAGGATAACGTACTTAATGCCATATGTGGGTATAAACTGCTGTTTGGGAACAGCCGGACACAGAAGGGAAGGAGCGCTATTTTGGTTTTTAGAGCACAGTTTGGTTTATGGACACCATGTCACTTTTGCAGAGCCCATGAATTGCCAGTAAAGTGGAATCCACAGACTTGTGACACCATTTTGGAAAGTACACCCTTCTAGGGATTTATCAAGTGGTGTAGCGAGCATTATTAACCCTTAAGTGTTGCATTCTTTTAATTTCCAGAAATGAATGCGCAGATGATAATGAAAAGTTAAAAATAAAATTTTTCCAGAGATACGCCATTTTAGTGCCCGATATGTTGTGCCCAGCTTATGTCTGCAGAGACACACACTCCAAAAACTGGTGAGCGGGGATCCTGGGCACAAGAGCTTTTGGAGCGTTCATCTCTGATACAAGCTGGGTACAACATATTACGCACGGAAATGACGTATTCCTGGAAAAATTGTCATTTTCACCTTTCACAATCAGCTGCGTATTCATTTATGGATAATAAATTATAGCAACACTTAGGGGTTAAAAATGCTCACTGTACCCCTGGATAAATTCCTTCAGGGGTGTAGTTTCCAAAATGGGGTAACATGTCAGGAGATTCCACTTTACTGGTGTTTCAGCTCTGCAAAAGTGCAATGGCATCCAAAAACCAAACCGTCCAAGCCTGTGCTCCAAATACCAAATAGCGCTCCTTCCACTCTGTGCCCGGCTGTCCCCAAACAGCAGTTTATACCCACATATGACATTAAGTACGTTACCCTGGGTACACCAGTGTCATACATGTGGGCATAAACTGCAGTTTGGGCACACAGCAGGGCGCTATGTGGAGCGCTATGTGGCTTATGGAGTGCAGATTCAGATGTTTGGTATCTGGACGCCATGTCATGTTTGCAGAGCCTGTAAGGTATCATAACAGTGGATTCCCCAAAGGAGTGACCCCATTTTGAAAACTGCACCCCTCAAAGAATTTATCAAGGGGTGTAGTAAGCATTAGTATCCCAGACGTGAATACACAGCGGATGGGGAAAAGTGAATAGGTAAGCTGTGCGGAGTGCATTGGGAACACCAAATTCCCTACTATTTCCCCAGTAGTTCCTATTATTGGGGAGATCACTCTGGGGGTCACTTTTGGTTTATTTTCCCTCATAAGCTCTAAATCTGGGGTGTCCCCTGAAATACGCTCGCACAGCTTATACATTCCCTTCCTGACGCAGTTATGTTCTAATGATTTGGCGATTTTTGGGGTTTTTGTCTTCACATTGTACGAGCTATATTTTCTTTATTTCTATGGTGATGTAGCCATATGAGGTCTTGTTGTTTGCGGGGTGAGATGTATTTTGTATTGACATCTTCTTTGGGTGCCTTAAACTTATTGAATAAATTTTATTAACTCTTTCTTGTTGGATTAAAAAACACCCCATCAATTCTGGCACTGCGTTTTACCTTTGAAATTTTTCACCATGCAGCATAAAGCATAAGTAACATGTTACTTTTATTCTACGGGTCGGTGCGATTACGGAGATACCTCATTTATATTGTTTTTTTATGCGATACTAATTTTGCAGAACAAAAACCCATTTGGGGACATAAATTAATTGTTTTTGCATCGCCATCTTCTGAGATGCGTAACATTTTTATTTTACGGTTTACAGAGTTATTTTAGGGCTTATTTTTTGCGGGACAACCTGTGCTTTTTATTGGTACTATTTTGGGGTACATATGACTTTTTGATCACTTTTTATGGCATATTTTGTAAGGTGAGATGGCAAAAAATCATTACTTTTGGCGAGTTTTTTCCATTTTGTTTCCCCTACGTTCACCGTGTACATTAAATATTGTTTCAGTTTTATTGTACAGGTTGTTACGGACGCGGCGATACCAAATATGCATTGTTTTTATTAATTTTTAGGGTTTTTTTTATATCATTCATTTTATATAGGAAAAGAGAATTTTTGGGGGCTTTATTCTTTTATTAATTTTTTTCAAACACTTTATTTTATTTTTTTTCACTTTTTTTATTTTTTCATGTGTCCCATTAGTACACCTGAGCCAGCAATGCTTTGATTGCTGGCTCAGCACTATAGACTGCAAGACACGAGCATACAAGTGTCTTGCAGTCTATACAGGAAGTGAGGCTATGCAGACACATAGCGCTCACTTCCGCAGGTCTCGGCAGGATCAACCAGGTAGTGGGGTCTCCAGGCAGCCTGGGGTCACTGGTCAGACCCCAGGCTGCAGATTATAGATATCGGCACCCCCCAATCTCGCCGCGGGGGGTGCCGATCGGAGCGGCAACATGGCGGAACCCCTTGGATGCCGCAGTCATGTTTGACCGCGGCATCCAAGAGCTTAAAACCTCCGATCGGAACTCAGTTCCAACCTTGGGGATATGGAGCAGGGTGATAGCTGTCAGTTACAGCTAACACCCAGTTCCGACTATCTGAGCGGGCGGCCGCCCCAGGGCGTATTATTACGCCCTGTTGCGCTAAGTACCAAACGCACAGGACGTAATAGTACGTCCAATGTCGTTAAGGGTCGTTAAGTACGTCCAATGGTCATGGGCTTTACTAATGGGAGTTATAGTCAAGGAATGTGTATTTTAATTGGAGTTTTTTTATCTTTTTTTTTTTTACATATTTATTTATTTTCATTTTAAAGAATTTTCAGAATGCCAATTTTATTAGTACAAACCAATAAAACCGTATTTGGAACCAGTGAAATTATATCTGATTCAAGTCAGGATCTTTAACTCCATAAATCTCATAATAACCCACAATCATTCACAGTTAAAGGGATTGTACCACAGACAAGACATTAACAATCTACAGGATAGGAGGAAAGTGTTTGGTAGCGGTCTAATTGCTGGGACCTCCACACAACAGAGTGTTGTACTCCCCTTAATTCTACAGTTGTAGCCATGTTGAATGGAACATCAGTGGACACTTGTGACAGTCGCTCTATTCAAATGTTGGAACTCGCAATCCTTATTCTAGCGGTCAGTGGAGATTTCGGCATTCCGATCACCACTGATAAGACATTTATCTCCTATTCTATGGTTATGGTATAAGTTTTGTTTGTGATATGACCTGTTTAATGCACTAGAGTAGTAATACTTACATGGATAAATTAATATATGTATTTAAGTAATTTAATAAAATAGTACATAAATATTTCTACAATCATTTTACTTACAATTTTAAGCATCATTTTTAGCCTTATTTTAGTACAATTTTATTTTGGAATTTCCAGCTATTTTCTTATATGTCATCTTCCATTCAATCTGCAATTCTGCTTTTTCTGTGCAAGTTTGTGACCAGTTAAACTGCAATTGTCACTCCAATTTAGTTCTTGTTTTATGCTTCTGCAAATACGTGTAACTTCAGCATATCTATTTATGTGAAAAATGCTTTCACAGGGGAAAAAAGCATTTCTCAGTCTGATCGTCAAGTAAAATAGCTTTGATGCCTTTAGATAATCCTGTGCAGAAATAATCTATCAGTGTAACCTTTTCCTTTGTCATAAATGTCACAGATAATAGCTGAAAGTGATATGTGTTCTTTTGCCCAAGCTGTGAAAGGGAACTCCAGGGGGTGGCATTATAGTCAACAACTGAGTATGTGCAGTATTATTTTTGACATCCAATTACAAAATTCCCACAACAGATATGACAGCAATGTCTTAACACTTACGCCACATACTATACAGTAGACATATACTTCCAAAGTCAACAAATAAAGCACCTCACTTATATCCACTAGTGGACATAAATGAAGCAGTATTTAACAGTTTCAACAATATATCTGAAGTCTGTAATTGGACATTTACAATACAATTTACATAGTAGATTCTTTCTCCTTTTAATGATCTTTTTATTAGCATCAGAGGCAGATTGGCAATGTATACTACCGGTAATTTTCCCGGAGTGCCGACCAATGGAATACAGAACATGGTCCACTTGGCTGGCAAGCTACCTTCCCCAAGGCCCTGTCTATTGCTGCAGAGTGCAGCATGGTGGCCATTGCTTTATACCTTTATGGCTCCTCAGTGAGCTCAGCACTGAAAGCATTTGTTGGGCGAACCTTGTGAGATTTCTCTTACGAAGTTCGCTTAGTGGTTTCGTTCAAACTGAACACATCCAAAACAGAACTGCTTTTATTATACTTTGGGGAGTATAATGAGCGGAGGCCCAGGGGAAGTGACTAACCATAACAAACAGAGTTACTCACCTCCCCTGGGCTCCAGCGCTGGTCTTTGGGCTTCATTTGGTCTCAGAGACATCAGGAATGACCGCTGGGTTGGGTTCAGGACATTTCAGCCATGCATGTACAGAAAGAAATATCAAAAATAATCAGTTGATTTCTTAGGACAATTTTAACTTCTTTTACAATCATCATTGTATGGGTGCTACTGCCTGAAGGCATGGAGTGAAAGCCAATGCTACTGGGGCTAATTGTAAATTACAAGGGTTTTTGTGTGCCTCCATGACAATACAATGAGAAAGGCTTTATATGACTAGGTAGAGACAGAGCTAGCGGTAAAGAAATGGCTTGTTCTCCTGCCTAAATCTTTAAAGAGGGCCACCTCCACCAATTTTAAATGTTTGTATCCTTCAATAGGAACAGCTCCCATAATTCCAGCTCAGTTGGAATTTTTTTTTCCTCGCCAATTGGTACTGCTAGTTTCATCACCAAATATGCTCTTTACTGTAAGGTGGGTGGTCCTGGCACTTAGGAGATAGGTCAGAGGCTAAGTTACTTTGTAATACTATTCATGCTGTACTTTATCCAATAGATATGAGATAATAATAATAATAATAATAATAATAGTCCTTTAATAGTCCCACAATGGGGAAATTCAGTGTGTTACAGCAGCAAAGATAAGCAGATACAAATACAAATACAACATGTACAGGAATGTTCCAAAGTGAGAGGCATTACATTAATAGCAGACAGACAGATAGGACGTAGCAGAGGGGGGGGGGGGATATAACAGGCAGAGAGATATTTCAGTTCTCTGTGTGTAATGATCTCCGCTTAGGTCGGTGTTGGTTGTACAGCCTAACCGCGGTGGGGAGGAAAGACTTCCGATAGCGCTCCTTCTCACACCTAGGGTGGAGCAGTCGGTCACTGACAGTACTGCCCAGCGCTATCACAGTCTCATGCATGGGATGGGACTTCTTCTTCTGCATGGAGGTCACCACGGACAGTATCCTTCTGTCACCCACCACCTGCACTAATTTGTGAAAACAGTTATTCATTCCTTCTGTACCTCTAGTCTACTTTTGGATTGAGTTACCTTTCTCCCTAGACCAAAGGGAAAAGTATAGTTTAGCTCCCTGATTCTTCAGGCTGACTGGATATGTGTCTGTGCTAGAATGTGTTCTTCCCTATTGGTAATTTTTCTGAGCTTTTTGGTGCAAAAGTACACCACTGTCTAATTCATTTCTCTGTTCCTCACTATCGCTGTCTGCTTTTTCCTTTTGTATGACTGGATACAGTCTACAATCTCCCTCATCTTGTATATAGTATAACTGCATTGCTCCATAAGTGGGAGATGGTGCACTGATAGGTACATTATTGTTTACATTCATTGCAATAGTTTTAGATGACCTATGCTTCCACCAGAATATTTATTCATACCTTGTATTTTGCTTGAAACCAAGACAGAGGGTCCCTCCATCTGATTGTAGTTGACCAATTTATAGCAGACAGGTACATGAATGTTTTAATAACATAGGAGGGAACTAAGTACGTTACATTGGTACACAATGGGATTGTAGTGCGCACTGTAGTACCCAAGATGCTCACTAAAGCACAGCTGTGGAACATTAAAATCTCTGTTCCAGACAGCCAGAGCATGTAAGTGATGTCCCAACCTCACACTTTGCTACTGGTTAAGAAGACAATATAACATAAAACAAATAAGTAAAGGAAAGATAAAAAGTCACATGATAGAGATATTGACAATGTTACTTGTAACAAAAATCCCTGAAGCAAGGCTCAAGAAGGAGAAGGAAAAGATTGTCTGGTAAAAATATCATCCGTGGCCACTGGGTTGCTTGCAGAAGAACCAAAGGTGCTGGACATACCCACATTCTCCACCAACTGCAATGGAACTAGAACAAAAACTGATTCACATGGATAACAGTAGTTGAAAAGGTTTTTTTTAGACGTGAGACAGAGTAACAGAAATTTAGAGATAACAAGGCCCACAGAGACTTCCACTGAGAAATCAGTGTAGTTCCTCAGCCCCAAAACAGTGAAACTTAAGCCAAATTTCTGGCCATATGCCACTCTGGATTCTCCTACAATTAATGTAATAACACTAAGGAACTTGCATATATCATTTATAATTAATTCTTACAAGGCTAAACAATAGGTCTTCACTATCCTCCGGTTATCTTATCTTTCTCCCTCACTTTATATGAATAGTATATAGTGTATTATACACATTACTATTACAATACAACATATTGGCAATTGAATTTTAGCAAAAGCCATATGAATTATTTTATTTTATCAATAATGACTACTGAAAGTAAAGTTGTTTCCATATATATAAATAATAACTAAGCATTAAAATAGTAATACTTCAATACATTAAAATTATGATACAACTCAAATGAATTATTAATTAATGGTTTCATCTCAAACAAGGAGAAGACTGATCAGAGATGCAGCCAAGAGGCCCATGATCACTCTGGATGAACTGCAGAGATCTACAGCTGAGGTGGGAGAGTCTGTCCATAGGACAACAATCAGTCGTACACTGCACAAATCTGGCCTTTATGGAAGAGTGGCAAGAAGAAAGCCATTTCTCAAAGATATCCATAAAAAGTCTCGTTTAAAGTTTGCCACAAGCCACCTGGCAGACACACCAAACATGTGGAAGAAGGTGCTCTGGTCAGATGAAGCCAAAATCGAACTTTTTGGCCACAATGCAAAACGATATGTTTGACGGAAAAGCAACACAGTTCATCACCCTGAACACACCATCCCCACTGTCAAACATGGTGGTGGCAGCATCATGGTTTGGGCCTGCTTTTCTTCAGCAGGGACAGGGAAGATGGTTAAAA
This sequence comes from Leptodactylus fallax, assembly GCA_947044405.1. Taxonomy (NCBI): domain Eukaryota; kingdom Metazoa; phylum Chordata; class Amphibia; order Anura; family Leptodactylidae; genus Leptodactylus; species Leptodactylus fallax. Next base: position 3,425,615 of record CAMRHE010000102.1, read on the forward strand.
TTGATGGGAAGATGGATGGAGAAAAATACAGGACCATTCTGGAAGAAAACCTGTTGGAGTCTGCAAAAGACCTGAGACTGGGACGGAGATTTATCTTCCAACAAGACAATGATCCCAAACATAAAGCAAAATCTACAATGGAATGGTTCACAAATAAACGTATCCAGGTGTTAGAATGGCCAAGTCAAAGTCCAGACCTGAATCCAATCGAGAATCTGTGGAAAGAGCTGAAAACTGCTGTTCACAAACGCTCTCCATCCAACCTCACTGAGCTCCAGCTGTTTTCCAAGGAAGAATGGGCAAGAATTTCAGTCTCTTGATGTGTAAAACTGATAGAGACATACCCCAAGCGACTTGCAGCTGTAATCGCAGCAAAAGGTGGCGCTACAAAGTAACTTAAGGGGGTCGAATAATTTGGCATACCCCACTTTTCAGTTTTTTATTTTTTACAAAAGTTTAAAATATACAATAAATTTCGTTCCACTTCACGATTGTGTCCCACTTGTTGTTGATTCTTCACCAAAAAATTAAAATTTTATATCCTTATGTTTGAAGCCTGAAATGTGGCAAAAGGTTGAAAAGTTCAAGGGGGCCGAATACTTTCGCAAGGCACTGTAATATAATGCTGAAAATATTGATGAATTTTAACCCATTTACAAGTTCATGCATTGCAAGCAAACACAGTCTTCTGAAGAACAGTAGATAGACACATACAGTGGGGAAAAAAAAGTATTTATTCAGCAACCAATTGTGCAAGTTCTCACACTTAAAAAGATGAGATAGGCCTGTAATTGTCATCATAGGTAGACCTCAACTATGAGAAACAAAATGAGAAAACAAATCCAGAAAATCACATTGTCTGATTTTTTAAGAATTTATTTGCAAATTATGGTGGAAAATAAGTATTCGGTCACCTACAAAAAAGCAAGATTTCTGGCTTTCACAGACCTGTAACTTCTTCTTTAAGAGGCTCCTCTGTCCTCCACTCATTACCTGTAGTAATGGCTCCTGTTTGACATTGTTATCAGTATAAAAGACACCTGTCCACAACCTCAAACAGTCACACTCCAAACTCCACTATGGTGAAGACCAAAGAGCTGTGGAAGGACACCAGAAACAAAATTGTAGACCTGCACCAGGCTGGGAAGACGGAATCTGCAATAGGCAAGCAGCTTGGTGTGAAGAAATCAACTGTGGGAGCAATAATTAGAAAATTGAAGACATAATCTCCCTCGATCAGGGACTCCACGCAAGATCTCACCCCATGGGGTCAAAATGATCACAAGAACGGTGAGCAAAAATCCCAGAACCACATGGAGGGACCTAGTGAATAACCTGCAGAAAGCTGAGACTAACGTAACAAAGGCTACCGTCAGTAATACACTACACCACCAGGGACTCAGATCCTGCAGTGCCAGACGTGTCCCACTGCTTAAGCCAGTACATATCCGGGCCCATCTGAAGTTTGCTAGAGAGCATTTGGATGTTCCAGAAGAGTATTGGGAGAATGTCATATGGTCAGGTGAAACCAAAGTAGAACTGTTTGGTAGAAACACAACTCGTCGTGTTTGGAGGAGAGTGAAAGCTGAGTTGCATCCAAAGAACAACATACCTACTGTGAATCATGGAGGTGGCAACAACATGCTTTGGGGCTGTTTCTCTGCAAAGGGAACAAGACGACTGATCCGTGTACATGAAAGAATGAATGGGGCCATATATCATGAGATTTTGAGTGCAAACCTCCTTCCATCAGCAAGGGCATTGAAGATGAAACGTGGCTGGGTGTTTCAGCATGACAATGATCCCAAGCACACAGCCAGGGCAATGAAGGAGTGGCTTCGTAAGAAGCATTTCAAGGTCCTGGAGTGGCCTAGCCAGTCTCCAGATCTCAACCCCATAGAAAACCTTTGGATGGAGTTGAAAGTCCGTGTTGCCCAGCGACAGCCCCAAAACATCACTGCTCTAGAGGAGATCTGCATGGAGGAATGGGCCAACATACCAGCAACAATGTGTGCCAACCTTGTGAAGACTTACAGAAAACGTTTGACCTCTGTCATTGCCACCAAAGGATATATAACAAAGTATTGAGATGAACTTTTGTATTGAGATGACCAAATACTTATTTTCCACCATAATTTGCAAATAAATTCTTTAAAAATCAGACAATCTGACAATTTTCTGGATTTGTTTTCTCATTTTGTCTCTCATAGTTGAGGTCTACCTATGATGACAATTACAGGCCGGCCTCATCTTTTTAAGTGGGAGAACTTGCACAATTGGTGGCTGACTAAATACTTTTTTTCCCCACTGTATATACTACTATGTGTTAAGGCATGCGTGAACTTTGTGTGTCCATTTTTATTTCGTGGCTCCATTTTGTATTCAGCAAAACAATATTTCTTTATATTGTGAATTCTCTGTACTTTGAGTAATCGAAACTTATTTTGTCTTCTCAGAAATGATTGATTTCTTCTGTGGAATGTCTTTTGGCGAAATACTGATAAGCATTGTGTCTGAGATTGGCTGGTTAGTGGCAATCTCCCCTTTTCTATATAGACTTAGGTTTTTTCTAATACACATAGACGTGTCTTGATACACAAGCTTTTAGACTCATGTCTTACCTTCTCTCCAGTATACCATACAATTAGTACTAATTATGGATCCGCAAATGAAGAAAGATGCTAAGTCTCACCAGTAAAAATCCTTAGTAACTGCTTTTTTTAATGTGCAGCAATTTCTACACAATGGAATAAAAGTCATCCAGTGAGCACCAGTTATTTGTTTTAAAGTACTTTGTTGAGGAGAAGTACCAACAGAAAATGAAAAGTGACAGTAACTGAAATTACAGTTCAATGTGACTGATACGAGTGATGGCATACTGTACTATGTAAATCACTGCAGAATATGTTGCAGATACATAAGTGAGGTAAATATATAAATGCAGTGATTTGTCATTCAAAGTAGATGAGTTACAGCAATGAAAGGGTGTATCACGTTCTGCAGAACGGCAAACTGAGGTAGGTATGTACAGTGCTGGCCAAAAGTATTGACACCCCTGCAATTCTGTCAGATAATACTCATTTTCTTCCAGAAAATGATTGCAATCACAAATGCTTTGGTAATATTATCTTCATTTATTTTGCTTGCAATGAAAAAACACAAAAGAGAATGAAAAAAAGTCAAATCATTGATCATTTTACACAAAACTCCAAAAATGGGCCAGACAAAAGTATTGGCACCCTCAGCCTAATACTTGGTAGCACAACCTTTAGACAAAATAACTGCGAACAACCACTTCCGGTAACCATCAATGAGTTTCTTACAATGCTCTGCTGGAATTTCTCCAGGTCCCTGAGATTTGAAGGGTGCCTTCTCCAAACTGCCATTTTGAGATCTCTCCACAGGTGTTCTATGGGATTCAGGTCTGGACTCATTGCTGGCCACTTTAGAAGTCTCCAGTGCTTTCTCTCAAACCATTTTCTAGTGCTTTTTGAAGTGTGTTTTGGGTCATTGTCCTGCTGGAAGACCCATGACCTCTGAGGCAGACCCAGCTTTCTCACACTGGGCCCTACATTATGCTGCAAAATTTGTTGGTAGTCTTCAGACTTCATAATGCCATGCACACGGTCAAGCAGTCCAGTGCCAGAGGCAGCAAAGCAACCCCAAAACATCAGGGAACCTCCGCCATGTTTGACTGTAGGGACTGTGTTCTTTTCTTTGAAGGCCTCTTTTTTTTTTTCCTGTAAACTCTATGTTGATGCCTTTTCCCAAAAAGCTCTACTTTTGTCTCATCTGACCAGAGAACATTCTTCCAAAAAGTTTTTGGCTTTCTCAGGTAAGTTTTGGCAAACTCCAGCCTGGCTTTTTTATGTCTCTGGGTCAGAAGTGGGGTCTTCCTGGGTATCCTACCATAGAGTCCCTTTTCATTCAGACGCCGACGGATAGTACGGGTTGACACTGTTGTACCCTCGGACTGCAGGGCAGCTAGAATTTGTTTGGATGTTAGTCGAGGTTCTTTAGCCACCATCCGCACAATCTTTCGTTGAAATCTCTCGTCAATTTTTATTTTTCATCCACATCTAGGGAGGTTAGCCACAGTGCCATGGGCTTTAAACTTCTTGATGACACTGCGCACGGTAGACACAGGAACATCCAGGTCTTTGGAGATGGACTTGTAGCCTTAAGATTGCTCATGCTTCCTCACAATTTTGCTTCTCAAGTCCTCAGACAGTTCTTTTGTCTTCTTTCTTTTCTCCATGCTCAATGTGGTACACACAAGGACACAGGACAGAGGTTGAGTCAACTTTAATCCATTTCAACTGGCTGCAAGTGTGATTTAGTTATTGCCACCACCTGTTATGTGCCACAGGTAAGTAACAGGTGCTGTTAATTACACAAATTAGAGAGGCATCACCTGATTTTTCAAAGGGTGCCAATACTTTTGTCCACCCCCTTTTTTATGTTTGGTGTGGAATTATATCCAATTTGGCTTTTTGACAATTCTTTTTGTGGTTTTCCATTGAAGACAAATTAAATGAAGATATTATTACCAAAGCATTTGTGATTACAATCATTTTCTGGAAGAAATTGAGTATTATCTGACAGAATTGCAGGGGTGCCAATACTTTTGGCCAGCACTGTAGGTTTACCATTGGGCACTTGATTTCCCTTTAGGAAGCTATGCCTTTGGCTGTACTATGCTTGCTGCTGTAGGTGGCAACAAGGCCTGTTTTGCAAAGTTAGCTGATATAAGTCAGAATATATTGCAGTTGACTCTACTGGATTGTAAAATAGGAGTCAAAGGTGGACTATTTTTGGGGCTTATGCCTCAAATGGCCATCTGAACCTAATATGCTAAATGTGGTATAAACCTAACCGTAGATATTAATGCAATATCAATGCCTTTATGCCATTGCCACTGCAACCCATGGTGAGAATATAATAGTCTGTAGCATCAAAATAGATATAAAATATTATAGTGCTGTTAACAAGGCCGTGTACAGACTGAAAAAAAATAGGAGAAAGATTTCATCTCAATAAGTACATTTATTTTGAGTATTTATTTTGTGTTTTACTCTAAACAGCATTTCAAACTTGCTGAAGTGGAAGAAAAAAAAACAAATGTAAATTATGTTTTACAAAAGTTTATGTTTACATGATAATTTCTTTGGATTTTCTAGTAGAAAGTCATTAGCATATTAAATTCCTTGGAGGAATGATAAATGCATACTTGTAAGTTCAATGCACATGTCTTGGAATGCTGTACCACTAATTTGCCTGTACACTTTTTGTGCTTGTAATTAGTATTCATTTTACTATGTACTTCCTAACTGATGTTAATTGGCTTGATAAAACTTTAGCATACATGATTTTTTTTAATCACAAAATGAATTTAAGTATTTTTAGTTTTATACAAGATCAAGATGTCCAAGAATAAGTAGGGTAACGTAGAGTAAAATGTATTCAGATCATAATCAGACTGCAAATACAGTTTATCAATATTGCAACGTCTAAAAGTGGCAAAGACATCATTCTTCCAAGATGTATCAGTATCATTAGTGCTTTCCATTTCAGTAATTTGAATAATGAAGTTTAATTTGTTTCCAATCTTTACATATAATTTATGATGGGGAAGGAAACAGTGTTGTGTTCTAAAGTTTGAAAGTTACTTTGCGAGAAATTCTGATGGCATGTAATTTGGTAATAAATTCAACCTGCAATCAAAAGATTAGCATGAAATTTATTATTTACTGAATGGTAATGAACGCAACAAATACCTTGATGCATAACAAGTTTACTTCATCTGAAGCTACTGGGTTTCCATTTTCGAGTTGAAAACTAACTGCAATTTATTGGTAACAATGGGTGTTTTCACACATTCAGGGTTTTCAGATTAAGTTTTTAAATCCAAAGCCAATTCTGATTCGGAAAATTGGCTTTGGATTGGAAATTTGTTCTATAGGCTCTTATGCATTTCTTTGGATCAACATTGTGGGTCAATAGCCTGGAATGGATCTCTGAAGTGAAATCTCTGAAAATTATCTTCTTGAAAATGTAATTATTTCAGATTTTTTCATTTTGTTTTTTTAAAACATCATTTTTTATTGATATTGACCAGTTTTATATTGATATATTTTGTGGAAACAAGGCATATGAACATTCTATATACAAGTTGGCATTATAAAAATATAAATAATACACTGAATTATGATCAAACAACCAGGTTGCCGTGCTATCTCAAGCAGACCAAAGTACAGTATTCCTCCAGGAATTCCAACTTTTATTAATACTTTGGACAGCTCCTTTCATGAGGTCCAATCTATCCAATAAATAAAATATAATATTTCATAACAAACATAGTAATATACATAAAAAATAAAATATAAAATATACACACAATAATAACTAAAAGCCACCAAAAGAAACCACATAGTGGAAATGAGCCACAATATATAAATAAATAGATAAAAGGAGGATAACTTGAACAATAAATCAATGATCAATCAATCAATAAAATAATTAATAAATATTTCACTACAGCAAAAAAACAAATCACCAATACAGGTTTATTAATAATAAACAGTATCAATGGTAATAGTTTGCCTGCTGGCAAAAAGAATGTAATTAATAGTTCGATATGGAGACTAAGATCATTAAGATTGACCTCAGCGGTGGCTGGAAAGAACTCGGTGACGGCACTCACACAAGTCACCGTTACCTATCCTGTAGCCGCGGAGGCCCCACATTGCTTGTTACAGATTTTGCCGCAATTTTTTGAGCTAAAGCCAGAAGTGGATTTAGCAGAAGGAAAAAGTATATGAGCTACCTTTGTATTTCCCATTCCTTTTTAAGCCACTCTTAACTTTGGCTCAAAAAATAGTAGGAAAATAAAAAAAGCAGCTTTTCCACAAAACATGGCATTTTGGGCTGCTGAAGAAATGCAGAGCAATAAAACTGAAGTTTGCTATAGCAACAAAGTGAATGAGAGGGGGAAAAAAAGCTATAGAAATGCAGCATTTTCAGAAATGCATGCAGTTTTTAAAGTTGCAGCCCATTAACTGCGGAATCAATAGTCTTCCCTATAGATTTAAAAGGGGAATAAAAAACGTAAAGGAAAACACAGCAAAAATGCAGAAGAAAAAAAAAGCAATGCATTTTCATTTCCTTTTTTCACTGCATTTTTAGCTGCGTTTCGCTATGTCGTGCAGTAGCCTAAAGGTGGAAATTACCAATAAGTATTCTACAGGGTGGGCCATAAGTATGGATACACCCAGATAAAATGGAAGTGGTTGCTGATATCACCTTACCGTTTGTGGCATATTAGTACATGGGAGGGGGGAAACATTTGAGGCTGGGTGATGCCCATGGCAGCCATCTGCAAAGCCACCATTTTGGATTCAACTTTACTTTTTTCAATGGGATGCGGGTCATGTGACACATCAAACAGATGGAGAATTGCACAAGAAAAACAATGGTGTGCTCATTTTTAACATAGCTTTATTCATTATCGAGTTATTGACACATTTCTTATTGTTACAGAGGTTAACTGACGAGGAGCGGACAAACATTGTGTTGATGTCTGGTGAACGCAGTACCAGGGTCATTGCAAAAGACTTCAATGCAAGAAACCCTACGAGACCACTCATCTCCCATGCCACAGTTAGCAAACTGCTCACCAAATTTTGTGCAACTGGTTCAGTGTTGGATAAGCCCAAATCTGGATGTATGAAAACTGTCACCAATGACGAAACATCAGTGGCTGTCCTGGCAGCATTTACCAAGAACCCACAGCATAGCACTTGACGTATGTCCCTGGAGTGTGGCATCAGTTGAACGTCCATTCGACGGATACTGCTACACACAGATGGCACCCTTACAAGATCCAGCTGCTACAACATCTCACCGAGATGTATGGTGGACGCTCAGGAGGTGAACGACTGCCATAGCTGCCGAGTTTCTTCTGTATAATAGTGGTGCTAAATATTTTTCTCATACGGTGAACGCAGAATAAATTTAGACCAGCCAGGAAGGAACATTTTGCACTTCTTGACAAACACGTTAGATACTTTTCCTTAGCCATCCTTCAGCTAGTTTTGGCCCCATCTACAGGGACATGTAATGGATATTTCTTAAGCTGCATTACACATCCATCTTTAGAACAATGGGAGTCAATGAGTACATACTGTACACACATCCATTTTTTTTAAACTGACAGTAAATAATGTCAGTTCAAAAATAGGATGTCTTATTTTTGTCTGTTTTTCTAGCCTGACGGACCCAATACAAGTCTATGGGTCAGTTTTAAAAATGTGTTTTTTGGGTAATGTAACAGTTAATAATGGAAGAGTGGGTTGGGTAAAAAAAAAAAAAAGACCAATGAAGTTGATCCATTTTTTGCAATGACAGTTAAAAACGGATGACAGACCGATGCAAAATGAACATTACAATCTAACATATGGCCAGAAAACTGATGAAAATAATGTGACATACTGATGAAAGACGGATGTTTAAAACTGACAGTATCATCCATTTTTAATTTCCATTTTATTACTGTTGTGTGCTTGTAGCCCTACTTTATACCTATATTTTGCACCACAATATTAGCATACACCATTAATAAATCTGACACATTTTGACTACACTTAACCATGTCCCCGTTTCCAGACATGTTTAAAATCTATTTAGAAAGTCATGAAAAATGTATAAAACATACAAAAAAAAATTGGCACAACACAAACAAGTGTATGAGTACAATTTGAACCAGTACTCTGGCACATTTGACTTAGTAAACAATAGAGTATACAGTATACAATATATATACAGTATATATACAGTGCCTTGCGAAAGTATTCAGCCCCCTTGAACTTTTCAACCTTTTGCCTTTCAGGCTTCAAACATAAGGATATAAAATTTTAATATTTTGGTGAAGAATCAACAACAAGTGGGACACAATCATGAAGTGGAACGAAATTTATTGGATATTTTAAACTTTTGTAAAAAATAAAAAACTGAAAAGTGGGGCGTGGCGAATTATTCGACCCCCTTAAGTTAATACTTTGTAGCGCCACCTTTTGCTGCCATTACAGCTGCAAGTCGCTTGGGGTATGTCTCTCAGTTTTGCACATCGAGAGACTGAAATTCTTGCCCATTCTTCCTTGGAAAACAGCTGGAGCTCAGTGAGGTTGGATGGAGAGCGTTTGTGAACAGCAGTTTTCAGCTCTTTCCACAGATTCTCGATTGGATTCAGGTCTGGACTTTGACTTGGCCATTCTAACACCTGGATACGTTTATTTGTGAACCATTCCATTGTAGATTTTGCTTTATGTTTGGGATCATTGTCTTGTTGGAAGATAAATCTCCGTCCCAGTCTCAGGTCTTTTGCTGACTCCAACAGGTTTTCTTCCAGAATGGTCCTGTATTTGGCTCCATCCATCTTCCCATCAATTTTAACCATCTTCCCTGTCCCTGCTGAAGAAAAGCAGGCCCAAACCATGATGCTGCCACCACCATGTTTGACAGTGGGGATGGTGTGTTCAGGGTGATGAGCTGTGTTGCTTTTATGCCAAACATATCGTTTTGCATTGTGGTCAAAAAGTTCGATTTTGGTTTCATCTGACCAGAGCACCTTCTTCCACATGTTTGGTGTGTCTCCCAGTTGGCTTGTGGCAAACTTTAAACGAGACTTTTTATGGATATCTTTGAGAAATGGCTTTCTTCTTGCCATTCTTCTATAAAGGCCAGATTTGTGCAGTGTACGACTGATTGTTGTCCTGTGGACAGACTCTCCCACCTCATCTGAAGATCTCTGCAGTTCATCCAGAGTGATCATGGGCCTCTTGGCTGCATCTCTGATCAGTCTTCTCCTTGTTTGAGATGAAATTTTAGAGGGACGGCCGGGTCTTGGTAGATTTGCAGTGGTCTGATACTCCTTCCATTTCAATATGATCACTTGCACAGTGCTCCTTGGGATGTTTAAAGTTTGGGAAATCTTTTTGTATCCAAATCCGGCTTTAAACTTCTCCACAACAGTATCACGGACCTGCCTGGTGTGTTCCTTGGTCTTCATGATGCTCTCTGCGCTTTAAACAGAACCCTGAGACTATCACAGAGCAGGTGCATTTATACGGAGACTTGATTACACACAGGTGGATTATATTTATCATCATCAGTCATTTAGGACAACATTGGATCATTCAGAGATCCTCACTGAACTTCTGGAGTGAGTTTGCTGCACTGAAAGTAAAGGGGCCGAATAATATTGCACGCCCCACTTTTCATTTTTTTATTTTTTACAAAAGCTTCAAATAAAAAATACACTTTCTTCCACTTCACAATTGTGTCCCACTTGTTGTTGATTCATCACCAAAAAATGAAAATTTTATATCTTTATGTTTGAAGCCTGAAATGTGGCAAAAGGTTGAAAAGGTTCAAAAGGGGGCCGAGTACTTTCGCAAGGCACTGTTATATATATATATATATATATATATATATATATATATATATATATATATACTATAAGCCGGTTTACTATAGTGGTTCTGACTAGTCTCACAAAATGCAACATAGGCTGTATAAGCTTACACTAGACAGTCTAAAGAAGTACCAGATTTATCATCTAGCATCAGTCACTGTGATAAATCTATTGCATATTCAGACTGCCTGTCTAAGTTTACCTTATCTATTAGCAAATGTGCACCTGTATGTCTGTACATTACAGCAACATGTCTACATTTACATTTACATTTCCCTTTCCTTCTCTATCTGGGCCAGACCACCAAGTAGACTTGTTCAGAACACAAGCATCCAATCATTCCCATGACATGTTGGTGCCTCCCACCAGTGGTGTAACTAGGAATGGCTGGGCCCCAAGGCGAACATTTGACATGCCCCCCCCCACGGCAACCTCCCCCCCTCACAAACCGCATTCCTGCACACATTATTGTGCCCCATAGTGGCCCCTGCACACACTATTATGCCCCATAGTGGCCCCTGCACACAGTATTATGCCCCATAGTGGCCCCTGCACACAGTATTATGTCCCATTGTGGACCACCCATGAACAATTATTATACTCTGGGATCTTTTCAGACCCCAAAGTATAATGATCAGAGACCCCGGGGAGGATACAAACATAAAAAACAATGTTACTTACCTCCCCCTGGCTCCGGCGCACTCCCCGCTACTTTCGGCCTTCTTCAATGTTGAATCAGACGTCATGTGAGCTAGTAAGGTAAGTAACATTGTTTTTTTATGTTCCCTCACCTTCCCTGGGCCTCCAATCATTATACTCTGGGGTCTGAAAAGAACCCAGAGTATAATGATAGCAGTGTTCATGGGGTTCGCAGCCCGCGGCCTTACTATCTGATCCCCGCTCCTGCTCACAGCAACCTCCGCTTCCACAGAATGGGATGCGCAAGCTGCCATGAGCAGGAGCGGGGATCGGGGGGATCAGTAAGTAAATAGGGCCCGTTACCTGCTGGTGTTACACCAGCAGGTAATGGCCTATTAAAAAAAAAAACATCAGGGGCCCGCTAGCCCCCCTAATGTCTCAGGCCCTGTGGCAGCCACTACCACTGCTACCCCGGTATTTACGCCACTGCCTCCCACACAATAATCGTGACCCCTTTTGTGCCACAGACTCCTCCACAGAATCGCTTCTTGACTATATGCTTCTGGCCATGTGCTGAATTTTTCACCTTTCTGACAGTAGAAGGCTGTGTGTCATAAACCAGCTCACCACAGGCCAAGGGTAATAAATTTACAAGCTCTGACTTTTCAAAGGAAATCATCCATCTTTAGTGTGTTGAGGGTGACCTGTGGGGCTACTGAGCCTAGTTGCAGTTGTGACCAGTACGACTCTTATATAGGTGCATCTAAATAAATTAGAATATCTTTGAAATGTTTATTTCTTTCAGTAATTAAATTAAAAAAGTGACCTCCTATATTTTCTAGATTCTTTACACACAGAGTATTCTATTTCAAGTGTTTTATTTCTGTAAATGTTGATTATGGATTACAGGTAATGAAAACCCAAATCTAAGAAAATTAGAATATTGTAAAAAAGTTCAGTATTGTAAATTCAGTGTGTCACCTGCCAAGGTTTCCTAAGCCTTTAAATGGTCCCTCAGTCTGGTTCAGTAGGACACACAATCATGGAAGACGCTGATTATGAATTGTATTACTGAATTACTGAAATGAATGAACGTTTCAAAGATATTCTAATTTATTGAAATGCACCTGTAGTCACACTAGTGTCTGTATGTAGCCGTAAGAAGCTCCATACTATGCTGAATGATGAAGATATTTTTGTTTGATGGATCGTTTCACATTTGTTCTGTTTGGAATTGGATAGAAAAATAATCTCTGTATGTCTGCATGCCTCTGAATGAAATCTTAAGTCTTTTTAGTTAGAGTTCGGCCACATTGGTGCCCAATTATAGTTGTGTACAACTCATAGATTACAGGGCTAACCGCATGAGGCCTCAGTGTAGGCATAAAGTAATGTCTGTAAATAGTTTACTGTTTCCTGCTGTAAATGAGTAAAAAATACTGTAGGTTTTCCTCTTTGTGTAATCTCTTCATATCCAAATTCCAACATATATACAGTTTCTAACATTTCTAATAGCCAGCAGTTCCTGTTATCCACCTCCTTGGCACTTACTAGATCGATCAGCAATGCAATTCCCCCAGTTGATCTCTAGATGGAGCACTTATACACTAAGATGTTGGTGTAGCATATGTCAGCAGGTTAATTGTGAAGGAAAGTGAGTATGTAATCTATTTATTTCAGCTATTTTACAAGATGATAGGACAGCAGATAAGCTTCAGTGATTTCAAGCTAAAGAGTAGAACAACTGCATGGCATCTATTGCGATTTTTCAAAACAGAATTAAGTATTGTAACCACTACCAATTTCCACACTAGCGGCAATCCTGATGTATCGATGCTAGCATAAATTGCTTTAAATATCATCTGGATCTTTACTTATAACCGTCCAATTCTGCCAAAGTGACATTATCTAGCATGGATATTATCATAAAATGATGCACCATTGCAGCCATGATGTGAGAATTTAACATTAAGATATGTATTGTTTGCTTGATTGTCCATTGGTTACCATTCTGGTAGAATACTATATTTATTTATGTATTCCTTCATAATTCCTGTGCACGATCATCACCAGCGTGTACATTTAACATTATTTTTGCATATTGTTTTACTATCGTTATTGCACAGTTATAATAACATATTCCACATCATAATGGCTTCATTTATTACGGTACGGTTGCACAAATACAGACAGTATTTATGAAAGCCATGAAGCCTCCTGCCGAGTTCCCGTCTGAACTGAAGAATATGCTAATTATTACAGGAAATGAAAGTTCTTCCTCGTGTTTCATTTGAAAGACATTAGCACAAAATGTGGCATTGATTGAAATAGCAAGATCAGTGTTGCATTATGTGCAAGTGTCTTCTGAATGGAGAAAATGAGCACATATGATTTCCTAGATTAATCTGCATGAAGAAACATTAGGATCATTAGATGACAGGATGTAAATGCTGCAGGTGTATAGATGATGGCCACCTGGTGGCCACTTATGGGAACGCATCAAATTTTTTTCTTGGAGCAAGTAACTAAAACTAGCACTTTAGGTAGTTACTTGTCAAAATATGAAATACTTCATACAGCTCCTAGCTATCTATTTAAGGCAGGATTGATAAGAAATATATATATATATATATATCTATATATAGATATATATATATATATATATATTGCTCTTTTAGCAAAGGCAAACACATCAATATATCAAAATCTTGCAGGAACAAAGATCACTAACACATAAACCTGTCTGAAGTATATACAGTACTAACATTCCTAAAGCAAGCGAACTGTAATTATGTTATATATTTATGTGTATTTTCATAAGTACATTCACGTTCCTCGCGGGGCTTTAAACAGCGGAGGTGGCCAGTTGTGGCTCAGTTTTGCCTGTAACCTTGTGTGCATGCCTACACCAGACATCATGTGTTTAGACACTTTTTAAAAAAAAAACTTTTTTTTTTTCTCTTTTTTTTATTTTTTTTCATTATACAATTTCACAGTTCCATCATTTTCCATGACATTGTGTATTACAACATGAATAACAACCAGTTGGATTTACAAAGACATATACAGTGCATATAACCAGTGTGTAAATAGTATAACAAAGACAATAGAAAAATGGCATATGAAAAACTGCTGGCAAATGGGCTCTCACAATTTGATTGAAGTGTTCTCTAAGAACTTAATTTTCCTAACTATAAGATATTGTACAAATGTTAGGCAGGTCTGGATAAAATGATGCAAAGTAATAGAAGTGATAATAGAAGAGTTAATAGTTTATTTTTTGTCTGTTAACAAAATTAAGTGAATAATCCAAAGAGAAACCTAAATCACATCAATATTTGGTGTGACCTCCCTTTGCCTTCAAACAGCATCAATTCTTCTTGGTACACTTGCAGACAGTTTTCGAAGGAACTTGGCAATGTGGTTGTTCCAAGCATTTTGGAGAATTAAACACAGATCTTCTGTGGATGGAGGCTTGCTCAAATCCTTCTGTCACTTCATGTAGTCCCAGACAGACTGGATGATGGTGAGATCAGGGCGCTGTGGGGGCAATATCATCACTTCCAGGACTCCTCCTCCAAAGGGTCAGCACACCAAATATTGAATTGATTTAGATTTCTCTTTTTTTTCCATTGACTTCATTTTGACAAAAATAAGCTATTAACACTTCTATTTTTGAAAGAATTCTTACTTTGCAGAATTTTTCCACACATGCCTAAAACCTTTGCACAGTACTGTACACTGTGCTGTGGCCGTCTTCTGTGTTAGCAGGTGTATTGTGGCTATATGCAATGTGTAGCCTCACAAATATGCCATATTGTTTGGCAGGGCTGACCAAGTTTGTTTCTTTGTTGTATTGTGCATATGGGTGTGTGACTGATTCAATGTTTGGTCATGCACACCACTTATCTGAGTAGAGGCTGCTTTAAATTACAGTTGAATATACAGTAAGTGAACTTCACTTCCCTAAATTCATTTAGAAACCTAGGTCCAGAGAGAGGGGCAGGGTCCCATCTAATGAGGTCATCTTGTTGCTGGCAGGTAGGTTCTCACAGTTTGATCAAAGTGTGCGCATATTACTATATAGAGCAAACACAGCAGTAATATGGGCTGCAGAAATTTTTGTATTTGCACGAAACTTACAATTCGATGCATTTGGATAAATAATCTTATGTGATAAATGGCATGTCATTGATTGTACTTGTCACCAATTACTCATGAAGAAGTAATTCAGTATGACAAATTTATACATGGATAAGGCAATTACTGCTTTAATTCATTAAATTATCTTGTCTAAAATCTAAGAAAAATGTATGAACATGTTGAAATAGACATGAAAAACAACAGTATCACTGTAGTCTGCTCTTAAAAATAGTGTATCTTTTAAGAAGTACCTATGTAAAATTACACAGAATCATACAGATTTTTTTAATTATACAATATGAGATAACTTACCAAAGAACTGTCTATATTCATCAGCTTGAGATGTTAATCATAGTCTCATGCAAGTTTGAGTTTTGACATTGTAATGAACTGCTGTTTATCTGCCTTGTGTAAAGTCTATCCAGTCTCAGTGTCAGGCAGTGGTTCCTTAATCCCAAATTCTATTGCATCACATATTTGTTATCATTGTAAAAAGATTGACTTTGACATATTCTGTAGTGCTGTATAGAGATTGTGCTACAGAATATGTCAAGATCATTGTATTTTTTCTTTTTGGGTGGACAGCCTAGAATAATCAGAGTCCCCTGCACCAACAATAGCTGTGTGACTCCACCAGCTTGGTAATGTACAGTGGGGAAAAAAAGTATTTAGTCAGCCACCAATTGTGCAAGTTCTCCCACTTAAAAAGATGAGGCCGGCCTGTAATTGACCTCATAGGTAGACCTCAATTATGAGAGACAAAATGAGAAAACAAATCCAGAAAAATTACATTGTCTGATTTTTTAAGAATTTATTTGCAAATTATGGTGGAAAATAAGTATTTGGTCAATAACAAATGTACATAATACTTTGTTATATATCCTTTGTTGGCAATGACAGAGGTCAGATGTTTTCTGTAAGTCTTCACAAGGTTGGCACACACTGTTGCTGGTATGTTGGCCCATTCCTCCATGCAGATCTCCTCTAGAGCACTGATGTTTTGGGGCTGTCACTGGGCAACACGGACTTTCAACTCCCTCCAAAGGTTTTCTATGGGGTTGTGATCTGGAGACTGGCTAGGCCACTCCAGGACCTTGAAATGCTTCTTACGAAGCCTCTCCTTCATTGCCCTGGCGGTGTGCTTGGGATCATAATCATGCTGAAAGACCCAGCCACGTTTCATCTTCAATGCCCTTGCTGATGGAAGGAGGTCTGCACTCAAAATCTCACAATACATGGCCCCATTCATTCTTTCATGTACATGGATTAGTTGTCCTGGTCCCTTTGCAGAGAAACAGCCCCAAAGTATGATGTTGCCACCCCCATGCTTCACAGTAGGTATGGTGTTCTTTGGATGCAACTCAGCATTCACTCTCCTCCAAACACGATGAGTTGTGTTTCTACCAAACAGTTCTACTTTGGTTTCATCTGACCATATGACATTCTCCCAATACTCTTCTGGAACATCCAAATGCTCTCTAGCAAACTTCAGACGGGCCCGGATATGTACTGGCTTAAGCAGGGGGACACGTCTGACACTGCAGGATCCCTGGCGGCGTAGTGTGTTACTAACAGTAGCCTTTGTTACATTAGTCCCAGCTTTCTGCAGGTCATTCACTAGTTCCCCCCGTGTGGTTCTGGGATTTTTGCTTACCGTTCTTGTGATCATTTTGACCCCATGGGGTGAGATCTTGCGTGGAGCCCCTGATCGAGGGAGATTATCAGTGGTCTTGTATGTCTTCCATTTTCTAATTATTGCTCCCACAGTTGAGTTCTTCACACCAAGCTGCTTGCCTATTGCAGATTCAGTCTTCCCAGCCTGGTGCAGGTCTACAATTTTGTTTCTGGTGTCTTTCCACAGCTCTTTGGTCTTCACCATAGTGGAGTTTGGAGTGTGACTGTTTGAGGTTGTGGACAGTTGTCTTTTATACTGATAACAATGTCAAACAGGTGCCATTACTACAGGTAATGAGTGGAGGACAGAGGAGCCTCTTAAAGAAGAAGTTACAGGTCTGTGAGAGCCAGAAATCTTGCTTGTTTGTAGGTGACCAAATAATTATTTTCCACCATAATTTGCAAATAAATTCTTAAAAAATCAGACAATGTGATTTTCTGGATTTGTTTTCTCATTTTGTCTCTCATAGTTGAGGTCTACCTATGATGACAATTACAGGCCTCTCTCATCTATTTAAGTGGGAGAACTTGCACAATTGGTGGCTGACTAAATACTTTTTTTCCCCACTGTAACTAAACGTTTGAACAACTTTTAATTTTCTGGCAGCATTTCTGTCATTAATAAAGTTTGTCTCCTTTATACTTTCCCTTGCTACTCTATTGAGAGCTGTATCTGCCTCTCACTGTCTACAGTATACAGGCTTGTGTGTAATGCAGTGAAAATCAGGGTGGGGTTAATACTTCACACAGCTATATCCTGGGCATTATATAATGTAGAAACATGCTTCTGGTGCCCTAAGAAAGAGGAGATGTTCATCTCTTTGCTGTTGTACCTGTATTATTTCCAGAGCTACCTTCAGTTGAAAACACAGATCTGCAATCTTAGTGTCATACAAAAGATGGACACTTTCATACGACACCAGATACACATTTCAATGTTTTATAATGCCTGAAATATAACTCTTTAAATTATCCCACCCTCATTTTCTCTTCATTTACACATACATGCCCATACACTGTACACAGTGAATAACAGGATACAGATCTCAATACAAAAGCAAGGGAAAGAATAAAGAAATGCAGGATTTCACAGAAAGGAGCCAAAGCATGTTAATACAGTACATTACAAAATTAATTAATAACACAAATACTGTCAGAAAATCAATATTTCTTTGAAAGTTTAATTTATACTTTAATAATATTTGGGACCGATAGGCCATCTTTTTTTATGAAAAACATAGCTTTTCTCATAATTGAAGGGTGTCTAAGGATCCAAATTAACTTGAATATGTCAGCCTGGAGAGCCCTAAGATTTCTACGTGGAACTAGAATGGGGAGTGTTTTCAACAAATAGAACAGCTTGTGGATGGTGACCACAATAATTGTATGTACCCTACCAAGACAATGGTAATTTGTCCCACTGACAAAAAAAAAATCTTCTCTGATTGGCTTAAACTTACAGGATAATTATGTTTATACAGGGTATCAAGGGTAGGTGTGAGGGAAATGCCTAAGTAGGAAAAATTCTGTTTTAGACTGAAAACCCAAATCTATAATCAGTAGTTTTCTGAGTATGGTCAGAGATATTATAGTAAAAAGTTTCAGACTTTGAATGATTTATATGTACACCTGAGACCACTGAGAAGGAGTCCAATGCGTTCATGAGATTGGGGAAAAATGCAAAGGACTTTGTGAAGGAGAAGATAATGCTGTCAGCAAATTAAATTAATTTGTATTTACTCCAGCCAAGGCAAACTCATGAGATACTCGGGTTGACAAATAGCATTTTAGCCAAAGACTCCAAACAAGTATTCCCATGAAAGGCTATCAAAAGCCTTCTCAATATCGTGGGCCAGAATAGTCATTTATGTAGGGGACTCATTATCCGAACGAATAACATTCAGGATTTTATGGACATTATCTGGGGCTTCATGACCTGGAGTGAAACCAACCTGGTCCTGATGGATCAAGTCAGACAGAAGCCTATTCAATGTATTAGCAAGTATGATCATGAAAAGGTTTGTGTCAATAATGAAAAGACAAATGGATTTGTAATTATTTCAGTATTACTGTGTTTATAGCACACAAGAATTTGACTGGTGTGGGGTAGCCCTACATCAGTCAATTACAATACTTGAGTATATGTGGGGCTAGGTGGGAGAAAAACTTAAAGTACAGGACTGTGTGACCATCAAGGTCCTGGACTTTACCTAGTTTTAAACATTTGATCAAGATCTTGAGCTCCTTGTCAGAAACCTCCTTATTGAAAATTTGGAGGGACACCTGGATATGATATGGAATAAGGATGGTCACAAGAAAGCTCCACACCATAGTCGCCATTTAGGATGTATGAGTTGGCCAGTCAAATTTGTATGCCATGTAAGGACCCTATCAGCTCCATATATCTCCCTTGTGGGTGTATCATGGCATCATTAAACTGAAAAGGGAAGGAATTCCTAATTAAGGTGACCACGCATGGAATGTGGATGAATAAAACATTATATAGCAAGGTTGTAAATATTTCAAGTGGAAAGTGGGTGTGAAATGTGATCCTTCTAGGCATAGAATGTCAGGGGCCTGGTTAATGTGTGAAAGGAATGCTTTCCTTCTTTTTGCGGGGAGTTAAAAACCTTGCACATTATGGCTTAACATTCTACACATGACAGAATATTAAGAGGTGTGAAAACAGTGGGGACCAAAGTTCCTGATACTAGAGCTATGCATAATTAAGGAAGTACTTAGCATGGCTACACAGCAGGGCCAAATATGTAAGTGGCTCATTGGGTAGAAAATTAATAACAAAAGCGTTAAACATATAACAATAGAGAGCAGATTATCAGACTAACTGTGCAGACATGAACTAATATCCAAGACAGGTCCATCAACAAGTCTCATATAGAAGGCAACACAATAGTCCATAATGCTACCTTAAAAAATAAACAGTGCAGGCAACTCTCATACTGAACATCTGTCAGAAAAAGGAAGGGTGCAGGAAAAGACAGGGGTATAAAGGGGTTATCCAGCTTCCAAAAATTATCTGCAAATACATCTACAGCAGTGCTAAATACTCACTGTTCTCTTGTGCACCCTTTGCTTGGCTTTATTATCACTGTTATTTCCATGCAGTGAGTCTGCGGACAAACTACATTTCCCATAATTCATCTGCCTGCTCTCACTCTCTGTTTATCTCTCCCTTCTCCAATCTCCCCTGCAATGAAATCATAGGTAATAAATCCCTCCCACACCTGAGGTCACATGCTGCTGTGATGTTTGATTTGCAAGCTCACCCTTCCCCCATTTGAGCAGCAAACACAGAAAGTGAGAGTAGACAGAAGAATCATTAGAAATGTAGTTTGAGAACAGTTATAAACAAATAAAGCATAACCTTTAATAGAACATCTCTAAAAATGTTTGTCCAAATGTGTCAATAATTTGTCAAAAACACAATAAGATGTGGACACTATTATAACAATATGTTCACATAAACCATACCTCCCAACCGTCCCAAATTCAGCAGGAAAGTCCTGGATTCCAGGTTCTGTTCTGATGTCCCAGCCAGCGGGAGGTACTGTATGTCCTGTTTTCATCCGGAGGATGCAGATGAGTTGAATACAATGGTGAAGAAGAAACCATCTGTTCCCTGCTTCACTACTGTGCCCCTGAGTGCTCTGGCCCCCCGGGAGCTGTAGACTTGATATGATGACTTCACGCACATCGCGCCTGCAGCTCCCTGAACAACTCCGGGAGCAGAGACGGCTGGCAGACCAGTAGGGGAGCCAGGAGAGGGACAGTGTTTTTTTATATTAAACTTTGGGGGCAGATGGAGGGGGACATTAAACTAGGGGTTGATGGAGGAGCAGATGGAGGGTGGACATTAAACTAGGGGCAGATGGAGGGGGGACATTAAACTGGGGGAGTGGGCAGATGAAGAGGGACATTAAACTGGAGGGCAGATGGAGGAGGACATTAAACTGGGGGCAGCTGGAGGGGGAGATTAAACTGGGGGCAACTGGAAGGGGACATTAAACTGGTAGCAGCTGGAGGGGGGACATTAATGTCTGCTTCTAGTTACCTCCAGTTTAATGTCCTCCTCCAGTTACCCCAACAGTTTAATGTGCCCCTCCAGCTGCCCCCAGTTTAATGTCACCCTCCAGCTGCCACATAGCTTAATGTCCCCTTTCAGCTGTTCCAGTTTAATGTCCCCCTCTAGTTTCCCCCAGTTTAAACTGGGGAATCAGGAGAAGGACTTTATAGTGTGTACCCACATATAATATTAGGATGACTGTAGGATCATTATACTGTGTGGGGGCACAAAGAGAAATGGATAGGAATGGGTGGAGTCAATGTAGAAGTGGGTGGAGCTAAATTTGCCAAGGTGCGCTATATGCGCCACACATTCTGTCCCTCTTTCTGTCCTTTTAAAGTTGGGAGGTATTCATAAACCTCTCCAAATGTTATTCAGTAGTGGATAAAAATATACTGATCAAATCAGTTATTGTTGGTTATAAACCACCATTTTTATACAACTGAGACCTTTTGCATATAAATATGGTGTAAGGGAGATAAAAGCCAAAAATTGCTTTAGATGTGCCCTAATCTGTCACGATCTGGCTATAAATTATCATCTCTAAAGCAAAGATTGCTGTAGCAGTGTGTGGAGTAGTGAATATCACACATCTACCCTAATCTAACATGGTCTGACTATAAATTATCTCTATGCATTTCCACCCTAAATATAAGACAGGGTTCATCAGGAGACAGTGAAGATAGTCTAGGTAGCTAGCAAAATAAGCAAACTAGCTTGGAGTTTAAAATAAAATTTCACCAAAAATGGCATCTCCCAGAGCCCTGATGGTGGGCTCTTGTTACTTCAAAAGCCAACAACAGCATTTGTTCTGTATTCCTAAAGATGTTCTCCAGGTTTTGAGGGGCCATATCAGTGGTGGTGTATCCGAGGAGATCAGTTCCCAGGAGATTAAGCTCTGCTGGAGGCTGTAGCCTCTTGATTATCCATGACGGATTGTAGGGTAGCACATAAAATCTCTGGTATGGTCTGCAGTGGTGCAGGGGATTGCTTCTCCCTGTTCTTTGACTTGTTAGGGAAAGTCATGGCGCTGCTGATAATCTGTTTGGATGGCACTGAGAAAGGTTTTTACTAAATGTGTGGTACAGAGCTCACAAGTTTTTCTGCTTGAGCTACATACATGTGCTTTACTTGCATATCATAAATTTAATGTGTATGGCCAGCTTCAGGGAGTTTTTGTCACCCATCCTTCCTGATGGCTGTTCCATGATCCTATCCAGCCAAGAAGAGTTAAAAAGGAGCATTGAATACAGTATGTGCAGTTCTTTATTTTGAAGAATCAATGGTTTGGCTCTCTCATGAGATATATGCATATAATAGATAGATAGATAGATAGATAGATAGTGGAAAGGACCAGTCATATGTGTAACCACCTTTCCTGTATGTGGTTGCATATCATGTGAGGTGTACTCCCAACAACTAAGCTAGCCTTGAATAGGTCAAAATTAGCTTGCAATTCTTACTGCAAAAAAACATCTCCAGCCTGACCAGGTTTCAAGAGCCCCAAAGTTTCCACAGAAGCCTGATTAGAAACCATTATTGTTTATTACAAAGGTGTTCTCAGAGCGACAGATAGAAAACAAATAATTAAAATTATACATCTAAATTACCTGGTTTTCTTTTCTAAATGTTGATAAATAGAGCAAATACAGACACACAATGCATCATTAAATCTTTTAAACGAAGTGACCCTTAAATTAATGAATAAAAAAAAACCTTCCATATGTCACTCAAAACATTAGTTTATGCAAAGTGTAATTATTAATTTGTTCATTGGAGCAACATTTCAGCAAAAAGGTCAATTAGCTCCGGTTTACAATGATTTAAACATCATTTCTGTAACTATTTTTATACATCTGCATAAAGTCACGGGTTTATAAATTGCCAACGTTTAAAGCACATTTACAGCACAGAAAAAAACGTAGACTTTAATATTCTCTAAATGCCCTTTGTCTGTCTGGATTAGGGTAGAACTGATGGAGTGGATCAGTAGAGTCACGGAAAAGTGATATAACCTCTTAGAGTACCAGAAAGTCTCAACATTTTCCTTCACTAGGGTATTTCATTAGAGATAAATGCTGTACAATTTGCATCTAAAATTGAGAATACATTGAATAAGTAATGTAAAATGTAATGAGGCACATGGCCATTTCATCTCACTCACAAAAGGTTTATCTGAAGAGCTGAATCATTTCAAAGGCAAAAATAATGTGATAGATGGTCATTTCTGAATCCAACGTTCAATAAAATTTTAGAATAAAATAATGTATGTAATGCATTCTCATAACAATGCAAGATAATTAGTCATAAGCTGTTAGTAATGTGGGATCTATTATGAGTCTATAATCGATTGTTCCAATCTTACTTCATAGACGATTCAAGTTATAATTAGGAAAATAATTCGTTTAAAAAAATTGTGGCTATGCTTATTAGAGTCACAGTTTTTTTCATTAAAAGTAATTAACTTTTCTTTCAAATGTTGGTAATTAAGAAGAGTGGATTACAGTACAAAGACAAACTTGGGGTTGGCTTAGGGGCCACCTAAATTACACTGAACTAATATCTGAATGGACAATACAGAGATCCTTCCAATGATCTTTTTACACCTAGACCTATCATCTAACTACTCTTACAGTAAGAGTGGTGAGAACATGGAACTCATTGCCACAGGATGTTGTAATGGCTGATTTGCATATTTGAAGTTGGAAAGAATTTTTCTTTTCCTTGATGGGGCAATTGGCATCCACCTCATGGGTTTTTTCCTCTGGATCAACATGGCAGGTTTATACCTTAGGTTGGACTTAATGAACTTGTGTATTTATCCAACCTTATCAACTAGGTTACTATGTCTTTATGGCAGTGTAAAATTTAAATATTTAATGACTTGTGTATTTATCCAACCTTATTAACTATGTTACAATGTTACTATGGTAGTTTAACTACTTGACGTCCACCCAATGGCCCAGACAGTGGCTGTTTATCACAAGATTGTGCAGCTGAAGGAGCAAGAAGCTGGCTGTCAGAGAGAAGGCAGGGATGGTCTTTTTATGGAATTGCCACTTAAACAATTACAACGTGATGGAATTGCTATATGAGCAACTTCTAAATGTGCCATAGACAACTGGCAGATCAAAAGACACCAAGCAAAATAAATTAGCAATAATCCAAAACAGTACTGGTTAGTAAAGTCTAAGGCACCTCCAAGGTTCTCACAAAAGCCTGCCACAAGGAAGGTTGTACTTTGATGATAAGGGACCCAGGTTGCACCACAGAACTGATGTCAGAAAATTGGTGACTAAGGAAAATATAGCTTAAGATGATTTTAGCTGCAATGTACAAATATATGAATGGACAGTACAGAGATCTTTCCGATTATCTTTTTACACCTAGCCCTGTACCCATCACAAGGGGACATCCTCTATGTCTAGAAGAAAAACCTATAGCAGGCAAAGAGCACAGGAGTATCCAAAACGACAGCAGAAAAATACTAAATTCCAAGTCAGGGGAAAAAAACATAGTGCATAGGGAAGAGGGATATGCAGCTGCAGTTTATTTCTGCATCTGTGAGACCTCATTCTGTCAGAGTGGAGGAGATATTTGCTGCTTGCCCTTTCAGTAGTTAGAAAGTAAATACATTTTAAAGGGCCTGCAAAGAAACCCTAAAAAACACAGGCAAGACACACACAAAGTATGACTGCACTTACATGCAGTATTTATACTACCTACTACTCTATTTTTTATATAACTTAAAGCGATACTATTTATACTACCTAAGGTTTATGTGTTTTTTTTATAGCTTAAAGTTAATCTTAAGATAAGCCATTAATGTTTAATTATAGATGGTCCGAATTAAATGACCAGGCAATCAGTACAATGAAGGGGCCAAGGCGTTTTATTGTGTACATGGGCAATATAGTTCATCCATGTCAGCAGCTATGCCTGCTGCGGTACTAAAGTTTGTCTTATTTGATTCAACTAAATAGGCTGCAGTACCACAATCATACAGGAACTCTGACTTTAAAAAATGGGGACAGGCTGGATTATTTAATGGAATGTACAGTACAGACCAAAAGTTTGGACACACCTTCTCATTCCAAGAGTTTTCTGTATTTTCATGACTATAAAAATTGTAGATTCACACTAAAGGCATCAAAACTATGAATTAACACATGTGGAATTATATACTTAACAAAAAAGTGTGAAACAACTGAAAATATGTCTTATATTCTAGGTTCTTCAAAGTGGCCACCTTTTGCTTTGATTACTGCTTTGCACACTCTTGGCATTTTCTTGATGAGCTTCAAGAGGTAGTCACCTGAAATGGTCTTCCTACAGTCTTGAAGGAGTTCCCAGAGATGCTTAGCACTTGTTGGCCCTTTTACCTTCACTCTGCGGTCCAGCTCACCCCAAACCATCTCGATTGGGTTCAGGTCTGGTGACTGTGGAGGCCAGGTCATCTGGCGTAGCACCCCATCACTCTCCTTCTTGGTCAAATAGCCCTTACACAGTCTAGAGGTGTGTTTGGGGTCATTGTCCTGTTGAAAAATAAATGATGGTCCAACTAAACGCAAACTGGATGGAATAGCATGCCGCTGCAAGATGCTGTGGTAACCATGCTGGTTCAGTATTCCTTCAATTATGAATAAATCCCCAACAGTGTCACCAGCAAAGCACCCCCACACCATCACACCTCCTCCTCCATGCTTCACGGTGGGAACCAGGCATGTAGAGTCCATTCGTTCACCTTTTCTGCGTCGCACAAAGACATGGTGGTTTTAACCAAAGATCTCAAATTTGGACTCATCAGACCAAAGCACAGATTTCCACAGGTCTAATGTCCATTCCTTGTGTTCTTTAGCCCAAACAAGTCTCTTCTGCTTGTTGCCTGTCCTTAACAGTGGTTTCCTAGCAGCTATTTTACCATGAAGTCCTTCTGCACACAGTCTCCTCTTAACAGTTGTTGTAGAGATGTGTCTGCTGCTAGAACTCTGTGTGGCATTGACCTGGTCTCTAATCTGAGCTGCTGTTAACCTGCGATTTCTGAGGCTGGTGACTCGGATGAACTTATCCTCCGCAGCAGAGGTGACTCTTGGTCTTTCTTTCCTGGGGCGGTCCTAATGTGAGCAAGTTTCTTTGTAGCGCTTGATGGTTTTGGCCACTGCACTTGGGGACACTTTCAAAGTTTTCCCAATTTTTCAGACTGACTGACCGTCATTTCTTAAAGTAATGATGGCCACTCGTTTTTCTTTACTTAGCTGCTTTTTTCTTGCCATAATACAAATTCTAACACTCCATTCAGTAGGACTATCAGCTGTGTATCCACCTGACTTCTGAACAACACAACTGATGGTCCCAACACCATTTATAAGGCAAGAAATGCCACTTATTAAACCTGACAGGGCACACCTGTGAAGTGAAAACCATTTCAGGTGACTACCTCTTGAAGCTCATCAAGAGAATGCCAAGAGTGTGCAAAGCAGTAATCAATGCAAAAGGTGGCTACTTTGAAGAACCTAGAATATAAGACATATTTTCAGTTGTTTCACACTTTTTTGTTTTGTATATAATTCCACATGTGTTAATTCATAGTTTTGATGCCTTCAGTGTGAATCTACAATTTTTATAGTCATTAAAATACAGAAAACTCTTGGAATGAGAAGGTGTGTCCAAACTTTTGGTCTGTACTGTATTTTTGCAGTCCTGGATGTTGAGAGATCAGTTTATAGAGAAGGTGGCTATTTGGAAGATTATATAAATGCTAAATTTCATATGATAAATTATAAATCTGTTCCTATGTTTGAATAAATACAAAATTCCCCCCTTACTGCGCAGATCCACTGGCATCCCAAAGGTTGAACATAACATGATCGAATATTGATGGCTTTTCCTAAGATTAATCTACTAATGTCTGCTTTTAACCACTTCTGTTGTCACATTTTAAAAGATATAACTTTTTTCATTTTATTGTCAACATAGCAATATAAGGACTTGTTTTTTTGCCACGAGTTCTGATTTTCTATTG
This sequence comes from Leptodactylus fallax, assembly GCA_947044405.1. NCBI lineage: Eukaryota > Metazoa > Chordata > Amphibia > Anura > Leptodactylidae > Leptodactylus > Leptodactylus fallax. The sequence continues at coordinate 3,452,648 of CAMRHE010000102.1, forward strand.
TACTATTTTGGGAAGCTTTTATATAAAATTTTCTTAAGTCTTTCTCAGCGGGATGGCCAAAAAAAAATTTTTATGACACACTGGGCATCATAAATAGCATGTTAGCTTCATTCTTCTGGTTAGTACAATTATGGCTACAAACTTATGGAGGTTTTTTTTTATATACTGTACTACTTTTGCTGATGAGAGAGGAGCACAAAGAGACCCAATAGATGCCAGTGTCATAACTGATGATAGTATCTAAGAGGTTAAAGACTCATGCAATCTAGAGCAGGATGCCAGCAGTGTCATACAAATGGCATCCTCTCCTGAGCTGGCACCATCTCCAAGATGTACACAATAGACACCCTTCTCCCTTCTCCATGGCCTCCCAGCAAATACTCTCGCCCCCCTCCAGTCCACCTTAAACTGTGCTGCTCACTTAATACACCTCTCCGCCCGTTCTTCATCAGCCGCTCCCCTCTGCCAATCTCTTCACTGGCTACCCGTTGCCCAGCGAATAGAGTTCAAATTGCTAACGCTGACATACAAAGCCATCCACAGCCTGTCTCCTCCATATATCTCTGACCTAATCTCCCGCTACCTGCCCGCACGTAACCTCCAATCCTCCAAAGACCTCCTACTCCGCTCTGCTCTTATCTGCTCTTCACACAACCGTCTCCAAGACTTTTCCCGTGCATCCCCCATACTCTGGAACTCATTACCAAGACACATAAGACTGACCCCACAATCACAAGCTTCAAGAAGGCCCTGAAGACTCACCTATTCAGGAAGGCCTATAGCCTCCAATAACGCTACTGTCACCACAGCACCATCTGTACAGCCTCTCCCCTCACCTTCTGTCTGTATCCCTCTTCCCTCATAGATTGTAAGCCCTTGCAGGCAGGGCCCTCTATCGCAATGTGTCAGTTGGTCACTGTTAGTATTATATTTGTCTTGTATATTTTGTGTACCGTATATAAACCCTCAAATGTAAAGCACCATGGAATTAATGGTGTTATAGAAATATTAATAATAATAATCATGTTAACAAACATGGGCAATGAAGTACTTACAGTAAAAAACATTCAGAACTGTATTAGTAAATATGAATTCATTTTCTTTACAATAAGTTTTTATAGGTTTTTTTTAAATGAAGATACATGAATAAGAAGAGTATAACTAAAGATAAATAACTGCAAATAATAATAATAATAGTAATAGAATAATAATAATAGAAACAGAACATAAAAAGAAAAGAAAAATAGAATAGAATACAGCACGTAAATCATGAAATATGAATTTATTTTATTTAGTAATGAATTGCAGTTTTTATTTAGTAGTGAGATATCTTTAACCCCTTCCTAAAATAGTTATTACATGATATAAATATATCTATGGTGATAAACTATCATATATATTGTATTGTGTTCTTGATGGTATAGCTTCAGTATAGCTGAGCGGTTTTCCCCGTTTTTTGTCACACCCCCAAAAAACTAATACCATAAAAACCTTTCCTCCCCCGTGTCCCCCCCTTCCCCCCCCCGGGGTATAATTTTAAACCCCCCCCAAAAATGGGTAAATTCCACATTTCCCCCACCTCCCCAAACCCCCCCCCCACTGCTTGGTTGCCCCCCCCCCCCCCCCCCCCCCCCCCCCCCCTCCAAATAAGTACCAGCTTGAAATATAAAAAGCAGTTCACCCCCTCCGCATTTCATTTCTACATGTAAAAATATCTTTCTTATATAAAGGTGGCTCTTCCCTTCTGGCTCGGCAATTCCAATTACTTTGAATATGCTAATCCCCGTCTTCCCCCTGGTCTTTTATAACCCCTTCAAATTTCCCAGACAATTTGCGGGTGGCACATTGGCTTACCTCTTTGCAATATTACTCAAATCTTTTCCCCCAAATATCCCCTTCTTTTTTTTTTTTTTTTTTTTTTTTTTTTTTTTTTTTTTTTTTTTAATTTTTTATTTTTTCCCTCTATTATCCCTATAATAAAATTCTTTTTTTTTTTTTTTTATATTTTTTTTTTTTTTATTTTTTTTTTTTTTTTTTTTTTTTTTTTTTTTTTTTTTTTTTTTTTGGCAATCTTCCAAATCTATTCACAGACATTAAATAGGTTAATGGAACCAAATAATTCTAATGAGGTAATTTAATTTAAATTCTGAAAGTCAAAATAATTGAAGAGATTATGCGGCTCTAAATATGATCACCATTATTTACCTCAATTAGAATTAACATGTAGTAGTTCAATTTCATAAAGTTATATTTAGCTTTAACGCACTAGCAGTATACACAGTCATATTCCTTTCTTTTATGTCCTCTCTTTATTCTGCCATTTCATAGAAAATCTTAACCACTTGAAGACTTTCTAATCACTTAGCATGTTTCAACAGACAAAAAGAAGCAAAAACATAATAGTCATGATCAAATTACAAAAGTGTACCATACTTTAGAATACTGATCAGTATAGTAAGTATTAAAGGGGTGTTCCATTGGAAGAAAAAATTGGTGGCAACAGGTTCAGAGGTTAAAAAAAATTTTCCTTCTACATATATGGTGTCATAAACTTAAGCAACTATGGAACCAAATTTATAACCTACTGCACACTATAATTCCTTGGGGACTGCATGTAGCTCTGCTTTCATTGGGTATTGACATGCTACCTCTTGATGACCAATGTATCATTTTCCACATATTGACCGTTACTAGAACTAAGATTGCCCAATTATGGAAAAGCCCGGACCTTCCTTGCATACCTGAAATAACTAGAGCAGTCACTTTTAATTGTACTATGGAACACTTGCTATCATGAGATTTGGGCAACGCTCAGGTTTTTAAGAGTTTATGGGGCAAATGGGTAACATGGTCAGGCTATGAGTGTTGAGGCTGTGTCAGTATTTGTTAGCTGTACTGTTATCACACTATTAACTATTCCCTGCTGATTACTATTCTGGGTAACATCCAATGGAATGTCACTTGCATTGTTCTTGAATTATGTTCATATTGTCTACTGGATCACTGTTTTGTTATCTTTCATTATTGATTATGTATTACTTTTTATTTCCTATGTCCTTCCACCCCGACCTCAGCTCCCTTCCCTGACCTGTCCTTTCTCCCCCCCTTTTTTTCCTTGACCTCCCCCCCAATACCAGCCCATCATAAGCTAGCTTACCTCCCCTCCCTGCTCCTTCCTTTCTCCTCCCCTTCATTTCTATTATTGTAATTTGATATATTGTGATTTATATCACATTTGCACTGCATTTTGTATACTTTGATAATCTTTAATAAAATACAAGTTCCAAAAAAAAAAATTTAAAACAGTAACTAGCTCACCGATCCACCTCTGTTCCTATTTCGGACGCTGTGCAGCCCCCATTGGTCTCTGCTTCCTGGTCCTGTTTAGACAAACAGGAACTGCCTGGAAATGCCCATATAGACAATCACTACCTGTAGCATTAATACACTTTAGCCAGTGTTTGTCTGAGTGGGCATTTCCAGGCATTTCTTTTGTGTCAAGAAGGGATTAGGAAATAGAGACCAGCAGTGACCCAGGTAGTGCAAGGTTGCCCAAGTCCTTTTTTAAAGCATACCTCCAATTATAAAAATACTTTCCAAAAGTGAATAGTACAGGTGAATATAATAAACCTTGTAATTAATCTTATTCAGGAAATATGTTTCCTTCTCCACTGATTAAGCAGCTCTCCTCCTCCTTAACTTTACTGAGACTTTTTGTATACAGCCTCAGACACAGAACTCTATGGAGAAGGGAGGAGTCAATTTATTTTTTTCCTAATTCTGTGCCATATACCAGTGTCAAAAGAGCTCCGTGACTCACAATGTAGCAGAGTTTAGTCTCTGCAATAATAAATGTGTCTTTTCCAGCAGCCTTCTCCTCTCCTCCTCTCTTCATAGTCTAATATGTAGAAAAAAAGTAACTCTCATTGATAAATAGAGAAGAGAACATATTGCCTCAATAAGATATATTACAAAGTTTCTTATAGTAGTATAATGTTGTACCGTGTTAGCCATTGAAAGTAGTGGAAGAGTGAAGAAATCAGGCGATACCTTTTAGAGGCTAACTGAGTATATTTATAAGTAAGCTTTCAGGAGTACTCGCTCCCTTCATCAGACATGGTGTGATACAAGAACTGAAAATTAACAGATTTTTATACACATGGTTTTCAAAGCATTTTAGAGTCCTTAAAAAAATTGCAATCTAAGTAGAGAAGTTATTTACAACAGGTCAAAAAAAACAGTCTGGAAACTTGTGGTGCGTGACGGAGGGATCAGTAATTCTTGCTGTTATCTGTTTGCTATCAGGAGGTGATTTGTGACCCTCACAGGTCACACATAGTGTGATTTGAAGCTGGCATGAATATTGAGTTTAGTTCATGGTTCAAACATAGTGTGACATGAAGCTGGCATGAATATTAAGTCCAAATTGCAGAGTTTGAAATTTTTGCATAAATTTGTACTCCATTTCTTTTCTTTTCTCCTGTGTCTTAAAATGTCCCATTAAAACCACAACCCGCAAATCTTCAATAGAGTGGTTTTCTCCGGAGAAATGTGCGGCCAGTGGGAGATCGGTTCTGCTGTTATTAATGGTGGATCTGTGTGAGTTCATTCGTTGACTGAGTCTCTGCCCTGTTTCCCCCACATAGAGGCCTGTGGTGGGACATTGCACACACATTATGAGGTACACCACATTGGAAGACCTGCAGGAAAATGTCCCCCTAATTCTGTGCACCTGTTGTGACTGTGGGATAGGTACACTGTCAGCGGTGTGGATGTGCTTGCAGGTCATGCACCTTTTATGTAGGAAAGGTGAGGTGCCATTTTCAGTTGGGGCCTTCAGGGCACTCCGGACGATAATGCGCCTCAGGTTTGGTGGTTGTCGAAAAGACAGGAGAGGGGGGACTGGAAATATGTCCTTGAGTCTGTTGTCCCTATGTAGCACAGGTTGGAGCTCCTTGGCAATCCTTCGTAGGATCTCCAGCTGTGGGTTGTAGGTGACAACTAGGGGCACTCGGGCTTCTTTCTGGGTCTCTCTATATGTGAGCAGACTGTCTTTGTTAATGGCTGCTGCTTTGTTTAATTGGTTGTCTGTCACTTTTGGTTTGTATCCCAATCTGAGAAATTTCATCCTCAGATCCAGGAGGTGCTTGTCCAGGTCTGTTTTGTCGGAGCAAATACGTTTGTATCGTATAGCCTGGCTGTAGATTATAGATTGTCTTGTGTGCTTGGGGTGGAAGCTGTCGTTTCTCAGGTAGGCCGTTCTGTCTGTGGGTTTGTGGTATATTGATGTGAGTAGCCGGTGGTCTTTAATGTATATTGTGGTATCCAGAAAGTGAATTTCACTCCCTGAATAGCTAAGTTTAACTCACACAGATCCACCATTAATAACAGCAGAACCGATCTCCCAGTGGCCGCACATTTCTCCGGAGAAAACCACTCTATTGAAGATTTGCGGGTTGTGGTTTTAATGGGACATTTTAAGACACAGGAGAAAAGAAAAGAAATGGAGTACAAATTTATGCAAAAATTTCAAACTCTGCAATTTGGACTTAATATTCATGCCAGCTTCATGTCACACTATGTTTGAACCATGAACTGAACTCAATATTCATGCCAGCTTCAAATCACACTATGTGTGACCTGTGAGGGTCACAAATCACCTCCTGATAGCAAACAGATAACAGCAAGAATTACTGATCCCTCCGTCACGCACCACAAGTTTCCAGACTGTTTTTTTGACCTGTTGTAAATAACTTCTCTACTTAGATTGCAATTTTTTTAAGGACTCTAAAATGCTTTGAAAACCATGTGTATAAAAATCTGTTAATTTTCAGTTCTTGTATCACACCATGTCTGATGAAGGGAGCGAGCACTCCTGAAAGCTTACTTATAAATATACTCAGTTAGCCTCTAAAAGGTATCGCCTGATTTCTTCACTCTTCCAAAAGTTTCTTATATTCATCTGCACTATTAATTTATGGAAAGTTGGTTTATAATTGAAGGTATGCTTTAAAGTTTATAGGTGCTGCAAATGGGGCCAGTAAAATAGGAAAAATGTACACACCAGCTCTCTGTTTCCAGTGATGGCTGCTGTTTACTGGTTCCCTAGCTGAGGTCAGCAGAGATGTCCCGTTTGTGAGAGGTGATTGCTGTATCCAGACAAGTGACTGAATGGTCTCAACAGTGAGGAGCTCTTTATGAAGAGGTCACCGCTGAAGCCTGTGATAGGATGCTGCCGTCACCTCACACAAATCATATTTCATTGCTGATGTCATTGGGAGACCCATATACAGCAGCTGCTGCTGGGAACAGAAGACCAATGAGAGGTGACTCGGGCAACCCTTTTATCATGGGGCAGTTATAGAAATCATATGCTATTAATTAAAATTTATTTATTTTCAGTTGTTTGAGGTATATTTCATGATGCCAGGATGTTCTGCTACTAAACAAGTGTTTTATTTATTTGCTACTAAGTGAAAAGATCTTGGTGAACATGTGAATTAGTAATGATAGTAATGTTTAGTAATGATTCCATACATATTTGCCAGTCTTGTTGAATGGGGTCCTTTACTCAGGATTCATATCTCTTGGCTAGAGTAGAGAGTGGTTACTAAGAGCTTCTCCCACTCTGCAGGACCTACCCTGTCCTTTATTGCACAGACAATCTATAGATTTCAAATAACAATATGTAATGCTTAACCCCCCTTCCCGTCGGTGACATTTTACAATTTTCGATTTTCGTTTTTGACTCCCCGCCTTCCAAACCCCATAACTTTTTTATTTTTCCATTCTCAGAGCCATATGAGGTCTTGATGTTTGCAGGACAAATTGTTCTTCATAATGGTACCATTTATTATTCTGTACAATGTACTGGGAAGCTGGAAAAAAATTCAGAATGGGGTGGATTTGAAGAAAAATTTGTGCGACTTTTTTATGAACTACATTTTTACGGCGTTCACTCTGCAGCAAAAATTACATGTTACCTGTATTCTATGTTTCAGTATGATTCTGGGAATACCAAATTTACATGGTTTTATTTACATTTTAACTGCTTAACAAAAATCTAAAACTTTGGAAAAAAAAATTTTTTCTAAAAGTCACCATATTCTGACACTCGTAACTTTTTTATATTTCCATGTATGTGGATACATAGGGCCTCTTTTTTTTGTGGGACCAGGTGTATTTTTTAGTTATACCATTTTGGGGAATGTCAATTGCTTTAATCACTTTTTATTAAAATTTTTATCAGAGGCGAAACTGTGAAAAAATGGTTGTTTGGCAATTTTAATTTTTTTTTTCCCGCTACAGCGTTTACCATACAGGAAATTTTTTTTTATAAGTTTGTAGACCAGGCTTTTTTGGACACAGGGATACCGAATGTGCATGTGTTTCACTGTAACATTGATGCGTATTTTAGGAAAAGGGGGGAGATTTGAACTTTTATTTATTTTATTTTTTTATATTTCTTATTTAATAAGGTTTTTTTGTTACTATTTTATTAGCCCCCCTAGGGGATTGAACCTGCAATCATTTGATTGCAAGTCCAATAGACTGCAATACAACTGTATTCCATTCTATGGGAGATTTGCAATGTTATTATTGAGGCTGGTCATAGACCAGCCGCAATAGTAATATTGCTATGACAAGTGTGGGAGACTCCCACGATCTCACCGCACGGGAGCTGGCCTGCAACATTAAAGGTATGGGGCCAGTGGAGACCGGCCCCGGAGGCCAATTTTTAACTTGGGGGGGGGGTCCTGCCCTGGAATGTCCGTGATCAGAGTGAACTCTGATTGCAGGCATTAGCGCCTATTACGGCGGATGTCGGGAAAGGGTTAATGCTGCAGCCAATTTTATCCTTCAAGGTGTGATCATTTTTTCATTTTTTTTTTTAAACTTACTTTTCTAAAGATTTTATTTTTCTTTCAGCAAAGCCATATGAGGGCTTGTTTTCTTGTGGGACCAGTTGTTTTTAATGACATAATTTTGGGCTACTGTACATACAGCATATTCTATTTAAACTTTTCGTTATACTCATTGGCAAAAAAAATAACACATCAAAAAGGAGTTATTGGAATCAGATGAAACTTTCCATGTGTGAAAGCTAAGCCTGTAGATCCTGCATACTCTTAGGTTGCCAAACTGGCATTCCAGGTGGTCCCATAAATGCTCAATTCTGCGAATCTGCGAATCATGCAGGCAAAGGATGTGTTGGTATCTGTCCAAGACATTCGTGGGAAAAACTTGTGGGCTAGCATTATGCTACGTGATATGGATGCATGGGGCCCCCTGGAGGGCAGAAGGGGAAGTGGAGGCCCCCAACAAGAGTATTTGTTGGAAGTTTGCCTGGCAGGTTCATTCAGACTGAATATATCCGAACCAAAACTGCTATTATTATACTGTGGGGTATCTTCAGACCCCAGAGTATAATGATCGGAGGAATAACTGTAACATAAAAACCAGTGTTTCTTACCTCTCCTGGACACTGGCATAACTCCCTGCTGTCTTCGGGTCTCTTCAATAACGTCACTGACGTCACGTGGGTCAGGCCAGCTTTACGTGGCACACGTCTGTGAAGTCATTGAAGAGGCTCGAAGACAGCAGGGAGTCACGCAAGACCCTAGGAGAGGTGAGTAACATTGTTTTTTATGTTTTATCACCTCCCCTGGGCCTCCAATCATTATACTATGGGGTCTAAAAAGTGGGTGGTGAGCCCCAAAAACTTCAGGTTCTGCCAAACCCAAATATTTTGCAATATTTACAACAAACACCGTAGGTGCCACTATGGGACATTATACTGTATGAAGGGGGCCACTGGAGGACATTATACTGTGTGGAGGAGCCGTTATGGGACATTATACTGTGTTGAGGCCACTATGGAATATAACACTGTGTGAAGTGGCCACTATGGGACAATATACTGTGTGCAGGGGCTACTATGGGACATTATATTGTTTGTAGGGGCCACTATGGGACATTATACTGTGTGGAGGGGCTGTTATAGGACATTATACTTTGTGAAGGGGCCACTATGGGACATTATACTATGTGAAGGGGCAGCTATGGGACATTATACTGTCAGGAATGTTACATCTGTTGGTGCTGCTTTAAGGTTGCCGTGACAACATAGGGAAGCTTCCTGTCCTAGACTTTTGTGCCTTAATCAATCAGTGCCTGAGCAGGCCTTTATAAACCACTCCCTTCTTACTCAGCTTGCCAGCTAATTAGTTTGCAACTCCAGTCTGGCTCCTGACATTGCATTGACTACACCTATACTGACCTTTGGCTGCATTTCTTGTTTACTCTCTGTCTAGCGATTTTGTTGTGGCGTTCCCGATTGGATTTGACTTTGGCTTGTTTTCCAGACCCTTCTTCATCTCATGATTTGGTTTCTTGTTGCCCTCTTCAGCTGCTGTCCTGTTATTAGATGACCATTCTGAAATCTCTGCTCCTGTGAGTAAGTGTGTGGATTTGGTGTTTGGTTTCTGCAGCAGTGCATTTATTTGTAGCACACTTATCTGTTTTGGTGACAATTCCTGTCTTCAGATTCAGCGAAAGTCCATCTCTTCTTGCGAGGAGCTCTGGTGAAGGCATCTGGGGCTGGTCTTGGCTCGCAAAGGTGTGTTATGTTTAGGTAACATTTTCTACTACTCACAGTTGTCATCCCATTTCTGTTACTGCTATCCTGAAGACTAGTACATTTTTACTTGCATCTGAATCCTAACATATACGGTGTGAAGGGGCTGCTATGGGACATTATACTGTATGAAGTGGCTGCTATGGGATATTATACTTTGTGGAGGGCTGCTATGAGATATTATACAGTGTGGAGGGGCCACTATGGAACATAATACTGTGTGGAGGTCACTTTGGGGCATTATACTGTGTGAAGAGGCCACTGTGGGACATTATAGTCTGTGTAAGTGGGGCACTATACCATGTGAGGGCTAGGAAAGGGGCACCATGCCGTTTAGAGGTCAAAAGTTTGCTGTGGGGCCCAGTCTTTGCTAGTTGCACCCCAGTATGTATATATATATATATATATATATATATATATATTTAGAGAGAGAGAGAATATGTGGAGGCCCACTCAATTTCTGCATTGAGTACTTCCATTAATATAGATGAAAACGTTAATTGCACTGTTAACAGTATCAGGCCCCGTTCACACGCATTGATTTTGCGGTGGATTTCACCACCAAATCAGCACCAGATTCTTCCCTCAGAGATGGGAGCAGGACGCTGAAAAAAAGTGTGGATTCTGCAGCCGATTCAGCCAGAGTCCGCAGCTTGAGACTCCTCATTGATTAGACCCATCCGTTTACGCCTAATCAGAGATGGAAAGCTGCAGCAGAATGCTGATGCTCTGCATCCACCACCGTAAGCTGAGAGGCAGAAACTTGACATTGTATGCCATGGACTGTTTTACAGTTCACTCCAGTAGGTCTGTCTCTGCAAAAAACACTCAATTTCGGTTGTTTTTTTGCTGCAGTGCGCATGAGTGGCTCCAAAAAAGTGCACTCCCATTTGCTTTTTAGGTGATCCTGGTGAACAGTGTTTCTGCCTCTATTACTCCCATATACCATAAACAGGGCATATGAATAGGTTGTCATCCTGATAGAACAGCCCCTTTAAGGTCCATTGATTTATATGGTGATAACAATATTTTTATGATGAGAATAATTTCTATTAAATGTTATATGCATTTATCATGGTTCATATTTGTTCATAACAAGGTACATAACAAAAACGAGGATCATGTTGTTCCCAAACAGACAAAGTTTCTAATAAATCTGACACTTTCCAGTTCAGTCAATTCAATTATTGGAAAAGGTTTAACGGTATTGAGTAAATTAGGATTACAAGCTCAATGTCTGCAGCAATTACAAGAACTGTGAATTTGAGAGGTTGGGTTGACGCATATATCTGCATAGCTTTAGAATTAATTGGTTGTACTTGTAAGAGTAATTAATTTAGTTGCATGTAGTTAGTCTACATTTTCCTGCTTTCTGTCACTTATAGTATTATACGTTTACTGCACTTTATGGAAGATTCAAACTTTACACTGAAAAAGCTAAATATAAAAAAATATTTTTTATTGATATCATATTTCTGAAATACCAAGTCCCATGTTCAGTGGCCTCTAATTTGGATTTACTCTTCATCCGATTGTATCTATGGCAATTCAATGACCCAAGAACACTCTGCGCTGTAGGGTTGACTGTGTTCCTCCTCCCTCCACATGTCCCTTATAGATCCTATGACTATGTTTTCAGCTAGTTCTTTGTAGGATAAGAGTGGATAGGCCACGAATTTCACTCTTTATTGTAAGGGGATGAATTTGAAATCAAATATTTCTGCTTGACCCAATTCTGCATAGATTCTTCACCTGCCAGGCGGAATTTTCTGCCTTCCATTTACTTCAATGGGAGTTATCAAGCGGAAACCATGTGAAAATCGAGCTTGATGCTTATTTTTTTCTGCTAGCTGAAAAAAATCATCCTCTGCTTCCCATTGAAATACAGTAAATGTAGGCTGGTTTCAGGCAGAATTTGGAACTGTTTTTGAGGGGGGATCCACTTCAAATTCAGTGCCAAATTTCTCTGTGTGAACATACCCTTAAGCTAAGGCTCCACATAGTGGGCCAGAGCAAAAAAGTGCTGCAGGAAAAACTGCGGAGAGAACACGCTGTGGTTTTTCCCACAGCGCTTTTTACAGAAAGTCTGCAGAATTTTCCTCTGCAGACTTTCTGCTTTAATTATCCATATACGGAAAACGCCGGCTTTTCTGTACATATAATTCACATGCTGCAATTTCCAAAAACACAACAGTTTATCGCAACATTTCCGCTGCGGTTATTTTCTGCAATGTGTGCTTGGGATTTGCAAAACCACAGCGTTTACGCCACGTGGGACTTCAGCCTAAAGGAGGAAATCTGAAATGAAATACTGTAGCATAAACTGACTTTCCTGAAGATTCAAAATCTGCCCTAAAGGTGAATTTTCACTGTTTTTTCTGCAGTGTGTGAATGAACTTTAGAAAAATCTCATAAACTTGCTTGTACTGTAATACAGTGTGGATTTCGCACACAATTTAGCACAGTAAAATCCACAGCATATCTGCAATGTGTGAACATACCCTAAGCTTGAAGCCCCACGTTGGGAAAACACTGTGTTTTACAGTACATGCAAAGTGGATGGAATTCTGGCTAATCCCATCCACCACACATTGCAGAATGTCAATTATACCTGCAGAAACAGCATTTTCCATATAGGAATAATAGGGGCAGAAAGTCAGCAGAGGAATATTCTGCAAAATCACAATGAAAAACACTGTGGAAAAAACAGCAATATGTTTTGTTGCAGCGTTTTTTTGAGCTTTGCTATGTGGGGCCTTTGCCTAAAAAAGGTTTTTTTGATGAATTTCTTGTAACCCATTACTGTCCTGGATGGAAGAAAAATTAGTCTTTTAGATTATGTTCACCTCTACTTTGGAGCCTGTAGTGCTATTTTTCCAACAATGGTCACCTTGTTGGAACCCGACAGGGCCATTTGGGTATGTCATTGAGGGAATTTACTACGCTGGCAGAACCTGAATTCTGGCTATATTAGGTGCATCTAGTTTTAGATCCTTTTTTTAAGACTAGCTTGACTAAAAGGCATGATTTAGATGGAAAAGAGGGGTAGCTTAAAATGCAATAATGGCCCAGATTTACTACTGTGGTTACAACTAAATACTGGCGTAAACATGGGGTGTCTTTGGCACAATGTGCCGCATCTTTGTCATCTGTGGTGCATCTAGCTTTTTGACTTGCTAGACGTGTGGGTGTGAATTCTCAGAAAAAAGGGATGTGGCTTAAATTAGCCAGGATGCTCCAAAAATGCACCAAAATTGTGTTGAGTAAAAAATTTTTGCTCAAAGTGAACCAACTAAAAGGTACTATGAATGTTCACTAGACAGTCTAAAAATGTGCCAGGTTTATCATCCAGCATCAGTCACTGTGATAAATCTGACATATTTTAAGACTGTCAGTAAACGTTGGCCAATGAGTCCATAAGGCACCAATGATATGTATCATGCAAAGAATTTGAAAGTGCATCATGGTTTTTCAGGCACCATACCTGCTGATCCACCCTTAAAGGGGTTGTCGGGGATAAAATGCAAATTAACCCCTAAACTAAACCCCCTCCCCCCGCCTAACTTCTAATTTACTTATTAAAAAAAATATACTGTATAATTACCCATATTCCTGGGATGGTCATGTGACCCCCCCCCCCAACCCCATCAATACTTACGTGTTTTCCTGTCCTGGAATGGCTCCTCCCCTCTTCCTCTCTGCAAGTGCTTGCGCAGTCTGGAGGTGCCTGCAAGACATGCGCAGTAGAGATGGCACTCCATCTCTACTGCGCAGGTGTTACAGGTACTTCCAGACTGTGCACGGGCTAGGAGAGTGGAAGAGAAGCATCTCCAGCCTGCACACAGTGAAAAGGAGGAGCCATCTCCCAGAGAGGTAGATAGATAAGTATGATGCGGTGGGGGGGGGTGGGCTTAGTTAGTTACTTGTGAAGGACTAGTAGTGGGCGAGATAGCTTAGCTAGGGAGTCAGGGAGGGGGTGTAACGAATTATATGAAAGGTCATCAATATATTCCATTACTGTAAGAAAATGAAAAGAGCCTCACAATACTAACCCCACTTTACCTTAACAGAATTTTATTCCACATTGTTTTGAGTAAAGCTACTGTATGATGCCTTAATAAATCTCATAAATTTAGATGATCATGTTCTCTTCTTCTCACTCCTCATTCAATTCAGCAAAGCATTTTTAACTTTAATAAATACAGTGCTGGCCAAAAGTATTGGCACCCCTGCAATTCTGTCAGATAATACTCAATTTCTTCCAGAAAATGATTGCAATCACAAATGCTTTGGTAATAATATCTTCATTTAATTTGTCTTCAATGGAAAACCACAAAAAGAATTGTCAAAAAGCCAAATTGGATATAATTCCACACCAAACATAAAAAAGGGGGTGGACAAAAGTATTGGCACCCTTTGAAAAATCAGGTGATGCTTCTCTCATTTGTGTAATTAACAGCACCTGTTACTTAACTGTGGCACATAACAGGTGGTGGCAATAACTAAATCACACTTGCAGCCAGTTGAAATGGATTAAAGTTGACTCAACCTCTGTCCTGTGTCCTTGTGTGTACCACATTGAGCATGGAGAAAAGAAAGAAGACCAAAGAACTGTCTGAGGACTTGAGAAGCAAAATTGTGAGGAAGCATGAGCAATCTCAAGGCTACAAGTCCATCTCCAAAGACCTGAATGTTCCTGTGTCTACCGTGCGCAGTGTCATCAAGAAGTTTAAAGCCCATGGCACTGTGGCTAACCTCCCTAGATGTGGACGGAAAAGAAAAATTGACGAGAGATTTCAACGAAAGATTGTGCGGATGGTGGCTAAAGAACCTCGACTAACATCCAAACAAGTTCTAGCTGCCCTGCAGTCCGAGGGTACAACACTGTCAACCCGTACTATCCGTCGGCGTCTGAATGAAAAGGGACTCTATGGTAGGATACCCAGGAAGACCCCACTTCTGACCCAGAGACATAAAAAAGCCAGGCTGGAGTTTGCCAAAACTTACCTGAGAAAGCCAAAAACTTTTTGGAAGAATGTTCTCTGGTCAGATGAGACAAAAGTAGAGCTTTTTGGGAAAAGGCATCAACATAGAGTTTACAGGAAAAAAAAAGAGGCCTTCAAAGAAAAGAATTCGGTCCCTACAGTCAAAGATGGCGGAGGTTCCCTGATGTTTTGGGGTTGCTTTGCTGCCTCTGGCACTGGACTGCTTGACCGTGTGCATGACATTATGAAGTCTGAAGACTACCAACAAATTTTGCAGCATAATGTAGGGCCCAGTGTGAGAAAGCTGGGTCTCCCTCAGAGGTCATGGGTCTTCCTGCAGGAAAATGACCCAAAACACACTTCAAAAAGCACTAGAAAATGGTTTGAGAGAAAGCACTGGAGACTTCTAAAGTGGCCAGCAATGAGTCCAGACCTGAATCCCATAGAACACCTGTGGAGAGATCTCAAAATGGCAGTTTGGAGAAGGCACCCTTCAAATCTCAGGGACCTGGAGAAATTGGCCAAAGAAGAATGGTCTAAAATTCCAGCAGAGCATTGTAAGAAACTCATTTGTGTAAAATGATCAATGATTTGACTTTTTTTTTTCATTCTCTTTTGTGTTTTTTTCATTGCAAGCAAAATAAATGAAGATATTATTACCAAAGCATTTGTGATTGCAATCATTTTCTGGAAGAAATTGAGTAGTATCTGACAGAATTGCAGGGGTGCCAATACTTTTGGCCAGCACTGTAGCACAATACAAATGTTTTTCACATGAAATAGTTTGGGAAATTTCCAGTAATTTCACGATTTCAGTTTTAATAACCATTTCTATATACAGTGGGGGAAATTTACTAAGCCAGAGACAGGGCTCTGTCTCACCTGGAGAAACCAGGGAACACAGTGAGAATAATGTTCTTTGACTTCTCCAGTGCTTTTAACACCATACAGCCCAGGTTATTGAGGGACAAGCTGGGCCTTGCTGGAGTGGACCACCACCTCTCCAACTGGATCCTAGACTACCTCACAAATCGACCTCAATACGTGAGAGCCCGAGACTGTGTGTCAGGTACAGTGATCTGTAATACGGGGGCACCTCAGGGTACGGTTCTCGCCCCTTTCCTCTTCACACTGTACACTGCAGATTTTAGGTGCAACTCATCCAGCTGCTACCTACAGAAGTATTCTGACGACTCTGCAATAGTGGGTCTCATCACAGATGATGATGACAGGGAGTACAGAGAACTGAACCGGGATTTTGTGGACTGGTGCCACCGGAACCACCTGAAGATTAACGCGGGGAAGACCAAGGAGATGGTGGTGGACTTCCGCAAAGGCAGAAGCCCTCCTAAACCAGTGGACATCCGGGGACGGGCATCGAGATTGTGAACACCTATAAGTACCTGGGTTTGCTCCTTAATAATAAGCTGGACTGGGCAGATCATATGGAGGCCCTGTACAGGAAGGGCCACAGCAGGCTCTACCTGCTTAGGAAGCTGAGAGCCTTTGGAATCCGGGGGGCACTTCTTAGAACTTTCTTCAACTCGGTAGTGGCATCAGCCATCTTCTTTGGAGTGGCCTGCTGGGGGAGCAGTATATCAACCAGGGACAGAAATAAACTTGACAAGCTGATTAGAAGGGCCAGCTCTGTCCTGGGGAGCCCACTGGACCCAGTGCAGGTGGTGGGTGACAGAAGGATACTGTCCGTGGTGAGCTCCATGCAGAAGAAGAAGTCCCATCCCATGCATGAGACTGTGATCGCGCTGAGCAGTACTGTCAGTGACCGACTGCTCCACCCTAGGTGTGAGAAGGAGCGCTATCGGAAGTCTTTCCTCCCCACCGCGGTTAGGCTGTACAACCAACACCGACCTAAGCGGAGATCATTACACACAGAGAACTGAAAATATCTCTCTGCCTGTTAAATCCCCCCCCCCCCCCCCTGCTACGCCCTATCTGTCTGTCTGCTATCAATGTAATGCCTCTCACCTTGGAATATTCCTGTACATGTTGTATTTGTATTTGTATCTGCTTATCTTTGCTGCTGTAACACACTGAATTTCCCCATTGTGGGACTATTAAAGGACTATTATCTATATCAGCTGGGAGTAAATGTGTCGCATCTTTGGAAAAAGGCCCTTTGTTGCACCAAAGATGCATCATGTCCGCTCTGTACCTTACTTGCCACTTTTTACGAAAATTGGGCAAAGCAAGGTGGAGACCAAGGCCAGCTTTCTGGTGTGAGTTATAGTAAATTTTTTGGGTCGAGGCATCTGTGCTCTGGCCTGGCAATTTTACTATAACTCACACAAGAAAGCTGCCGTGAGTTATACCTGATAACTATGTCAGTTCTTGACTGGTGTAGATTTCAATTATGGCACGTGGGACTGTGCCTCAATTTTTAAGAGGCTGGAGCCATTACAATAGTTCAGATGCATCTAATCGCCAGTCTTAATAAATTCCCCCCAGTATGTTTTATCTGTGATTGATTGATATAATATATGTTATGTGAGTATAAAAAAATTTTAGATATGTGATTGGTATTTTGTGCTGTAGAAAGTATACAAGCAAATAGCCAAGGTTGGGTCGATGCATTGCCTAGTATTTGAATAATAACTGCACAAATACATAGCCAGATCCATTTGTCAGGTCTTGTTCCTGATAATGCTTTCATTGCCTATTCCGTCTTGTCACACTGGTATAGCAGATCTAGTGAGCAGAAAAATATATTTGCAATGGGAAATTCAATTCTGAATTGCTCAGCTTACTAAAATGGAGTGAAAGTGTCAACATGACAAGTAAATAGAAGCGGAGACACGGAGGACAGTTTCAATTTGTTCTATGTCTGGTTTATTATGGAGAACAGTGCCACACACAGGAACTTTGCATCCAGACGTATCTTTTGTGCAGTGCTTTAAAGGACCTTAAAATAAAAGTAAGTTAATGATAGGTATAATATTATAATATTACTGTGATGACCAGTTGTTCTGCTTTGAAAAGAACTTCTGTCAGTTAGACTTGGCTAGAGACACTGAGATTAGAAGACTATAAGGTATTGCAGGTTTTCTTTTCTTAATTTCTGTACAAGGATATGCACTTCACTGCTGCAAATCCCCAGGTTATGCCTGCAGAGTAATTTCTGACTTATAGAGCAAACCAGGTAGAGTATAATTATATGTAACACAGGAATATGGCAGGTAATCAATAGAGATGTCATCACAGCCAAGAAGAAACCAATATCAGGGTCTTGGATAAAGCAGAGACAAAATCCAGAGGCTACACCACTGCCCCGGAGTGTAACAATATGACTAAGACACAGATCCCACCAAACTGGCGCATACTTCTCCTCTGTCAGTGGATCTGTGAGCTGGCCAAGCAAATGGGTCAATTGTCTTCCTGTCAGCATGAGGTGGTTAAAGCCATTCGGGGGTTGTCTACTTGTATTAATATCCTATGTGCTGTATCTCAAACCATTCCAGTTGCAGTAATCTGTCCACCTTGAGTGCACTGCGAGAAGGACCTTTATGCTTCTGATCTCCAACCTTGTTTGCCTATTGTGCTCTATTATGATAGTAGTGACCTAAAAGCATGTCATCATTTCATCAATCAATGTACTGAACACTATGAATTGTGTTCTCATCAATTTATTTCTGACTAAAATAGGCAAATCGGTTTGCACCGAACCTGAAACTTTGGGGTTCACCTCCTGAAGTGAAATAATTACCGGTATACTCTGGGGTCTCTTGATAGAAACTGTAAAAAAAAACAAAAAACAATTATACTCATGTTCCACCATCTCTTCTGGGCCTCCTCACAGCGTCCGTGGCTCCCTCTAGGTCCTCTTCCTGGCTTCTGGGTAACATCATGCACCATTGTTCCCTCCTGAGGCCAGTAATTGGAGTCTTTGGACCAAATTATCCGAACCTAATACAAAATGAATTTTTAGAGGTTTGCACACCCTTATTTCTGACTAGTCTAAAGTGACCTATATTTTTTCCTTGCTATCTGGAGCTTCCTTAGCCTGAATATTCTTTTTGTGACAATCTTATAATGTTTCCACTTGACCAAACCTCACATCAAATTCCACACCTGCCAGGCAGAATTTTCTGTCTCCCATTCACTTTATTGGGAGTTATCCACTTGAAAATCAAGCAAAAATGAGCTAGAGGAAAAAAAAATCTACATCTGCTTTGCATTAAAATCCATGGAGGCTGGTTTCAGGTGGAATTTGGAGCTGATTTTGAGACAGAATCCACCTCAAATTCAGTACCAAATTCCACTGTGTTAACATACGATCCACCTTCCTATTTGTCATCTGTAGAGCCTTTAAGGAAACCAAATGTAACCATTCTGTTGTGGAGTCCATCTTGTCACTAAAACAATGCCCTCCCTGAATATGCTGTTCAGTTCTGGGCTCTGGCATTGGCGTTGTCCTGGAATAATGAACCCTTGGAAACTGCCTTATACTCTGGACTTTTAAGTCACACGAAAGGTGAACTGACTGGGTAACAACTACTCACCACTCTAGATGACTCTGCATCCCTTGCCATTGTTGTCATGCATAGCTAGAGTACCCATACCTCAACTTTGAGACTTTTTCTATATTGCAGCTAAGGGGTCCATTCTATTTTTCCTCTGCTACAAGCTAAGCAACTAATAAACTCTCAGGCCTGGGTGAGAATGAACAAATCGCATTGGGCCTTAAAAGGAGTCTACCACCTCCCCCAAGCATCGTCAACTGCTAACACCATATTACAGAGCTACAGTGATAAACAACCTACCTTTGTTATGTATTTCACTATTGCAGATTTAGAGAAAAATAACTATGAAGTTCCCTGCTCTTACCACTCAGACCCCTGCCAGCTTATGCCAGTGCCACTACGTGCAATGAGAGTTGATCCTCCCTCTGCTATGACATCATCCACCCTACTCACAGCAGCAGCAGCAGTGTTACAGGGAACTTGGTTGCAGCTGCTGAAAATCCTGAAATCCATCCTTATGACAATGTTTGGCCCCCTCAAACAAAATATGTCTTAAAGCAGTAAGGAACAAATTTACACATTTGCTGGACCTGATTAAAAGTGCCTGTTACTCTGCAGATTTCTAGTAGTTTTCATGTCTCCTTTCTACGTCCCGTGGTTATTAATAAATTCGCATCTGCAGTTCCTCTATTGCTATTGAAGAAGTCCCCAATACTCATGAAGTCAGTTAGATTCTGGACTGCAAAAATGTTCATGATACACTTCATTATTTGATTAAAAGGAGGTCCCTGGGAGGTGCCCTAAGAGGAGGGGTACTGTTGCATAGCTTTCTCAGGCCCCAGAACAGCAGTCAACTGCCCCCAGCCACTCTCCTGGCAACTCATCCTACCATGGGTTGCTATGGCACCAAGTGGCAATTGATTATGTAATTAGCAGTTCTTTTAAGTAGGGTGGTGGCTATCTGGGAAGCTGCTTAGTTATGGTTTCAAGTTGTTTGCTAGGTTTCCTGCTTTTTTTTCAGCTGTGATGTTGCTTGATCATTAACCCTTGAATTACTATTGTACTTGGACTACTAATTTGCTAGTTAACCCTTGTCTTACTGACAATATGCTCAGACTGTTTTAAAGTCAAACATTCATTGCTGTTACAAGACTGACTTCATCTTCATGTTCAGCACCCCAAGCTTTTCCTGTGCACCTGTACTAGCTAGACTTATCTAAACCTCAACGCATCCAGGGGTGATTGCTATATAGAAAATTCTCAGCTGCTTTTCAATGTATCAGGAAAACAGGGAGTTGCAGCTGCAGCTGCTTCGTGTTGTAGAGCATGCTACAGAAGGAACTACAGCAGAAAGGAAAAAAAATAAAAGACCAAAATATGCAGGCAAAACATAAAGATGAGCGAACTTTTCAAAATTTGTTTAATTTCAGGTTCACTAGATCAAAAGTTTTGTTCAAGTGCAAACCAGTTTGTTCCAAAAAAAGTGAAATTGCCTTAAAGTCATGTATGAAACCCTGAGGGTTCTTAGGATTTTTTCCAACACCTTTCTAGCTCTTTAAGGCCAATACAAGCACTCCTAAAATTATCCCTTTGTGAGAAGTGGAAAAAGGTTTGACTTATAGTCACAGTGTCACTGTCATCATCATGCTGTTGTGACTGAGCTGATGACTGAGCCACATATTCTACAATCTTATCTGCTTCCTCCAGAATCTTATACCATTGCCTACTGCAGGCAACAGTCAACTGTGGTCAGCTGCTACTACTACTCAATGGACTTCTGCCACCAATATTTGTACTACGGTGGTTTATGTGCCACCTCCAATCCTTTCTAACATAGGCAGTACATTTTTCCACACTCTATTATCTGTATATGTGTATCTCCTATCTCTCTCGGTTTGGATGTCTGAGATCCTTCTATCTGTCTAATCTCTTTCTACAAAATGGACATCTTCTTTTCCTAACTAGGCTTTTTACAGAGTTTTTGAGGCTGTGATGACTCATCTATGAGTCTTTAGTGACCTCAATCACTCATGATTGGCTTTCCCTCATGAGGACTGCTTGCAAGGCATTTTGGGGAAGCATGCCTGATCTCCGAGGTCATGTGATCCTTCTCCACTTTCGCCATGATTTCACATGGTGGCTGTTACTTTAGCTGGTACATGCAAAACAAAGCGCAAAAGGTTCAAGCCAAATCTGGTTCATTAAGAAATTGTTTGTTATACTCTGATATAGTAGTATTATTTTTAGAAGTCTTTAATAAACATCTACACCTACATTGTGATATCTTTCTTGTAATGACTGGCACATTTTAAAATTTCTAGATTTGTAATTTTCTAATGAATTGACAATGCAAAAAAAGAGAAAAAATTATTTATTTTTAGATCTCACTGATGTGTAATTTGCTGACACACCAAAAAATATTCATTTCCTAAACAGTATACATTAACATTTCCATTATTTTCATGTTTTCATAATTTATTATGAATATGTATCTAGAACCTTTAGATATTATGACACTAAATATATATATATATATATATATATATATATATATATATATATATATTTTTTTTTTTTTTTTATTTAGTTAATTTTTTTCTTCATTTGCTGAATAGGGATGAGGGGAGGGTGTTGAATTTGTTTCCACTAAATGTGTATAAATATGTATAGCACAGAAATCCACACAAACAAGCCAACCTATGAACAGCAATGCATGTGCATTCAGTATACTTTAGCAATAGTTTAATGACATCTTTAAATATTTACTTAATTATGCATTTATGCAGAATATATACGTATGCTTTACTAAAACAATGATGATAATAATTATGACATAATTTAAAATTCATGTTTTGAAGGTAATCTTACATGACAGTAAGAGACATTACCGTTGCCAGAAGCCATAGACAACATACATGTAAAATCTATTAGAATGGGTCTGAATTTATATGTTAAAGGGGTTTTCTGGCCCCTAATGATGTTTTATAATGATCTGTGTTGGTCTGACATGTGGTCCCTACACAGATCAGCTGTTTTGGCAGCCTTTGAGCACTTAATAGGAGCAAATCTTCAGTTATGTCAACATTATACAGTTAATGGGACTGCAGCTCCAATACTCCAAGGAGTAGACTGCATCTGGTCCCTGCCCATTGCAGCAGTTTCTAGGCAATCAGTATGAAACCTACATTAGAGGGCGTAAAATCAGATAGGTTATCGGTATGAAACATGCATTAGTGATCAGAAAATACCTTTAAATTTTACTGTCTTTTTTGTGGGTGTCAGACCCATACCCCTAAGGATATATTATCATTTATAAAGCATGGAAAATCCATTTAAGTGTCAAGTTAGAGGAATCTGTAAAATCCAGAATGCTTCCCAGGCCAATGGTGATGCTGTCTGGGGGGTTTTCATTAGAAAGGAGTCAAATCTTTGTGACTGCCGGCCAATGGGGTAATGGGAAGTTTGCCTTTTTTTGTGATATACGCATTGGCCTGCAGGCGCAGTTGAGGTGAGACTGACTTGCTGGATTTACCTATAGACAGTTGAAAGTGCTTTATTTAACTGTATTTTTTTATTAAGGGTTATCAAAAATAAATGGAGTACAGAAGTGAAAAAAGGATGGCAACAGAGGTACATATGTCATAATACATATCCCATAATCAACATAAAATAATAGGAACAAATGTAGCAGTGCATGAACATGCTCCTACATAGGTTTACAAGGTACTAAGTACAGCTAGCCATTTGGATGCCCCAAAGCAGGACCAACTCTGCACAAAAACAGCTCACAAACGGCATCAGAGAGACAACTACATCAATGTTTTGGTCAGTAATTTGCATTAGTTGCTTTGAGCCAAAACCAGGAGTGGAGCAACATGCTTCCGCCGTGGTTTACGGGAAGTCCTTCCCGGCAGCGCCTTACTATTAGGGTGGATGTCTGGAAGGGGTTAACGTGATTTGCTGCAAATTAATTCGAATCGAATTGTTTTGGAAACTTTGGAGAATCGGTCGAATCGAATTTTTGCAAAATTTGTTCATCTCTAGAAAGAATATTGTGAAATCTTATCATCATTTACTGAGAAGAGTAATCCCTGTTCAAACTCTTTATCTAGGAGCATAGCCATAGTGAGCATGTGCACCTTCTGCTGCGTACCAAACTTATTGTGCCAAAAAACCACTTGTCCGAGAAAACAAGATACGGTAGTGAGCTAAACCTATTTCCTAGATGAATACAAGTTTAGCTAAAATTCTTAGGTGAACACATTTCTATGAGTAAAACTGCTGATCCCCAAGACAAAATCCTAGTTTTCCTAAGTATCAAAGTGTTGATAGGTCAGTTTAATGTTTAATGTACTATACAGTATATGGACACAAGGCTGCAAAGTTACAGTAATGTGTAACTGGAAACTTCACTTAAGAAATATGTGAGTATTCACTTTAAGTGTGACTTTTCCATCTTCAGCAGTTACAGAATCCCATTAAAGGAATGAAGGTGCTACATTAAGTCAATAATGCAGAAGTTAAAGCTTCTAATGGGTAGTATATTTAATAAATTGTGCACATTTTAGAAAGCATTACATTTATACAGGAAAGTTAATGGGTCTTTAGATTTTTTTTTTCTTTTAAAGTGACTTGATTGATAAAAATAGCTAAAATCTTTAACTGCCTCTGTAATAATCACCACATCTTTAGTTGTATTTTTTTCCTCATAGAAGGGCCCATGGAAGTTATATGTACAGGCAATAAACCATAATTCTATCCTAGATTGTGGAATTGAAGTGATGCTCCCCTCTTTTTATTTTTCTTTAAATTAAAAAAAATGTGTTTGCTAAAATCATGGTTATACCATTAAGGATTGCCCTGTACCTCATAGTAAGTTTTCTGTGTGTATATAAATAGTACTGAATAAATCCTTTATGAAGCCAAACGTTCAACTAAGCTCCACAGATTTGTTCTATTCATAAGTATTCATGTACCATCCAAAAAGATTATGACCAATTCACCATTATACCTAGAATTAAGGGTGGTTTACCCATAACAGTTGATTTGGTAATGTACAGCTAAGTATACCACATCAATTTATTCCAATATTGCTTACATGTAGTGTCTATGTATTTTCTATTGTGACATAAGTGTGTTTTATCGACTGGATATTACTGGTATCAGTACAGCAAATCTTGAGGTATTGTTGTAACTTGACAATTGAATAGTGTTGAACTTATATATAGTGACAGAAGTGTCACATAACCACAGATGGAATTATCTATTAGGAGGAGTTCACACTACCGTTACTAATGTCCGTTGCTGTTTTCCGTCATAGGATGATAGCAACGGACATTAGCTGGTGGAGAATGGTCAGAGATTGATTCTGTGTCCGTTCCCATTGATACTAATGTAAACAACATGATGGAAGCTAGCTTCAGTCATGTTTGTTTACTTTTGTAACGGAAGATAAAGTCCAGCTACCGTCCATCATGTTGTTTACATTAGTGTTAATAGAAATGGGCAAAGAATCAGTCTGTGACCATTCTCTGCTACAGCTAATGTCCGTTGCTGTCATCCAATGTTAGACAACAACGGACATAGTGTGTACTCTCCCTTAGGTATAAGAGCCCCATGTTTTTACATTTAAGATTTAGCTTTTGAGTGATGATGATGATAATAATAATAATAATAATACATTTTATTTCTATAGCGTCAACATATACCACAGCACTTTACAAATTGTAGGGTTCAAGTACAGACAAAATGAGACATTAGAGAGTAGAATAAGTCAATTCACACAATGGGATTGAGGGTCCTGCTCGCAAGAGCTTGCAATCTATGAGGTAAAGGGGGTGACACAAGAGGTAGCAGTGGTGACATAGGAGGTAGCATTTTGTATACAGTAGAGAAGCCGTTTTTGTGATAGAAGTTACTTTCATTACACATATAAATAAACTTGTATGAGCCGTCACCAGTCAGTATCCTGTTATGTGCAGATGGTGCCTGGACATATAAGGTTACAGTTTGATATGGCATCATATCCTGTGGGATAATGCAGGAGTGTGAACAGAGGAGGGTTAGTTTTAGGGATTCTAACTGTGGAAGGGTTTAGATTAGGAATTGTGATAGGTCTGTCTGAAAAGAAGTGTCTTTAGGGTGCTCTTAAAGCTGTAGAAATTGAGTTAATCTGATTGTCCAGGGTAGAGCATTCCAGAGAAGTGGTGCAACTCGGAAGAAGTCTTGGATACGGGAGTGGGAGGTTCTGATAGAGTATGTTAGTGTTAGGTCATTGACTGAACAGAGAGTATGGGTTGGGTGATATACAGAGATCTGGGAGGAAATGTAGGGAGATGCAGCATTATGGAGAGCCTTGTGGATGAGGGTGATAAGTTTATATTGTATTCTGTAGTGAATAGGCAGCCAATGTAGTGACTGACACAGACCAGAGGCATGTGTTATGTCTCTGCCTGTTCAGGTCTCTGCTCGCATGCTGCAGCGTAGGAGGTGTCCTCAGTTTGATTCTTTACTTAGGATTCTGGATGCTTAGTCTGAACACGGTCCAAGTTTCCTTGCTGTGTAATGGATTCCCAGCCACACCTGTGTTCTGAGCATTGTTTCTCTCTGGACCGCATAGAGTTAATCTTTACCTTGCCTGTGTGATTGACAGCCTGTGTACCTATCAGGTCTGGGTTTGGGCCCAGACTTTCTATATACGGGATGTCACTTTCACAGCAAGTTGCCGGTTATCGCACTGACTTTGCCTGCTTTCTTTGTAACTTTGATTTTTACCTTGCTATTATCTCTGACCTTTGGCTTGCCTTGTGACTACTCTCTTGGATTTCGATTTGGTACCACTTTTGCTTCTCTGGTTGTGACCCTTGGTTGTTTCCCATTCTTCTCTGTTGTTTGTCTTGTTCTGTGTGTCACTTTACTCAGTATAGGGCTCGTCTTCGAGTTGTCCTTTTACCGTTTAGGGTAAACTGAGGCAATAGGAAGGGACAGTGGCTGGGGTGAGATTAGGGCTCACTTGTCTTTGTCCTTACTCCCTGACCCCTGCAGAGTGAGGGTATTGCTATGTCTGGCAAGACCTTAACAGAATAACCGGCCCATAACCTTCTGCCATTGCTTCCCCCAGCATCAGCATGGATCCTATTCAGGGCCTTGCGGCCAAGTTGGAAGGTTTGGCAGGCCTGGTAGCTGAGCTTGTTAAACAGGTTCAGACCCTTACTGATGCTGCTGCAGCATCCTAAGTTGTTTCTGCCCCTTTTAGGGTTAAGATGCTACTCCCCGACCGTTTCTCCAGTGACCGAGAAAAATTTGAGACTTTCCAGGAGTCTTGTTGCCTGTATTTCCGGATTAATCCACACACATCCCAGGCCCAAATGGTGGGAGTAGTTATATCCCTCTTACAGGGGGATCCACAAGCTTGGGCCCTTAAACTCCCTCCTGGGGCTGAGGAGTGGATTGACTTTGAAAAATTTTTTTTTGTCCCTGGGGTCTATCTATGGTGAGCCAGACCACATTGGACTTGCAGAATCGCAACTCCTCTCGATGCAGCAAGGCAAACGCTCTGCCGAGGAATATTGCGCAGAATTCCACAAGTGCAGTGTGACTGCAGGTTGGTGTGAGTCAGCTCTTAAGGCTCACTTTAAACAAGGCCTGTGTGACCGTGTTAAGGAGGTCTGGGTTGGTCACCCAGATCCTCCCACTCTTGAGCAGGCCATGACTTTGGCTGTCCGTATTGACCATAGGATCCGGGAAAATGTTAAAGAGAGAATAGGGTCTGCTTCTTCCAAGTTTTCTGTCTCTCTCTCTCTCTCTCTCCTGAAAAACCTGTTATTTCTCCCATGACTCCTGGTGAGGAACCCATGCAACTGGGAGTTATGGACACCAAGACGTGACGAGAGCATCGTCTCAGGAACAACCTCTGCCTGTACTGTGGTGCTTCCAGTCATTTCATCCGTGACTGCTCGATTAGACCTCGCAGACCAGCAGAAAAGCTTCAGTGCCTGAGTGGTAATCAGAAGAACCACTCAGGCAACCAGGTATTTGCTGATATGATTGCTCTGCACACTTTAAATTGTGTTACTGAGGAGACTGTCTCGGCTGCTAAAAGTGGGAAACACCAGGTGAATAAAAAATGTTTGCCTGGTCCACCAGTGTTTGTGGTTGTGCAAAAAGATCCTGAATTTAAGGCAGAGAAAATATTGAAGCCCTCTAAAACCAGTTTGTCTGGTGAGGGTCTGGTGGCCCCTCATAAAAGGGGGGGTACTGTTATGTCTCTGCCTGTTCAGGTCTCTGCTCGCACGCTGCAGCGTAGAAGGTGTCCTCAGTTTGATTCTTTACTTAGGATTCTGGATGCTTAGTCTGAACACGGTCCTAGTTTCCTTGCTGTGTAACGGATTCCCAGCCACACCCGTGTTCTGAGCATTGTTTCTCTCTGGACCGCATAGAGTTAATCTTTACCTTGTCTGTGTGATTGACAGCCTGTGTACCTATCAGGTCTGGGGTTGGGCCCAGACTTTCTATATACGGGATGTCACTTTCACAGCAAGTTGTCGGTTATCGCACTGACTTTGCCTGCTTTTTTTGTACCTTTGATTTTTACCTTGCTATTATCGCTGACCTTTGGCTTGCCTTGTGACTACTCTCTTGGATTTCGATTTGGTACCACTTTTGCTTCTCTGGTTGTGACCCTTGGCTTGTTTACCATTCTTCTCTGTTGTTTGTCTTGTTCTGTGTGTCACTTTACTCAGTATAGGGCTCGTCTTCGAGTTGTCCTTTTACCGTTTAGGGTAAACTGAGGCAATAGGAAGGGACAGTGGCTGGGGTGAGATTAGGGCTCACTTGTGTCTGTCCTTCCTCCCTGACCCCTGCAGTGTGAGAGAGAGGGATACCAGTAGCGGACCTGTATCCGAACCCACACCAAGGGACAAGGAACAGGAAGGCTTGTAGAAAGACACAGCGCTTCACCACAGATGGTACGTCAAAATCACTCTTTAATCCAGACACGAATAAAAAACACACGACGCCGGGATTGGCGTTTCGGGGCAATACCCCTTTTTCAAGTGTATAACTAATGAAACAGAAAATACAAACACCACAAATCTCATTTAGGGAAATACACATTTAAAAATTATATACATAATATCAACATACAATCTCTCAGAATATATATTATTACTAAAAGGAAAGGAGGGGAGAATAGCATCTAAAAAAAATGTCTCACAGATTCTCCAAAGTGCAAGAATCAATAGAGATCATCTAATAGCAACAGTAAGAGGACATAGATACATAAGAACGCTTATTAACTTCTGGAGAATGCTAGCACAATATCGGTGTGATTTCTAGAGAACATTAGCACAGTATTGATACGACATAGGGTAAAAACATAGAATAGGGATTGCAAGAAAAGAACTTAGGACTTATCAGTGTCAGTAGACAGAGAAACATGTGGTTGGGTCTAATTTGCTGGGTAATAAACCCTCTGAGTAGCGTCTAACAATCTGCACTGCACATGTGCAAAAAAAAAAAAAAAACATATACAAAGCTGCCCGTGGGGTTCAGGATGCGCGTCTAGCACGAAGGCGAAAATGAAACTGTGCACAGGGGCACTAAAGTCAACACCAAACAAGGTGGAGCTCGGCTGTCTCTGGATAACCGTTGGACATGCGCAGTAAGGAGCGCACTAGAATGTACGTTATACTCAATGGAACTCAGTTATTTACGGGTTATTTCTTTGAGTGTGCGCAGTAGGAGTTAATCGTATTAAAGGGATACTGTGGGAAAACTAAAGATAATTAAGAAAAATCTGGAAGCTTTGATGCTGTGAATAGATAATGTGGAGTTTTTAAGTACTGAAAACTAGGATATTTCTAAGTGTAAAGAGAGGACACATATATTCATACCTTATCCAATTACATTGTAATTATTATACAATGATAGCAGGAAGTAAACATATATATTAAAAAAAAATATATATATAAAAAAATATATATATATATATATATATATATATATATATATATAAATATAATAATAATAATAATAATATACATCAATAAAATTGGCCAATAAAATAAAACATAATGATAGACCATAATTAGAATATCTAGGTAAGACAAGACATGACATATGACAATATGTAGATATAGGAACATATAAATATAAATTGGACATAAAAGAAGACTGGTATACATATGCCAAATACTCAAAATATAAAAATGTCAAGATAGATCAAAGCCAATCAATGTAGAGATCAAAAGAACATGTATATATGCTATTATTATGCAAAAAACGTCTGCAACATTTGCTATTCTCCCCTCCTTTCCTTTTAGTAATAATATATATTCTAAGAGTTTGTATTTCCCTAAATGAGATTTGTGGTGTTTGTATTTATTGTTTTATTAGTTATACACTTGAAAAAGGGGTATTGCCCCGAAACGCCAATCCCGGCGTCGTGTGTTTTTTATTCGTCTCTGGATTAAAGAGTGATTTTGACGTACCATCCGTGGTGAAGCGCTGTGTCTTTCTACAAGCCTTCCTGTTCCTAGTCCCTTGGTGTGGATTCAGATACAGGTCCGCTACTGGTATCCCTCTATCTCATCTTGGATGTCGCCTAGGTGACGTGCGGTTGTGACTCTAGCTGCTTCTACCCTCTCCGACTTGGTTGAGAAGGTACAGTACTGATAGAGGCTGTTGCCAACCATTGCACAGCCTAAGAAAGTGAGGAGGATTCCATCTATATACCTCCGGACTTTATTGAACTATACCTCAGTGTGGGCAGCTCGGTGCCACCCCCATATTCTTTCCCTGCAGTGTGGGGGTAATGCTACGTCTAGCAAGATCCTAACAGCATGCTTTTAAAGGACATTAGGCATTTTGCAAATGAAAGTAGCAAAAATGAACTTTTCTTAACTAATTTTATCATCTATATTAATATTTGCGTTTGATATACAGTATAGAAATAGAAGGGGATTTCTTATTTCAAAGAAAGACAAATGGTCTAGAAAAAAGCAAAGAGTTGCTGTGTCGGCCGTTAATGTCAAATGCACAATAAAGAATGGAAAGTGTCATCAGAAAATTGCCTATTTTTTAAATGCTGTTTTATGTTAACCATATTTTTTAAGAATTTGGGATGTTTTTATTTTTTAATTTTACATGTCTCTAACTCACTATATATTTTTATATAAATACTGAACCCTACAATATTTATTCTGGCCTCTAAGTCTAATAGACTGATACTTGATAATTCTGTAGGGGTTTTCTTTGTAGCAGTCAGCTCAGTTATATCACAGAATGGATTACATTAGAATATAACACCATTGACCCACCATTGCTGACAATAGATGATGTCACAACTTATCTACTCCCCCTTCCAATACACAACATACCTAGAAAACTCTCCCATAGACTGAAGCTTAGTCAAGGTCTATCGCCTATGGCCAATATAAGGTATACACGAACACAGTACTCCTAATCCAATTCTGTTTTTATTTGTAATCCAACATTTTGGTCTTCCTTCAGTCCTTGTTCAAGCTATTGGATTGCCAGTGAGAGAAAACATAGTGAAAAGCACCATCCACTGCTGGAGAGATGGCACAACTGAGTCCCGGATTTCATTTTACTCTATTGCTTTTGGCCATAAAATTGCTGTAAAGCATATCACTAAATGCTGTTAACAGGGCAGAGGAGAAGCTCAGAGAAGATGGCAGCCCCCATAATCATGGCATAATAATGTACAAAAACTAGATTAAATCTATGATCAGAAAATTAAAATAGGTTACAAAAAAGTTCACTATCTGTCTTAGGGAATTGCCTGTTGAGCAATTCCCCAGTAGCTGCTGCTGAAAACCGGGAGGAAGGGAATGACAGAGACAGTGAGTCCTAAACTCGACCCATCCCCTGTTCCTACCTACTTGCCTCAACTACCCTAGGCAGTAGAGGACAACTGGGCGACAGTCCCTTCCTGTAAACACAAAACGCGGACAAGACAAACAGATACGAGGAATCAACAAAGCCAAGGGTCAGAACCAGTCGAGCAGCAAAGTACAGAATCAGAATCCAAAAGAGTAGTCACAGAGAATAGCCATAGTCATAAATATATATATATACAGAAAACAGTAAGATAGTCAGCAAGCTCAGATAAACTAATAGCAAGCATAGAAGAGAGGGCTAGAAAACTATATAAAGGGAATCCACCCTAGGCTTGATTGGCAAGGAGGAATGTCAATCAATAGCTACTAACATAACGCCTTAGTAACCAGAGGACTAATAGCACTGGTTGAACTGACACACAGCAACAAATACTCAGCTGTACTAAAACAGGAGCAAGGATCACAAATGAAGATGCCTCCTGCGCCGTAGCATGCGTGAGGATGGCGCAAAGACCTGACTGGGCAAAGATGTTGCAATCTAGTTTTAATATAAAATACATTCTCTTTAAATTTTAAAACTTTTACCATGAAACCTAGTTTCTATATTGTGATTATATATATATTGTGATTATATAAATGGCTTATAATCTACACATCTAAACACATTATTCACTATGAGAAGAAACAAATCTCTTAACTAGTTCTACCCTATGGTGTATAGTACATTACAGTAGCTGAGGGAGAGGATGTCAGCTGAGAAAACACAATTTGCTGTTTAAACCCTTAGATGCCACCATCAGTAATGAAGGAGGCATCTAAGGTGTCTTTGTTTTTGCTGCCCCAAACTACAGCCCTGCAATGTGATTGTGGGGTGCCAATACATTTCCATAGTGAGAGAGGTCTACTGAACGCCTCACGGCATCCTCACAAGCCTCTCTATAAAACTTTGCCAGCTGCAAAGTTTTATAGTGAGTCTTTCACTTTGCATACTGTAATACATGTAACTGTAATACATGGTGATGCAGAAGCATTGCCATATATTATAGTAGGAAATTCACCAGCTAGTCTTCAAGTACCAGTATGGGACTATGTGTAAACAGAAAAGTTGTAAAGTATGAAATAAAAATTAAATAGCTATTTTCCATTTTTTTACAGAGTTAATAAAATTTGATCAATGCTAAATGTTTCTCAAAATAGTGCAACAGAAAAGTACAACTCATTGTGCAAAAAACAAGCCCTTATATGGCTATGTCAACATTAACATGAAAAAGTTATGGCTTTTAGAATATGACAACAGAAATCAACAAAAAAATGCCTTTTTTGGAAATAAATACACGAAAATCATGTGTGGTAAATTCATACCAGAAAGCAAACATTTTTACACTATTAAAAATACTTCAGAAACATAAGTGTAATGTCTAGTCCCAAAACAGTATTTTTATATTTTTTTGTACATACAAAGTTGAGAAACTCGAACGACATATTTATCAACAACTTTTTCCTTACCCATTCTCTAGCACAGGGGTAGGCAACCTTTTTTGTTTGGTGTGCCGATTTTAATTAAAAAATCAAAGATGAGGTACTCGGAGTGTCGGTCAATAATTGTAAGTCTGACGTCCCCTAAACTAAAGTCATATACCACAAACCATAACACAGAAGTGCTGCCACCAGATGCTTTAGGACGCATGCATTTACTCAGTGTCGGACTTGGATGTCTAGGGCCCACCAGTGGAATTTTTTCTAGGGGCCCACCATCAGGACCCCTGCAGATCAGCGGTACCGAGACAGGGAGGCTAAAGGTAATAACATGTTGGGAGCCACGCTGCTCAACCACTATACCATGTGCACCACTGCACTACCTAAACCTACTGCTAAACCTTGTATGGCAAGTAAGCAGCGTGGCTCCAAGAATTGTTACCTTTACCTGTAGCCGCACTGTCCTGGAAAAGCTGATCTGCAGAGGTCCTGGCTGTTGTATCATCGCAGATGTAATATCGATGGCCTATCCTAAGGACAGGCCATCAATATTACAAAGATGGATAAATCCTTTAAAGAGGTTGTCCAGGCATTGGAGCAACCAATGTAGCTGGCGGGAGTTGTAAAGTAAAAAATAAGTAAATTAAAAAGCATACTCACCTGTCCCTGGCGCTCCGTTGTCCGCTGTCAGTGTCCATTCAGTCTCCTGCCGGCGACTCCTTGCTGGGAGTCCTGCACCTCATGTGATCGCTAAGACCAATTAGGTACAGAATTTCCAGAAATGAGGCGCCGCCATGAGACCGAACAGACACAGGCAGGGGACATCAGGGTGCTGGGGACAGGTAAGTATGCTTTTTTTTTTTTTTTTTTTTTTAATTTTCTTATTTTTACACCTCCCTGGCGACCGACACAGTGGTCGCTCCAGTTTATGGACAACCTATTTTAAGGGGTTGTCTGAGCCAAATATTTCTATGGTCACTTCACTGGTCCCCCCACATAGTGGCCTCTTCACTGGTCCCCCATACTGTATGGGGAACAGTGATGTGGTTATTATATTGTGTGGGGGCTGACATCCTGTTGGGGGGACATTAAACTGTGTGGGGCATATTAAAGGGGTTGTCCAGGGTTAATCTTTTTTTATGACCTATGCTCAGGATAGACCATAAATACCTGATTGGTAGGGGGCTGACACATGGCTCCATCAGCTGTTCAGAGCCACTTCCGGAGCCCGTTCTGTATACAACACAGGGCCGGAAGCAGAAAACGCCATCCGCTGTATAGCAGCCCGGCGCATCACTGCGGCCCGCTTACTGACTTCAATAAGTGCTGAGATGCAGTGAAGGTGCCCGGCTAATATACAGTGGACAGAGCTTTCTGCTTCTGGCCCTGTATTGTGTACAGGACGGGCATCAGAAGTGGCTCCATACAGCTGATCGGTCCGTGGTCAGCCCCCTACAGATCAGGTATCTATGGCCTATCCTGAGGATAAACCATAACAAATTATGCCTGGACAACCCCTTTAATATACCCCCCAGGGCCTCCCTAATGCGCCACACTTTAAAGAGGTTGTGCAGCATAATTTTTTTCTTTTTTAATAATTAGTCGGGGGAGGTGAATCCCCCCCAACTCCCCCCCCCCCCCCCAAAAAAAAAAAAAAAAAACACACTAAACATATTCACCTGTCTCCGAAGCTCTGGTGTCCTCCCAGCACGGTCCGGTCCTGCAGCTCTGCTGTCGTCTTTTTGCCGGAGGTCCTCACTGGCTGTGACGTCCCAGGTCCCTTCCCTTAGGCCGCTGATTGGCCTCAGGGGTGACATCACAGGTAGTCATGTGCAGAGGGAACTTCAGCTGGAAGAAAACAACAGAACTGCAGGACCGAACTGCGCTGGGAGACACTGGGGACAGGAAAGAAAGTTTGGGGGTTTTTTTTGTTTTGTTTTTTTTCACCTGCCCCGGCGTAATTTAAAAAAAAATGAAGGAGCCACTGTATGGAGTATAAGCTCCACAGTGGCCCCCACCCAGTATTATATGCTCTACAGTGGCCCCCAACCCAGTATTATAAGCTCTCTACAGTGGCCCCCACCCAGTATTATAAGCTCCACAGTGGCCCCCATCCAGTATTATATGCGCCCAATAGCCCCCCCTCCGCTTTGGTGCTATTATTATACTCTGGGTTCTCCTCAGACCCCAGAATATAATAATCGGAGGCCCAGGGGAAGTGATTAAAAATAACAAACATTCATACTCACCTTTCCTTACCTTTCCTTGGCATCCTCGCTCCATCCTGCTGTCTTCAGCGTCTTCAGGCCCTTTTCCGACGTCGCTGCTGAGGCCTGTGATTGGGCCTCAGCAGTCACGTGGGGGCGCACTGACGTCATTATGCGGCTGCGCCCCATGTGACCGCTGGGGCCTAATCACAGGCCTCAGTCATGACGGAGTAGCGCTGGAGAGAACGCTGCGCCCAGGACAGGTGAGAATGTGTTTATTATTTTGAGTCACCTCCCCTGGGCTGCCATCTATTGGAAAGGGGCCTACAATATGCCAGGGCCCCTTTCCAATAACAGTATGTATAGCGGTCGGGGAACCAGGCTTTCCCCGACCGCTATCATAGTGGCCCGGGGCCCCGGCCATCTCCAGCTGGCCACGGGTCCCATACCCCGCTGAGCCCGGTCACGGTAGCACCCCCTGCGACCGCGATCGTTACGCCTCTGGTCAGGGGCCCGATCGGGATGGTCAGGATCCCGATCGGGCCCCCATGACATGAGGACTAATAGTCGGGGCTCGGGACCCAACGGTGGATTCACCGGTTCCCTGGTGGGCCAGTCCGACCCTGCATTTACTGCTATGTCCTGGGACGCTCCTGTACTTTCTGATTAGAAGCAATGAAAGTCCATGTGCAGCCCCCAATTAGTGGTAAATGTAAGTGTCAAGGAGCACCGTATGGCGGAATCCTTATGGTGAATACACACTATGTATCTGGATGCAGATATATTCTTAGGCCATTGGAACTTTTACTTCAATGTAAAAGTGTGTTCACATGGTGCATATAACAAAAAAAAAATGCCTGTGTTTTCTGTGCAAAAACACATCCTTAATGCAGAAAACACACAGTTATACAGAATAATGTCCCATAGCGGCCCCTGCACACGATATTATGTCCCATAGCGGCCCCTGCACAAGGTATTATATCCCATAACAGCCTCTGCACACCGTATTATGTCACATAGTGGCCCCTGCACACGGTATTATGTCACATAGTGGCCCCTGCACACGGTATTATGTCATATAGTGGCACCAGCACACGGTATTAGGTCCCATAGCGGTCCCTGCACACGGTATTAGGTCCCATAGCGGTCCCTGCACACCGTATTAGGTCCCATAGCGGTCCCTGCACACCGTATTAGGTCCCATAGCGGTCCCTGCACACCGTATTAGGTCCCATAGCGGTCCCTGCACACGGTATTAGGTCCCATAACGGTCCCGGGGCCCGCCCTGTAGACAGTATATGTCCCAAGCGGTCCCTGCGCACGGTATTAGGTCCCATAGCGGCCCCAGCACACGGTATTATGTTCCATAGCTCTCTTCAGACCCCCGAGTATAATAAGTCCAAGAGAGGTGACAAACATAAAAAAACAATGCTACTCACCTTTTTCCATGCTCCGCAGCCGCTCTGTTCTCTTCGGCACTTCTGCCTGTAGTCAGCGACCGCTGATTGAGTCTGTGGGGTCACGTCGCGTCATTAAACGCAATGACATCAGACAGACGTGACCTCTGAGGCCCTGTCAGCTGTCAGAAGCGCCTGCAGATCGCACAGCCGCCGCGTAGCGCAGGGAACAAGGTGAGTATCATTGTTTTTTATGTTTCATCACTTCTCCCAAGTCTCCGCTTATTATACTCGGGGGTCTGAAGAGACCCCACAGTATAATAATAGCAGTTTTGTTTCGGCCATGTTTGATCCGATTGAAGCTGTTGGGTGAGCACTCCGCCGCCGTGCCAGGGAAATAAGCCTCGCGTGCTACTCTTGGCACGCGTGTCGGGGTTTGCCGACCCCTGCTCTAACGTATGAAATTCATTTGCTTTCTTTGGCCTCAAAATATATAAAGGCAACTGAATAGTTGCCAGTTTTTGTTAGAAGAGTCTCAATTACTGGAAATATGTTTGTAATGTTAGCCCATTAGGGTGTATAGCCAAATACAGTTCATTAAGGGAATTAATATGAATTAACTGAATTAAAATAAATAAAATACGATATTATAAATGAATACAGTATCCTATTATATGAACATATATAATGACATATACAGTTCTTACTTAAAAGAAATAGCAAAGCATTAGAAAAATGTTCTCCCAAAAAGTCTATCATTTTAAGTTTTCAGTGATTTTGTAATTTCAATTCGTTAATTATTACAATTAATATATTAATCTTTTGTATCAAAATATTAACAAATCACTGGACAAATAACAAATGTGTTACAATAATGTAAAAACCCATACCCTTCTGCATTAAGTATGTCACATTCCTTGTGTATATAGTGTTTTTCCATAATGTATCTCCACAATTATAGTTCAGATGTATGCTTAATATACATGTACAAATCTACACTTTATTTGTCAGCAAGAGAGAAAAGAAATCACTTCCATCTATAAGTAGCCTGTCTCTGCATTGTGCTGCAATTGTCACTCTCACATATGATCATCGATTATTTCTTTCTCTTGACAGGCACTGTGTCATATGTATGGAACTTATTTTCTTGTTTGAAACCGTTTGCAATTTTCCTTAGAAAATAAGTTAACATAATTTTCAATAGAACAGTGTGTATTGATCCAAGAAAAAAGGAAGAGATTGTAGCTAGTGAGGTGGAAACATCATTGATGTTTGCAGAAAAAAAAATATACTTGGAAAATGTATTTTATTGATGATTTGTGATTTAAAATGTAAAAAGAAAACAAAGTACAATTTATAGAGAATTGGATAAAACATGATCTTTAACTGCTGATACTGGTGGTTTTAATCATAATTAATATTATTCATAGGCTTAATCAATATTGAACATATAATTT
Source organism: Leptodactylus fallax (assembly GCA_947044405.1). Classification (NCBI taxonomy): domain Eukaryota; kingdom Metazoa; phylum Chordata; class Amphibia; order Anura; family Leptodactylidae; genus Leptodactylus; species Leptodactylus fallax. The sequence goes on from CAMRHE010000102.1 coordinate 3,490,146, forward strand.
GAAGACAACTTACTTTAGAGACCATGGAACATGTCCTACTATGCATCAATAAATTTCTTAGAAAATGTGTGCAGGATTTTCTAGCTTTTCTGACTGCCCAATGCTGGTGTCATAGAAGCATCTATGTATTGGAATTTAGACATAAAACTATTTATGCATGCTACATTATGTGTCAAAAATTTTTTCCATTGAAAGAGCATGTGAGAAGTGTCCAAAACAGGAAAAATTAGGTTTGATAAAACTTAACATTTAATAATACATGCTAAAACTGCCACTTGGCCCTGCAAACCAAACCTATCAATAAATACATTCTTGCTGATCTTTCTATACCTAGTAAAGGTTAATGGAATAGAATGTATGAGGACTTATACTATTGGCTACTCCAGAGTAGAAAACTCTCTAACCAAACCAGCTGTAATAATGATAGTGCTGCCAATAACTGTGTATACGATATATGCTGTACAATCAGGTAATCTGAGCAAGCACGTCACAGGCAGAATCAGTAGGCAGTAGAATATCCAAAAACAAGCCAGGGGGCAGTATTAAGCAAAGGAACACAAACAGGATGAAGAGCCAAACTAGGAAGAATAACAATTAGTCGCACCAGTGTCAGGTGGGAGGGGTCTTATATAGGTCTCCTCAGCTGGTAATTGGATCAACTCAGGGTACTTCTGAAACTGTAGAAGCTTCCCAGGTTGACACAGTAATCTTAAAGCAATGAATGCCACTATGTACCAGTTCAATGGGATATGCTGAAGCCTTCCATCAGAGGTATATGTGTGGAGATCCTTCAGGTGTTTACTTTTGATGAAAGATCTGTGGCTAGTTTCACATCTGTGTCAGTTGGAGACTCTGCCGCAGAAACCGTTGGAGAGAAAAGTCCTGCACTGAGGACTTTTCTCTCCGCCAGTTTCAGTCTAAAAAAGTTGGAAACCAGACAGACACCCGGGGGGACCCCATTTATAGTCTATGGGGTCCGAGGGTAACCGCTGTTTTAGCGGTCCGACTTTGCATCCTTCAGGTCCCTCAGTAAGTCCAAACAGCTGAGACCATCGCAGATGTGAACCTTACCTTAACATAATATGAACAGAGCGAAGAGAGAAGCAGAATCAGAGCAGAGAGAAGAGAATCTCGTGTTCTGGCAGACCAAGCACCTGCCTGTATTCTCAAGGCGATAACAGCTAATCACATTGAGTTAAGACATGATACAAAGTAGTAGTGAATATTTTACAAAAGCTAGTTACACTTTTCACTGAGCGAAGATGAACTATATAGATTCTGCTCTGATACTATTCTTTGTGATCAGATACGTATGTGTATGTTTATTTGCAAGCCTTACTAGGAACAAAGAGCTGTACATAATTACAGGAAATATGTAAAATACAAATAAATAAAATGAATGCAAGTGGTCTCTACCTCAGGAGGTTCTCAACCTAATCAAGTCTGTAGGAAAACAAGCAGAATTAGCTGCCTCATTGCATATAACTGTATATGTAAGGCAAAATAAGATTAGAAGCTTCCTTGTCACTCACATAGAGGATTTTCTGGTAAAGGGCACAGGGCAAGTGATATTTGTATCCTTCTGGTTGATTGAATAATTATTAAATTATTTTAGGTTTTCCAACAAAAAAACAGCTAACAGAAAGTATTGTGAACAAAACAAGGGTACAAATTAGACTACCAGGGCATGTCTAATAATATCCAATGTATGTGCTGAATCTAAAAACATAAACACATCCGACATGTAATCCAATTAATAGGGAAAGACCAAAAAGGCATAAAAGAAAAAAAGTATAAAGTGGAATGGGGTGAAAGAGACAAGCCATAGGATAAATGTAGAGTCACATGATGGAATCTTAACATCATACAACACAAATCATACAACAAAAATTATTGTGCATACGTTAAGCAGGAAACTGATTTATTTTTCTTAGAAAGCGCCAACATATTCCACAGTGCTTTAAATATATTCTCATCCATCACTGTTCTCAGTTGGGGTCACAATCTAAGGCCTCATGCACACGACCGTGTGCAGTGTCAGTGTGCTAGCCATGTTTTTAATGGCTAGCACATTGACCCATTAATTTCTATGACCCCATATACACAACCATGTATTTTCATGGTCCGGTGTATGGGGCCATGAACGGGGAGCAAAACTCAGGACAGGTCCTATTCCTGTCCGTTTTGAGGCCCATGCTCACTGACCTCAATGAATAGAGCCATTTAGGCACAGGCATTGCACAGAGGTCATTCATGTGCCATTTGTGCCATTCAATCTCATCTCTGCGCCACATGCACTCAGTCGTGCATGTTACCTAAATTTCTATAAGTATGTGTTTGGAGTGTTGGAGGAACCACTTGCAAACACGGGGAGAACATACAAACTCCACGAAGATTATGTCCTTGGTTAGATTTGAATCCAAGACCCCAGCAGTGCAAGTCAACAATGCTATTGCTATTGGTGTCAAGTGAATGTGGCTGAGCTGCAATATCTATCCTAGTCACATGTATGAGGTCACCGCATTTAGAGACCACTATGGTTCTTATATTGTAGAATGAATCAAACCCCTGCTATACACTGATTGTTTGTCTGTCTTAAGGAGCGGTCACTACTGTTTTGTCATGGCAAACCTCCCATACGCTGCACTGTAAGATATTCTTTAAATCAGACATTGGAGGTGTGGTGTCGGAGGGCAGAGCTTTTAAAGAGGACCCTTCATGTCCTCATGTATATGTGGTTTTATATACTGCTAGAAAGCCGACAGCGCGCTGAATTTAGCACACTGCTGGCTTTCCCGTTGTGCCCCGGGGCTGGAGATATCGGGGGTCTAAATTTCACCTCTTTAAGGACATCCTCATGATTCCAAGGGAGGCATTTATTTACAGTAGAAAATCAGGATTATCCTTTTTCCTTGTTTCCTGTTAAGGTCAACATATTTGCTTGAATCAGATTTACCATTTTGCTATTAGAATGTATGGTGAACTACCAGTTTCAAGATTCACATATGGCAAATTAAAGACAATAGGTAAATTGAATCTCCTATCATATTGATGAACCAAGGAATCTTTAGGACAGCCAAATCAATATGCTCCTCTCTAACTGAAGAATAAGGGACAACTTATGTCCTTATGTGAAATCTATAACTAATTTTGTAGAAATCTGTAGAATGTGAACTGTAATTAAAATGTTACATTGCTCATACACCTATGCAGTTACGTGCAGCATCCATAGGTTCCTATATAAAATAATTATATAACATTCGGTTTACTAAAGTTTTCAAGACAAGATAAAGATAAAGTTATGCCTGCAAATAAGCCCCAGCCATATGGCACAAAAGATTCAAATGACTATTTGCTATATGAGTGCCAGGATCATTCCTTGCATATACGCCAAACTTAGGGTGGGTTCACACCTGCGCTTGAGTCCATCTGCTGACAATCCGAGGGAAAATCTCGGGGAAACAGGATAGGCATCAGATACCGACAGGTTAGCGATGCATTGGTTAAAATCCCATTCATTTGAATGTGCTTTTAAAGCAATGCGCGGGTGTGCGCTTACACCCTCTGCGCTGCGAAGCCGTTTTTTTTTCGTCGGACAGGAAGTCCTGCATGTCCGACTTTGTTTCCGATGAAAAAGGATTCGCAGCGCAGAGGGTGTAAGCGCACACCCGCGCATTGCTTTAAAAACACATTCAAATGAATGGGATTTTAACCAATGCGTCGCTAATCTGTCGGTATCCGATACCTATCCTGTTTCCCAAAATTTTCACTCGGATTGGCAGCGGACGGACTCAAGTGCAGGTGTGAACCCAAACTTAACCACTAGACATGATGTGAACAGTATCTTATGTCCTGTACACCTGTAGCCCTTTTTGAAACATAAAACTCATAAATGTCCTTAGGTCAGGTTAGAAATGTCTCATCTGTTTAATTTTGCACATCCAGTTGTTACATATTTTGGGAATGTATCACAGAATTATATTAAATTTGCAGCACATTGCAAAATCTTCTCAACTGGCTAATCATCTGTCTCACAGGTAGCTATCTAAACCCTGCACAAAATAGAAGATTTTTAGGTACAAAAATATGAGCAGCAGGAAGGGTTCACAAAAGTATGTGAAATATTTTTACTTAAAGTTTTTGGTTCACAAAAATTTGGGGTATGATTTTCCAAATTTCGCTGACATTTTAAGGGGGTTTTCTTTTAACATATGCATATGCAATGCAAAGACAAACAGCTTTATCACACACTGCATTAGCATATTTAAATTTGTAAACAATTAAAAGTTAAACATTTTAGCAAATATACATAATTAACATTTTTCATAGTTTTAAGATTTTCTCTCATCATCTTAGTGGAAACGACTAGAGATGGGCAAATCTCTGAAGATTTGTTTCGGGTTTGGACAGTTCAAGCCAAAGATTTGTTTCAGGTCAAATAAGTTCATCACAAACCAGAAGTGAAATTATTATACTCTGGGGTCTCTTCTGGCCTCTTGCATGACATCTTGCATCATAAAGGAGACCAGAAGAGAACCCAGAGGGAGCGTCGAAAGCTTGAAGATACCCAGAAGAGGTGAGAGAAGGTGAGTATAACTGTTTATTATTTTTTACACCTCCCCTGGGCCTCCACCTATTATACTCTGGGGTCTGAAGACACCCCAGAGTATAATAATTTCACTGCTGGTTTGTGGGTAATGAACCCCTAAAGTTTAAGGTTCGGGTCGAGCCTGAAACTTTTGAAAAATTTGGGTCAAATCTGGTTTGATCTGAACCAGGTTCGCTTATCTCTATGAATGACCATGAATGCAGGAACTTTCTATAGTTTGGCACTTGGCAGAAACACAGCCATGATTTCCTTATTGTGACCATGTTATCTTCTTGTGCATGTAGTGTCCTTGCCTGATAACCTGTCTACAATAAAGAAATCATGGGTGTGTTTCTGAAAAGAGCCAGACAATAGAAATCTCCTGCATTTATGGTCATATCTTTTGGCTACCTATCAAGATGAAAGACTATCACCACTAAGATGGATAGAGAAAACCTTTAAAGCTCTACAAAACTTTTAATTACTTAAATTTATAAAAATATTTAACACTTAATTGTCTAGATTGAAATCTGGCTATGTTTATGGGAACACCATTTTAACATTTGGCCACCACTGTTTTGGCCTACAAAAAACCCAACACAATAACTGATGTTGCATAAAATAGATAATTTGTCAATGACTGCACTGCTGAAACTATACACTTCTCCATATAGTGACATCACTGATGTTTTCAACATCCTTAATGACATCATTATCGTCCACTTAACCTTCCTCTAGTGTTAGCTTTCTGTTACTCTTTCTTATGTTAACGGGTCGGTTTTGACCCGTGTCTTAAATCACCCCTAGGATACTCTAAAAACAGTTATTTATGATCCAATTTGTTTCTTACCTCTTAGTTACCTTGTTAGGGTTTCTCATCCATGGAAGGATTGATTTTAATATTTTTGTTGTGGCCCCCCTGGGCCTTTCATTTGAGAGCGTACCCTTCATTTTCAATATAAAAATATTGTCAAATGAACCTCAAGAGAATAATATAAACTTTAAAAAGTTTGTTATATTACCTGACTATTACTGAAGGGTTTTAGAACACATTTCTTAAATGTAAAAAAAATATACATATATATATTTTATATTATTAACTCTAGTTAATAATGCACTGCACTGCTGAAACAATACACTTCTCCATATAGTGACATCACTGATGTTTTCAACATCCTTAATGACATCATTATCGTCCACTTAAGGACACATTTAGCATTTGCCCATGGACACATTTTTAACCCTTGCTCTGACAGGTTACATTTTAAAGAGTCACCATTGAGCTAAACATAAATGTAAATATTAATATATGTATGAATGTATTCTATGCTACATTATATATGTAGCAACATACACTAAAATTATTTATTATTACACTAATTATTATTATTATATTTTTAACTTTTTTCTTTTTTTTTAAATAAATGATTCAAATTAACTACCATAATGATATATTACATTTTATAAATTAGAAAATTTTATTATATGTATTTTAGAAATTAAAATAGTAAAATATATATATTACTAATAAGATGCATTACATTACATATACATTATATACCTGAAAATATTGGTAATAATTTACATTGACTATTATATTATGTATTGTATAAATAATTTAAAATTATGGAAATCTGTCGCTCTACATGATCTTCATGGCAGCATTATTAAAATTGCATTGTTAGTGTATCATTTAGTATGTACGCTGTACTATTTGATTATAGACCATGCTATATAAATATCTCTGTATTTAAGTGATTTGACAGTGCGATCAGCTATACACTTTTCATGTCAATGACAAACAGCTTTATCACACACTGCATGAGCACATTTCACCAGCAGAGGGCAGAGTATACTCATGATAAACTAACAGATTTGTTACAACATGAATATTTCAACCTAGATTAAATACAATTCAAGGAAAGATATAATTAATAGTAAACAGCAGTGAGGACTTGCATATACATGCTGGGGACAGCACTATCTTTAGAACTGAAAGTTAAATACAAGGTCAGTGCTGAAATATTAATTCTAATCTCTGGTAGACAGAAATTAGATAATGAAGGAAGTACGGATATTTTGTGTTAATTTTGTATCACCGCAATTTTATATTAAAATTAATTTACATAATCTTAAAATATCAATGGAAATGTAAGAATGTTAAATTCACAATTTCATTAAGAAACTTAATATATGGTTCATTAATATACATTATTGTGGTAAATATCAGATACACACTAAATAGGTGTTGAAAATTTAAAAATCCTGTACTTTTCCTAGCATATATAGGACCTATAGTACAAACTTACTGAAAACTAATGGCGTTACATGTATAAAGGTAGTCACAAGAAAATCTATCTACTATATAATAGATTGTCTCTCACGTTTGGTTGAGGTCATTTGCAATGGTGCAATAAAAATTACAAGGATGCAAAATAAATGGCGAGGAGTGAAAAACTGATTTTTTTTTTTAATTAGCACAACATTTTTTTATGTTTCTAATTTATTAACTGTTATTTTTGTAGGGAAGAACAGAAAAAGGCAATTTTGCCATTGTTTTTTGCATTTTTTAAAGCCAATGGACTTGGTGGTAAAAATAACATGTTACGAGTTTGATAAAATTCCAATGATACAAAATTTGCATAGATTTCTTATGTTTTATGTATTTTGCTAAATAAAAATATGGTTTATGGGGGAAAAAAATTTAATATGACCCTACTTTCTGAGACCCATACATTTTTTAATTGTTCATCGACATAGCTGTATTGGGGCTTGTTTTTTTTTAACCTATTTCTTTATTCAGTAACATTTTTTGGAATGTATAAATTATTGACTGATTTTTTAATTAATTTTTGTACAGGGGGAATAGGGACATCATTCCTGCTACGGTTTTTTGTTGTTTTTTTTTGCTTTTTATTGAAGTATACCTGATGTTGGTTAAGTAATGTAAATCTTTTTTCTACAGTTTGTCAGGTCTGTGGGTTTACCATATATGTACAGTATGTATATGTTTTGCTATTTTTAAATAAATTAGATTTTAAACATATTTTATATTTTTTAGTTATACTTATTAAATTTTCTTGAATTTAGGTGAACTTTTTTTTGTAACCGTGGCTGACTAGAAGCCACAACCTTTGATGACTTATGTAATGTTTTGGAATACATGGTATTTCTAAGCATTATTGTTTGTCAGTGTAACACTAAGAAGCAAACAGATATATTTCTCAGGGCCGACCTGGAAGACAGTCAGATCCCTAGCTGCCATTGAAAGCATCAGCCCCTGGGTGCTGATGGGCTGACAGAGGGAGTTCCCTCCTTCTGTCAAACTTCTTAGATCCCATGTTCTTTCATTACTGTTTTATTTAAAGTGGACCTTCAGCCACCTCCACCAAGTTCAGCTTTTGCATCATTTAATAAATGCTGTTCCACTGATTCCGGTGCAGTTGGAATGTTTTCTCTATTGTTCACCATTCCCAAGCAATAAGTGTTGTTAGTTTTGGTGCATGTTATTCTATTTAGGCTCTGTACAGGTGGGCTGTGTCAGGCAGGAGTAGATAAGGGGTGTGATTCTGAGCTCTGACACTGCCCACCTCTGATTGAAGCTTTGAATCACGCCCCCTGCCTGACACTGCCCACCTGACAGTACAGAGCATATCAGGAACCAAAATTAACTGTACTCATTGCTCAGGAACGGTGGGGGCTAAAGAAAAAAATTCTAACTGCACTGGAATCAGTGGAGTGGATCCTATTAACAGATGCTAAGAACTGGAGTTGGCAGAGGTGGTGAAAGGTCCTCTCACTCCTGTCAGTATGTTCATATTAGTGGCCAGGAATGAAAGGGAGAGGGAAAGTTGGAGTACTTCTATCCCAGGTGAATCAGCAGATCCTTTTTATTTCCGAATGGAAAGCGCCACATAGCCATTAGAACAAGCAGAGTCATCATGCTGAGAGTTGTTAACTATGAAAAATCCTTTGAGTCAACGTTCAGTGACACACTATCATCATATGGAAAGAAGTCACCCAATAGTCAGATGAAAGGTCTTTTTCTTTCACTAAAGATCTTGCATCTACAAACGATCATATCTTTTTAAAACATTGCCAGAAAAATCATCCATCCTTCACCTGGTATCTTTCAACCTGCATAGCTAGTTTGAATAACTGTATAGGCCAGGATTGATTGTAATATGTATGGCTGCATCAGCAAAATGGTCATTCAACACTTGTTCAACTGTTATGCAACCATCAATCTACTTCTATCTAATGTGCGCCACCTTAACAGCAAATAAATTGTTACCACAAATAATATGACACATTTTAAAGGGATTTTCCAGATTTAAAGAAATAAGTTTGTTCAGAAAATGTGCCTGTCCATAGGCTGTGTCTGGTGTGGGACAAACATGACCCATGAGCAAGAATAGTGCTATGTTCAGAGGAAAAGTGTTTTGTTTTTTTTTTGTTTTTTTTTACTTCCAGACAATCTTTTTAAGATTTTGAAAACAATAGCATTAATATCTGATACCTCCCTATCTACCATTAATATCTTATACATCCATATTAAAATTAAAAGTGCCTGTTTCTTAAAGTGTCAATTTATTTGTTTACTTGCAGATGTTTCATGTTTAATTAATGCTGTAAATGGAAATTATATACATAAAATGATAATTGGCTAATTAAGTGATGAATATTCTTTGTATATACATTATGCTTTGTACGTGTGTCTGTGTGCCTCTGTGTGAAGTCTTATCCATATGAAAGCCCACCATCCCACTGTAAAGTATGCATGCTTAGTAACTCTGGTACAGTGCATAAGACAGGTGCTATGTAATATGTGCTTGCCTTTGTTGACCTCACATGCTAAACATTCTAAACAGATATGTTCTACACATATGTCTACTTGTTAAAAGAGTCCCTTGAGGTTATGTCTTCTCTAACTTACTGTAAGCAAATGCAGTGACACAAAAAAGCATTGACTCCTATTATTGCATATTTGCAATACTATTTGTCAAGGCAAATGGTTTTAAGCTTTAAAGACATTGTAATACTAGATAATGGAAGCCAAAGTAGTTTCATAACACGCAATCTAAATTATTATTAGGTTTATTTTAAAATTAAATGTTTTTTTTATTTTCTCACATCAGTATCTTATTAATTTTGTTCAAATAAAGAAAAAAAGGCAAGGAAATCGTAGCATAATAAAATATTCAATTTGTCACAATTTTTTGTATACGCAACAATATTCAAAAGAAATTTGTATAACTTTGTATCCACTTCTTGCATAATTCCTATTCAGATACTATTCCTTAATTCAATCACCCTTAACAAAATCACATCCATTCAAACTATCAACCTCAACCTATCAAATTTTTCTGCACATTTAATCATATTTACTCTCGCTATCTATTTGAAATCATAATTTTTCAATTTCCTTGCTAGATACTTGATGAAATATTATACTGTTATTATGTTAAATATTACAGGCTGCTTCTAACATCCATTGGACACTTGGGGAAAAATACATCCCCCTTAACTTTAAAGGGGTCATCCAGGTTGGATGATGAAGATTCTTCATAGGCTTTTCAAAGTCCTCATTAAGAGAGATAGGAATCCATTCGGATCTCCAGAGTGAAGAATTCACCAGCCAGGCAGAGAGGAGTCTTAAATAACAGTGATTTACATATTTCTAATGCTATGTGAATCCCATTTAAGTCAAGTCTTCTTAATAGGGAGTCATCTTTAATGACTAAAGCTGAAGCTGGAGAGATATGCAATTCTTTGGACGTTCTCTGCAAGGCTAAATATTAATTTTCATTGTCATTTAGGAGTATTTTTGCAAGTCTGATCTCCACTTACAATACTTACTATTTTTTTCAAGGTTTAGAGGAGCCCAGCAGAGAGGAGAGGTCTTGTCTGGGGTCTCAATTTTAGGGTTCCTTTTTTATTATTTAGTCTGGGATTAAAATTTAGAGGTCTCCTCTAGGGTCTGTATTTATTCAGGAGTCTGGTCTGAAGTCTACATTAATTCAGTGGTCTTGTCTGGGATGTGAATTTATTTAAGGGTCTGGACTGGAGACTGCAATTATTAAAGGGGTCATCATTATCAGAGCAATGGGGGTCCAACACCCATCTGTTTTTAGTACAATGTACAGAGATATCTGTTCTCAGTTCCATACACTGAGCTGAAAACATCTGATTGGTTGGGGTGTGAGTGTAGATACCCACCAATCTAGTTTGGATGACCTATCCTAGATTTAGGCTTTCAATACCTGATTTTGGAGAATCCATTTACAGGTTCTGGTCTGGGTTTTAATATATTCGGTTTGGGGTCTGAATTAATTTTGTGTTCTCATCTGGCCTTAATTAATTTAGGAGAGTCTATTATGAGGTCTGCACTTCATTGGGCCTGATCTAGGGTTGATCTGGATTCAGAATTTTTGTTTATTAAGGTATGCAATCTGTATTATCTGAGTTTGTTCTGTGTTTTGCGTTTGGTGATTAGTCTGGGATCTTTAAGGGGTTTCAGGGATTTTTTTTTGTATTTATTTTTATTTATTATTCCTTAGGATAGGCCATAAATAACTAACTGGTGGGAGACTGACATCTGGTATCAGCACAGATCAGCTGTAAGGGGGTGCATCCAGTATGTGTACTATACAGACAACAAATAGTTTTGTGGCCTATATAATGGTTGGGAACCATCACTGCAGCTCTTCTCCCATTGACTATAATAGGGCCTGGTCTGGGATTTGAGAAATTATTTGAGGACTAGTTATGAATCAGAATTTATTTTGGGGTCCGATCTGAGTTTTAAATGGTCTTAGGGGTTTGTTTGAGGTGTAAAATAGTTTAGGGGTCTGGGATAAAGTGTAGATTTATTTTGGTTGCTTTAGAGATTTGGGATGGCTGCATACCGAAGGGCCAAAGATATTTTGGCAGCAAACTCTGCAGTCATCAGGAAAAGTTATTATAGAAGTGTGGGGGGAAGGACATAAAAAGGAAAGAGAACAACAATAAAAGAACATGTCACCTGTGAGTCCCCAGGTTTATAGAATAGCTGTCATCTTTCCTGACATGTGTAAACCCTTGTATTTCCCATGAGATAACAATTCTGGAGCATCGTTACTAAGAACTGTGTGTTGTGACATTACTCCAATATTCCTCCAGGGAATGTATTACTAATGCCTGACCTAACCATTGAGTTAAATACAATCATATGGACTGCAGCTGTCTCTCAAGTTACAATCAATCAGTAGTGAGACAGACTAGCCTAATTGTCAACTGGGTGTTACAAGTCCACTTGGCAATAGGATTTATACTTATAGAGTCGTATAATGCGAGAAATAATAGAACACTGTCAGCAATAATGGCAATTTATTCATACATTTGTAGGAGAAATAACTGAGAAATGACAAAATGCAGATTTCCCACAAATTTATTGCATGAGAAATGCAAGTATTTTCTAAAAAAGCCATTTTAGAAAGCAGATATATACTCTAACTTCTGCTTTACATTTGAGGCAATAGTGCATCATGTTTTTATTCACCATTAGACCTAGACCTCTGTAGGCCTTATTCTCAAGCCTTCCAGAACTAGGCCTCACAGATACACAGATGCCACAGCATAACTTTGGTATCTGAAAACCCTCTATTTAACATCTAGCCAAGACCCTCCCACCTTCTGACAAGCTAACAAGGATGGAAAATGTGTTCACTACTCCATGAACAGTGATATATATATATATATATATATATATATATATATATATATATTGGACGAGTAGTGCAACAGCATCATCTACTTACTATTGCAGGTACTGTGCCTTAACAGATTATTACAGCAACATTAATATAAACCACAGTATATGCTTACTTGCTAGGCTGCCAGACCTGTATGAGAGGCAAACAATAATACAGATATATACATAAGATGTTCCTGCTCATTTTTTCAGTAAATGCGCAGAGGCATACAGAAGAGTCTCTGATCCATTTAAGATGGAGAGCTAAATTTGGCCAATACCTGCCAAGTAACAGGGCAAAGAATGGAATTAAGATATACCTCATGGTACAGCAACAGGTTATGGGTTTACTGCAGGACTAAACCAGCGTCCTTCCCAGCAATGCTAGGAGTTAGTGGGAAAATAGTTTGGGATTTGATGTGCCCACTGTTGGACCAGGTTTATTACCTCTTTGTGAATGACTTGTATACCAGCATGCTAAAGGGTTATTCCCATCTCAGCAGCAATTTATCAAAATGGGAACAGTCCTGCTCACTGCTTTCTGCTGTTTCTGTACCTTCCATATAGGTGAATTAGAGATAAGGAAACAGTGTAGCATGGCTGAGCTACACTGTTCCTGTAGCTCAACAGTTCTAGAAACAGGTAAATGTGCTAGGCTGTTTACTAGTGATGGAGTATCATCATAATAGGAGTCCCCTAGACAGGGCTTTGTTGTTCACTAATGTTATACCATATATGTGTGACTTGATTGCGCATGCACTGTAATCCACTTTGTCTAATCTTAGTATTGGGATAACATTATGGAAGCCGCGCATGTACTTTTGATCTTAATGAACGCTAGCAGTTGCCATGCCATGACAAAGGAGGAGGAAGCGCCACTCAGAAGACCTCTCTATTTATTGAGTATTGAATTTCTTGTATTTTACTATTATTTATGAATTGGTATATTTAAATTGTAATTTTTGGACTACACAATTACCCCTGAGTATGCCACATAGGTGGTGATGCACTTGGCGTAGTACAGTCTTACTATTTATGGTTCACTGCTCTGTATTGAATCAATGAAGGATTTAGGTAATTCTGGTTTGGATTTCTTCCCAGGTTATGCCACTGGTTTTCAGGAAAAATAAGCATTGATCTGTAGGGAGCTACCTTCCAAAAGGTAGTTCTAGAGCAAGTTTTCTTTTTCACCAAGAAGGACTTATTTGCATATTCCTTTCCCAGGATTCTACGTAGGGGATGCATGGCTTAATAAGTGCCTGTACGCTGCAATGCAACCTCTCTGGTCTACCTGTTTTTGGCAGATCCATTTAACCGATGCAAAAATCAGAAACAAATGGACAGATATCCGGTTACATGTCAAAATCCGGTCAATGTGAAAAAGAAAAACAGATCCTTATCTGGTTTTACTGAAGGACACAAAAATGTAGCATATCATACTTTTGTGTCCATCAAACAAAATGCAGAAACACACATCATTTTTTTTTTTTTTTTTGCATTGATTCTATGTAATGGATTGTATCTAATGCATCTGCTAAAGTCACGATATGAATGCACCCTAAATAGTTATATTATTCATTTATTTATTTAGCCATCCTATCACAGGAATATTTGAGAGATTTGATATTTTAAGAATGTTATTTTAGTGCAGTTGGGTTACATATAACACCATTAGATCAACTTTTGAACTTTTATTTGGCACATTAATACAATTAATTATAATTCTACACAATTTAGATTGCTGGATATGGTTAATATAAAGCTTCCCTGCTGCTATTCCCTAGTTGTCCACTTACTGCAGGGGAACAAGAAGTGTACAGTAGATGATTAGGTGCCCACTTAGGATAAGTACAGTGCCTACTTCCTCTGCGTCCACAGTTGCTTTTAGAATATATGGAACACGTTTTCCATTTGGTGAAGCAGCTGGAGGTTTCGGTAGAAACTACAACCTAGCACAAATTAGCTGAAGATAGCGTATCAACATGTTAAGGTTGACTTAGTATCCGCACATATAAGCACATATTTGTTTTGAAACCAACTAATTAAAATCTATTTATTTGACTATGTGCTAAATACAGAAGCTATTTATTTTTGTAATCCTTTCCCCTGAGATACATGAGCCATTTTCCATAAATTACAACTAAATTGTCTTTTTTAACTGTTTGCAGTGAATGTCACTGGCTTTGAGAAGGTGGAACAACAGGAAGGAAACTCAAAAGTAATTACCTAATCATGATAGCATGTCCTTTATACATGTGTTAACATTCTTTACTATATATAGTATGGAGCTGATGTTGTATGTTAATTGCACCTGTTAATGGTGACGGGTGCACTTTAAAACCATTTATGTATTTATAAAAATATATATTTATGGCACACATTTAACCTGTACATTCATGTTATTATGGTGTTTTATCAGTATAAGCTTTCAATAAGGGTACTTTCAGGAAAGTAAAATATAGTTCACACTGTTTAACAAAAAATTAGCTATAACGCTGCAGTAATAACTCAGATAATTGAGTTCTAATTGCTAGATTGCAGCTGACAATTATCTTAATACTTTGACAGCTTACAGTGCATGTAGTATGCACAACTACAAGCCAATCAAATTAACCCCTTGTCATGTGAAAGAGCTGAGATGACAACACTGTTCCTGTTAAGTTACAAAAGCACAAAAAGGTCAAAATTACCTGTAATTTTGCTGATTAATTACTTTATATTAAAATGCAGCTAAAATATTATATAAAGGAAACCCTCTGTATCTAAAAAGAAGGGTATCCATAAAACTGTCTTAATACCATATTTTTCTTGATATGTTTTCTGTGTCATGTCATTGCCACCTTATTGACCTTTACCCTGGAAGTTGTCTTCCATAGTTACTAGTGATGGGCATGATAAGATTAAATTGCTATTTCCACATTACCAGGGCACCTTTCAATTATTGATGAACTTCAATAATAGACCATTTGTAAAATATTTGCAACTATACTTCAAAGAGTCACTATTCTGAAGCTTGAAGTAGAGTAGCATATTTGGGGGCCATTATAAAGGTATATTTTGGGGCAGCTAACTAGGGCTGCATATGATAACTCTGGAAACAAAATAATCGCAGCACTCTGACCCCTTTAACCAGAGGGGACCTTTATTCCCATTCCCAGGAAGAAACCCAATACCTACTACAATTGTACTAAGGTAGGCACAAAACTAGTTATCAACATGTATGTATTTAACCATGGCAGCTACCATTGATGTGACAACCCCTGCAGCCCCATTAACAAACACCATCAGGGAGCAGCAGAGTATGAGGCTTAACACAAGTTATCAACATCTATGTATTTAACCATAGCAGTTCCACATTTTCCAAATAGGAATCTAGTCCAGTTTAACAACAATAAAATTGACAAGGCAAAAACTCCAGCTACCAGATAACACAAGACATTGTCAAAAAATAAGTTAGAACCACATTTTACTAGTGAATCTAGCAGGTGTTTGGTTTGAAGGTACATCTGTCCACTGCTTAACATGAATTCATTTTGCAGTAAGATAGTAGCGTTTCAAATTTGGGACTGCAAACCTTCCATCTGCTACCCCAAGAGCAGTTTCTTAATTAAAATACCGGGTAGTTTTCCCTTCCATAAAAAATTAGCAAAAATTGTGTTGATGCCAATGAAGAAATTGGTATTCAGCCAGATTAATGCATGCAAAACAACATATAGAATTTTAAGTAATAATGTAATTTTAATAAGCCAATCTGTAAACCAAATCTGTCAATCAAATGGAAAATTTTAGGAAACTACATATTGAGAAATAAAAAGAAGAATGTCATCTGTGTAAAGGGATAGTCTCTCTTAATAATCCCTATATTTAAAACCCCTAAATTCATTGAACTATGCAACTTTATTGTGGCAGGTTCTACAAATAATAGAAAATAAAAGGGGGGAGAGAGAACATCCCTGCCTTGTTCTTTTGGAGACTCGGAGTTAGACAAACAATCATGTATTTGTATTCTTGCGTATGGTGCTGAGTACAGCCAAATCTTAGCAGTTCGCAAAGGAACTCCCATTCCACTGAATACAAATTTTTTTATAGTGCCTAGACACAATAGAAGTATCTGTATGAGAATTTTCTAACTGAGCCTGCAAATTAAATTATAATCTAAAAAGGTTATTTGCTCTGGATTCACTGGGCATGAGGCCTGATTGCTCTGAATGAATTATAGTAATAGATATAAACTTATGCTAGGTTCTCTAGCATTTGGTTTCCATTCTTCGGGTCTGCCTGGAGACCCCAAAAAATGAAATCCTATCTGCTTAAAAAGCGGTTACTCATGGACCCCATAGACTATAATGGGGTCCGCCAGGTTTTCACCCGGTTTCCTCCAAAATCGGCATATTTTAAGCAGAATAGGGGATGGAGTCCCCGAACGTAAGTGCGACTGCAGCCTTAGAAAAACGCAAAACTAAAATTTTAGCTAAAACCTTAAGAGTGTGATTTATTAAAGGTATAGATCTATATGATTCTGGTAAAAGTGGGTCCTTCTTTTGCTTGAGAGTCATGGTTATCACAACCTCATTCCAGGGCCTGGATATTCTCCAGTTTGTAAAACTTCCTCAAAAGTCTGCAATAACATTGGCAGAACAATCTGAACATTTTAATAAGCTTCAAAGGGAATTCCAAAGATTTGCTATTTGATTCTTTTGAAATAAAAGAGTTGGGAGATCAATCTGATTCAAATATTGTTGTAGTCCGAATACGCAACAGTAGAGGAGATTGACTTTTTTTTTTACAATTATCAATAATTGGATTGGCCTTTGATAAGGTTAGCAAGGAGCTAGCTCGATTTATCTGATTCAGGCTAAAGTCCATGGCGCTGTGTACAAAGAATCATTGTAAGAGTAAGGCGAAACGCAAAAATTGTTTTTTGGCTGAGTTTTTTTCTCTGCAGATTTTCTTCCCTTATTAAACCTATAAGGAAAATGCCAACGTTTCCACAGGTATGACATGCTGCAATTTTAAAAACGAGGGAGTTTGTGACAACGCAACTTTTCCATAGTGATTTTTTTTTCTGCAATGTGTGGATGGGGTCAGTTAGAATCTCATCCACTTTGCTGGTAATGTAAAACGCAGCGTTTTCTTGTGTGGCATTTCTGCAGTGGAAAAAAGCTGCATTTTCGTAATGTAGGGCTTTGGCCCAAAATATATACCTCTGTTGAGGCACTTTAGGGTATCCAAGATCACAGAATTAGATGTGGAGCTTTAATTATGGCTCAAGAACAAGTTCAAAGAGGGCCTGGGTGCCTTTTTCGAACAGAACAACATTATGGGTTATGGGTTTTAGATTTTAACGGCACGCTGATCCAGGGTTTTATACTGATTGCCAGATTAGAGTCGGGAAGGAATTTTTTACCATGAAATGGGGCAATTGGCATAAGCTTCATGGTTTTTTTTTCCTTCCTCTGGATCAACACTGTAGGGTTATAGGTTAGACTTGATGGACTGATGTCTTCATCCAACCTCATCTACTATGTAAATATGTAACTATGTAAAAAGGATTTAATTTTATCCTCAGATAAGACCACCAAAGAATATAACCAATAAGGGCTTATATTTAGAATTGCAAACAGGCCATGATTTGCTTTATCAGCTAACATATTTATTAGCACAGGCAAGTTGTCTGACACACTCAAAACTCCTTATGATACCATCCCAATATGAGAAACCATATTTTGACTAACCAAAACTGCAGTAAGCCCTTCACGACATGCACCATAATAGTATAGCAGAAGCTGAGGATTTAACTTTGGCACCCACCTTTCCCTAGGTAACATATAACTATAAATAAACAAAAACAAACACATTAGGATTAGCCGCAAGTTCAAAAATGCCTGAAATATTAAAAAATAAAAAACATTTGTCCCATACGGTGAATGCCGTAGCAGAAAAAAAAAATTCAAATGGCTGAATCCCACCTCCCAAGAAATTGGAATAAAAAGTGATCAAAATATCATATATTTCCCAAAATGATATCAATGAAAACAAAAAAGTTACAGGTATCAGAATATGGTGACTGAAAGAATATTTTTTCCCAAAATTTAGTCTTTTTGGAAAGGTATTACGATATGAAAAAAACTATATAAATTTGGTATGATTGGATTGTAGTGACTTAGAGAATAAAGCTAGCTTTCCATTTTTAAAGCACAGTGAATGCCAAAAAAACTAAATCATAAAAAAAAAAAAAATTAAAAAAAATGGTGCAATTGTGCTTTTCTTTCAATTCCAGCCCATTCTGAATTTTTTTTCCGGCTTGCCAGTACATTGTACACAATATTAAATGGTGCCATTATGAAGTACAATTTGTCCTACAAAAAAAAATAAGCCCTTGAATGACTCTGATCAGAAAAATACAAATGGTATGGCTTTTAGAAGGTGGGGGGAGTAAAAACCAAAAAAAAAACGAAAAAATAGAAAATCGCTGTGTCAAGCAGTTAGTTTTTGTTTGAGTGCCGTACTTTTTGGAGAAACATGAATAAGCTAATTTCAAAGGATTTCTTTCGACAAAATCATATATATACTGTATATATGTCCTCCTTTTAGGTTTTGCTCCAGATATCACAAACTATATAATATACTGTTCACATTAGATACATTAGCCCTCTAGCTGTGTGCTTTCACAGGTAGATAACTTCCTTATTTTCTTGTCTAACTAGAGCATGTTTGCATGAAACACTTTACTCTATGTCCTATCTATGCTATGAAAGGTTAAGGCACATTAGCACTGTGTCTGAGAAGAGTCATTATATGTAATATCTTACAATATGTAACACTGCATTTATGCCTGTCTTGCTAAGGCATTTTACATGTTGTTTTATAATTTGCTTCCTATGTATTTTATACACTTCTAACAGATTAACTGACTGAAGCCTGTCAGATGAAACAAATTCCACGTAATATTTTGTCGTCTTTTGCATGTGCTACATTTAGTATGAAGTTACTTCAAAACAAGTGAACAAACTGAATAGAAATGAATATTACTAAAAAATTAAGTACAGTATATAAACATAGTGAATGACTTTGTATATTTTAAAATTAAAATTATTTTCCAAAAATATATGGATAAATTAAAATTGTTTAGCAATACCAGAACAAAAATGCAAGCAGCTACTTATGAGCAAAAATAATTCTTTATAATTATAATAAATATAAATAAAATAATTATACATACCATTTACAGTAAACCCCTCGTCCATAATTGCTATGTGGCTCCTATCACAAGGTTTATGCGCCTCCAGCGTGATTCCGGATCCATCCCACTGGACGCATAGGCAGTGGACCTGATGGTTTCACACACGACTGCAATCTTGACAGTGGAGCATCAACAGATGCTATTTCACTGTATCTTCGACAAATGGTTACCTAACTTAGCACTTTATAAAAGGTACATTGACAATCTCATCAATATGGAATCTTCTCAATATATAATGGGTCAACTGAAACAGCCCTTTCATTTGTAGAGTACCTGAACAACAAAGATTGGGGTTTGACATTTACCTCCACCCATTCCCCACATCAAATACTTAGATTATGTCCTGTTCCACAAAGAAGGTAAAATCAGAACCAAAATGTAAATTCCAATAGCTACTTGGATTTTCATAGTGCCCATCATAAAAAAAATGGATCAAGAACATCCCCTTCAGTCACATCAGAAAAATTTGGGGAAATTGCACAAACATCACCAATTTTCAAATTCAGAGCAACACGATAAAAGAAGGGTTCAAAGCCAAAAAATATCTGGACAAACTCACTCAAGAAACCCATAACACCGGACACCAAAGAATCCCAAAATTTCTCGAACAACTTCATTGCCACATACAATACAAACCATGAAACTATCCATAAAATACTTCATAAATACTGGCCCATTCTCTTAGAGGAGCCCTTCCTTCAAGATCAACTCAACTCTCAACCTGGGGTAACTTTCTGTGTATCAACAACCTTAAAGAACATCCTAGCTCCCAGAAGATTACAGAAAAAGAAGCCAGACCAGAATATTATGAACACCTCACTATTTCCAAACTGATGGAGAGATACAAATAGGGTCAAAGAGGATGCACATGCTGTTATAACATTTGTTAAAAACAACAATCCTTTACCAGCAACACTACAGGAGAAAAATTCCATATGAAATCCTTTCTGAACTGTGATACTGCTTTCGTGGTATATTTAATTGAATGATGTTGTAGTTTACAATGTGTAGGACGTACCACACAACACCTTCGTTCATGTATTAATAACCACAGACACAACATGAAAAAAGGATATCTGAAACATAGCTTTTCTAAGCATGCCATACATAGTTATAATTGTTCATTTAGTGGATTCAAAATCCTGCCAATTGAACATATTTCAGTCAACATCCCTGACAGACTTCTTCAACTACGCAAAAGGAATATGTCCTGGATCTTTAAGCTCAACACAATCTCACCAATGAGACACTTGAGAACAATTTTTGATATTATCCCTCAAATTAATACACCTGGTTAACTAGCTCAAATACTCTATAATAATAATACATTTAACAGAGGAGGGTATGTTTTAGGGATTCTAACTACGGAAGAGTTTACATTAGGAGTTGTGATAGGTCTGTCCGAAAAGATACAGTGGGGAAAAAAAGTATTTAGTCAGCCACCAATTGTGCAAGTTCTCCCACTTAAAAAGATGAGGCCGGCCTGTAATTGTCATCATAGGTAGACCTCAACTATGAGAGACAAAATGAGAAAACAAATCCAGAAAATCACAATGTCTGATTTTTAAAGAATTTATTTGCAAATTATGGTGGAAAATAAGTATTTGGTCAATAACAAAAGTTCATCTCAATACTTTGTTATATATCCTTTGTTGGCAATGACAGAGGTCAAACGTTTTCTGTAAGTCTTCACAAGGTTGGCACACACTGTTGCTGGTATGTTGGCCCATTGCTCCATGCAGATCTCCTCTAGAGCAGTGATGTTTTGGGGCTGTCGCTGGGCAACACGGACTTTCAACTCCCTCCAAAGGTTTTCTATTGGGTTGAGATCTGGAGACTGGCTAGGCCACTCCAGGACCTTGAAGTGCTTCTTACGAAGCCACTCCTTCGTTGCCCTAGCGGTGTGCTTGGGATCATTGTCATGCTGAAAGACCCAGCCACGTTTCATCTTCATTGCCCTTGCTGATGGAAGGAGGTTTGCACTCAAAATCTCACAATACATGGCCCCATTCATGCTTTCATGTACACGGATCAGTTGTCCTGGTCCCTTTGCAGAGAAACAGCCCCAAAGCATGATGTTGCCACCCCCATGCTTCACAGTAGGTATGGTGTTCTTTGGATGCAACTCAGCATTCACTCTCCTCCAAACACGCCGAGTTGTGTTTCTACCAAACAGTTCTACTTTGGTTTCATCTGACCATATGACATTCTCCCAATAGTCTTCTGAATCATCCAAATGCTATCTAGCAAACTTCAGACGGGCCCGGATATGTACTGGCTTAAGCAGGGGAACATGTCTGGCACTGCAGGATCTGAGTCCCTGGCAGCGTAGTGTGTTACTGCCGGTAGCCTTTGTTACGTTAGTCCCAACTTTTTTGCAGGTCATTCACTAGGTCCCCCTGTGTGGTTCTGGGATTTTTGCTCACCGTTCTTGTGATCATTTTGACCCCACGGATTGAGATATTGTGTGGAGCCCCTGATCGATGGAGATTATCAGTGGTCTTGTATGTCTTCCATTTTCTAATTATTGCTCCCACAGTTGATTTCTTCACACCAAGCTGCTTGCCTATTGCAGATTCAGTCTTCCCAGCCTGGTACAGGTCTACAATTTTGTTTCTGTTGTTCTTCCACAGCTCTTTGGTCTTCACCATAGTGGAGTTTGGAGTGTGACTGTTTGAGGTTGTGGACAGGTGTCTTTTATACTGATAACAATGTCAAACAGGAGCCATTACTACAGGTAATGAGTGGAGGACAGAGGAGCCTCTTAAAGAAGAAGCTACAGGTCTGTGAGAGCCAAAAATCTTGCTTGTTTGTAGGCGACCAAATACTTATTTTCCACCATAATTTGCAAATAAATTCTTAAAAAATCAGACCATGTGATTTTTTGGATTTGTTTTCTCATTTTGTCTCTCATAGTTGAGGTCTACCTAAGATGACAATTACAGGCCGGCCTCATCTTTTTAAGTGGGAGAACTTGCACAATTGTTGGCTGACTAAATACTTTTTTTCCCCACTGTATGTATTTAGTTTGCGCTTGAGGCTGTAGAAATTGGGGGTTAATCTGATAGTCCGGGGTAGAGCATTCCAGAGAAATGGTGCAACTTGGGAGAAGTCTTTTATATGAGCGTGGGAGGTTCTGATAATAGAGGATGTTAGTCTTAGGTCTTTGAGTGAATGGAGAGCAAGAGTTGGGCGATAGACAGAGATGAGGGAGGAAATGTAGGGAGGTGCAGCATTATGGAGAGCCTTGTGGATGAGGGTGATAAGTTTATATTGTATTCTGTATTGAATAGGCAGCCAATGTGGTGACTGGCACAGACCGGAGGCATCGCTGTAGCGTCTAGACTGATGGATGAGCCTCTATAGTTTACAAAAGATGTATATCTTTAAGAAATATTTTTCCCTGCGTTTACAGTTAGACTTTTTTTATATATACACATACAGTGCTGGCTAAAAGTATTGGCACCCCTGCAATTCTGTCAGATAATACTCAATTTCTTCCAGAAAATGATTGCAATCACAAATGCTTTGGTAATAATATCTTCATTTATTTTGCTTGCAATGAAAAAACACAAAAGAGAATGAAAAAAAGTCAAATCATTGATCATTTTACACAAAACTCCAAAAATGGGCCGGACAAAAGTATTGGCACCCTCAGCCTAATACTTGGTAGCACAACCTTTAGACAAAATAACTGCGAACAACTGCTTCCGGTAACCATCAGTGAGTTTCTTACAATGCTCTGCTGGAATTTTAGACCATTCTTCTTTGGCAAATTTCTCCAGGTCCCTGAGATTTGAAGGGTGCCTTCTCCAAACTGCCATTTTGAGATCTCTCCACAGGTGTTCTATGGGATTCAGGTCTGGACTCATTGCTGACCACTTTAGAAGTCTCCAGTGCTTTCTCTCAAACCATTTTCTAGTGCTTTTTGAAGTGTGTTTTGGGTCATTGTCCTGCTGGAAGACCCATGACCTCTGAGGGAGACCCAGCTTTCTCACACTGGGCCCTACATTATGCTGCAAAATTTGTTGGTAGTCTTCAGACTTCATAATGCCATGCACACGGTCAAGCAGTCCAGTGCCAGAGGCAGCAAAGCAACCCCAAAACATCAGGGAACCTCCGCCATGTTTGACTGTAGGGACCGTGTTCTTTTCTTTGAAGGCCTCTTTTTTTTTTTTTCCTGTAAACTCTATGTTGATGCCTTTTCCCAAAAAGCTCTACTTTTGTCTCATCTGACCAGAGAACATTCTTCCAAAAAGTTTTTGGCTTTCTCAGGTAAGTTTTGGCAATCTCCAGCCTGGCTTTTTTATGTCTCTGGGTCAGAAGTGGGGTCTTCCTGGGTATCCTACCATAGAGTCCCTTTTCATTCAGACGCCGACGGATAGTACGGGTTGACACTGTTGTACCCTCGGACTGCAGGGCAGCTAGAACTTGTTTGGATGTTAGTTGAGGTTCTTTAGCCACCATCCGCACAATCTTTCGTTGAAATCTCTCGTCAATTTTTCTTTTCCGTCCACATCTAGGGAGGTTAGCCACAGTGCCATGGGCTTTAAACTTCTTGATGACACTGCGCACGGTAGACACAGGAACATTCAGGTCTTTGGAGATGGACTTGTAGCCTTGAGATTGCTCATGCTTCCTCACAATTTTGCTTCTCAAGTCCTCAGACAGTTCTTTGGTCTTCTTTCTTTTCTCCATGCTCAATGTGGTACACACAAGGACACAGGACAGAGGTTGAGTCAACTTTAATCCATTTCAACTGGCTGCAAGTGTGATTTAGTTATTGCCACCACCTGTTATGTGCCACAGGTAAGTAACAGGTGCTGTTAATTACACAAATGAGAGAAGCATCACATGATTTTTCAAAGGGTGCCAATACTTTTGTCCACCCCCTTTTTTATGTTTGGTGTGGAATTATATTCAATTTGGCTTTTTGACAATTCTTTTTGTAGTTTTCCATTGACGACAAATTAAATAAAGATATTATTACCAAAGCAATTGTGATTGCAATCATTTTCTGGAAGAAATTGAGTATTATCTGACAGAATTGCAGGGGTGCCAATACTTTTGGCCAGCACTGTATATGAATTTTTATTAGAAAAATTTGAAAAACTGTGTGGGTGTTAAGGTTGAGATACAAGGGCAAATAACAGCAAGAGCAGAAACTGGCTGAGTAGAAAAACAAGCTATTTAAAAACTAGTACAGCACTGTGAGCCAGAGACAGACCACCATACACCTTCACCAGCACTGGCCGGTTGGACTTTGCAGAATCTGGGAGCCTGAATTGTCACCACTAGGAATTGTACAGGTAATAAATGCTCCACTAACTGAAAACAAACCAGATCCTGGCAAAAGCGTTGAAAACCAGGAGACGTTGTCAGATGCAGATTCAGGAGACAAAAGCGATATCCAGTAGAGAGTCAAGGGACAAATCCAAATGGATAAATCAATGGCAGAATCAGCAGGCAAACAAATAACCAGAAATCAAGCCGAGGGTCAGTAAAGCAATCCAATATACACGATCAGACTTAGCCAAACTACAGTGGGTACGGAAAGTATTCAGACCCCTTCAAATTTTTCACTCTTTGTTTCATTGCAGCCATTTGCTAAAAGCAAAAAGTTCATTTTATTGCTCATTAATGTACACTCAGCACCCCATCTTGACAGAAAATAAACAGAAATGTAGATATTTTTGCAAATTTATTAAAAAAGAAAAACTGAAATATCACATGGTCATAAGTATTCAGACCCTTTGCTGTGACACTCATATTTAACTCACCTGCTGTCCATTTCCTTTTGATCCTCCTTGAGATGGTTCTACTCCTTCATTGGAGTCCAGCTGTGTTTAATTAAACTGATTGGACTTGATTAGGAAAGGCACACACCTGTCTATATAAGACCTCACTGCTCACAGTGCACGTCAGAGCAAATGAGAATCATGAGGTCAAAGGAACTGCCCAAGGAGCCCAGAGACAGAATTGTGGCAAGGCACAGATCTGGCCAAAGTTACAAAAGAATTTCTGCAGCGCTCAATGTTCCTAAGAGCACAGTGGCCTCCATAATCCTTAAATGGAAGAAGTTTGGGATGACCAGAACTCTTTCTAGACCTGGCCGTCCAGCCAAACTGAGCAATCGTGGGAGAAGAGCCTTGGTGAGAGAGGTAAAGAAGAACCAAAAGATCACTGTGGCTGAGCTCCAGAGATGCAGTAGGAAGATGGGAGAAAGTTCCACAAAGTCAACTATCACTGCAGCCCTCCACCAGTTGGGGCTTTATGGCAGAGTAGCCCAAAGGAAGCCTCTCCTCAGTGCAAGACATATGAAAGCCCGCATAGAGTTTGCCAAAAAACACATGAAGGACTCCCAGACTATGAGAAATAAGATTTTCTGGTCTGATGAGATGAAGATTGAACTTTTTGGCGTTAATTCTAAGCGGTATGTGTGGAGAAAACCAGGAACTGCTCATCACCTGCCCAATACAATCCCAACAGTGAAACGTGGTGGTGGCATCATCATGCTATGGGGGTGTTTTTCAGCTGCAGGGACAGGACGACTGGTTGCAATTGAAGGAAAGATGAATGCGGCCAAGTACAGAGATATCCTGGAGAAAAACCTCTTCCAGAGTGCTCTGGACCTCAGACTGGGCCGAAGGTTCACCTTCCAACATGACAATGACCCTAAGCACACAGCTAAAATAACAAAGGAGTGACTTAGGAACAACTCTGTGACCATTCTTGACTGGCCCAGCCAGAGCCCTGACCTCAACCCAATTAAACATCTCTGGAGAGACCTGAAAATGGCTGTCCACCATCCAACCTGGCAACCTTGGACAACCCTTTAATATTGACAATTGGTGGCCAATAAATTCGACTGGTATATACTGTACATTAATTTTACTATTTTAATTTTTTTTTTCCTCACTGTTTATACAAAATTATTCTGCAACTATAAATACCAAGGTTTAGCATTTTTGTGATGTGCCCTAATGCATAGAAAGCTACTAAATACCATGCAGTGTATAAGTATTTGCATATAAACAAAATAACCTCCTTTTTTGACTGACCTAGACACAATTCTCACCTGCATTCCATTCAAATGTTACGTCAGAATTTTAAACAGGCTGTTAATGCCCAAACCTCTTCCAATAAGACTGAATGAAAGCACGTTTGCAAAAGGCAGTGGGCCCAAATTCCTTCAAGTGACTGATCTACAGTATCCAGTATCTATATCGGTGCTATATGACAGCCTGTTTTAGACTTAGGTGAAATTACTTTCTCACATACAGTAGGCGATACCGTTGTTGGATAATGCCTCCTGAGAATACAGAGAGAGATGAGACTGACTGGCACTCTTCCAGAGATTTGGGGCACTAAGCTGAACCCTGGATGCCTGGTGCTAGTCCAACTGCATGTGCCCCTCTGATGAAATAAAGGGCTACATTGTGGCCCTCATAATGTGTCAGGCTGACAAACACTACCTTAAAATGATAAGACAAAAATGTTTGTTTAAAGGGTTTTCCCAGGCTAAATAATTGATGACCTATTCTTACCTAAGAAAAGTCACCAATAGGAGATTGGCAGGCCCCTGGCCATTCAGCTGTTTGAAGAGGCTGCAATGAGTGCTGCAGCCTCTCACTACTCACCAAGCACATCTCCTTACATTTATATAGAAAGCTGTGTTTGGAATCACAGCTCAGCTCATTCACTTGAATGGGACTGAACTGAACATCATCGGCCTTTCAGCAGTCATTAAATGCCTTTGAAGCCATTACCAATTAAATATTCATCTTCAGCCTATGAAGTAAACAAAGTGCTCAGAGAGTGCTTTTGCTACTGCTTCAAACAGCAGGGGTCCTGATGATCTTCAATTGACAATCCATTCAAAGAATAGGTCATCAATTAAATAGTCCAAAAAAACCTTTAATGCTTTATCTGTTATCTGCATAATGTGCACAGCCATAGCCATAAGAGGGTGCAGAGGTGACAATTGTTACCAGGCAATGGACACTGAGGGGGCCCCAAAGGTCCCTCTGACCCATAAAATATACTGGTATTCTCAATGGCAAAAGATATGTAGGGGCCCCATTACAAATTTTGCACTGGGCCTAGGAGCTTCTAGTTACACTTCTGAAAATGTGTATATAAAAAAAATAATTTATTAAAGCCATAAATGGATACTGCTGTTTAGACTGAATTTTCATAGTGACTTTTGCTAACCCAGGCGATGGTGATCACGTTACCTAATTACACAGTATATGGTTATAGATTTGGCTAAATGCAAGATACTGCACATGTAAGAAAGTGAGCTATAGTAAGAAAATGTAATCATTTAAATGGATGTATAAAGGCAGATTTGTGAAGCCACTGCATAATTTCGAGTGCACCCATATTGTCTTTGCATTCACCAGTCCTTGCAGCAGTAATGCCTATACTAGGTAGAATCATACATGTGAATGCACATTTCTCATCACATCTATTGTTCAGCATTTACAATGCATATAGATTAGTTCTCTAGGTTATATCAATGTAATGCCAGATTCCCAAGGCTTTTTTTTCTTTCATCAACACATGTCAAAAAAAGTCATGCAGAAAACAGATATATTATATTTTTATTATATATTTGATATATTTTAAATACAGAATTGTTGGTTTGATCTTAGAAGGCAGGGAAGAAAGAAAACCCATTGAGCTCCAATCAGCAAATGTGTCAACAACATGTCATCACTCAGAGGTTAAGAAAATGAAGCCTTTGTTCACCATAGCAACTAAAAGGCTTTTTATCAGAAATCCATATATTTTCAGATAATATGTGGTTTTCATAATTATCCTTTCAGCAGTCCTTAAATGCCTTTGAAGCCATTACCAATTAAATATTCATCTTCGGTAAGTATATATTTGAGATACTGTAAAACATGATTAATTTATCATCCTGAGATATTAAATCATGGTTCACTGGCTCTAACAATACAATTGATCTCCTTGACCCATCAATTCACTATGGCATTAATTAGATTTGAATATGAACTGACTATTGCAGGAAGCGCTAAAAAATTTTATAGGACCAAATTTTGACACATGTAAGAAAACAAATCATGTTAGGCTTTTTTACTGCTTCATTATAACTATCAACGCTGAAGCATGCTCAATTACACATGGTGATTTTTGTCTATTACTATTTACTGAATGTTCACTTTTGATATAGCAAGACTAAAGATGGACAAACCGCTGAAGATTCATTTCATTTCATTTAGGATTCAGTTCCATGATTTGTTTCAGTCCAAATTGGCTGCTTAAATTAACTGTAACAGGTATCTCTTTGGGAAAACGGATGGTAGGCAGTCGATACCAACCGCTTATTTAACCATACACTGCACTGTCACTTTTTTAAAAACTTTTCTAAAATTAAAAAAGCTCCAAAAATTAGCCTGTTTCGAGGGAAGGTACCTGCTTGTCTTTTCATACACACATGGCAGTAAAATTGGAAGAAGTAATGGCTTTTACAATGCACCAAAAATTATCCAGTTTTGGGGACTTGCAAGTGCAACAGGTTCGGTGTTATTTTAATGAAAAGACACCAAAAATTGTATTATAGAGCAAATGATGCACTAACATGGCATTGGTATTGATAGAAAGAATTGCTTTAGGTGCCATCAGTTTAATTTTTAAGAAAAAATTAAATTGTGGCAACCCAGCAGTGTGGTTTATTGAAAAGTAAAGTTTCTTTCAACTAGGCACCCCAGGATAGCAACTTTTTATTGTCTCCCAAAGATATATAAGGGGTTGCACCCCTTGAAAGGGAGACCTATTGTGTTGGGAGTGGGTTCACTGTCAGGGTATTGGGATATACTTAGACCAGATTCTTGCCCCCTTTGTCAATGCTTTGCCATACTTTATACAGGACACCACATGGCTTCTCAAGAGATTGGTAGATAGATGCTGATGGAATGCTTGCGTCAATCAATGTTGAAGTCCTTTACTCATTAATTCCTCATCGTTGGGGTATGGAAGCAGAAAGACACTTCCTGGATACTAGGGGGTGCTAATACTGCGCCCACAGTGAGTTTGTACTCTATTTAATCTTGGCACAGTCTTGGCTGCATTGCTAAGTATGAGGATGCTTTAGCTACAGTAGGTATATTGCCTATAGATTTATACAGATTCATTTCAGAGTTTGGTAACTGGTTGTACGTATGACATCAGGGATTTCATCAATTGTTACTCAAAAGGGGTAATTTGTAAGGTCATAAGTAGCTGCAATTTGGTATATGTAGGTTAAAACTATCCATGAGTTCCGACGCAGGATTAGGGAACATCTTGGTGACATTCAGCATAAATGTCAACTCCATTGTCAAGACACATTTAATTACAGCTTGATGGAGATCCCTTGTGTATTAAATTTATGGGGATTGATCTGGTTAGACCTCCATTAAGGAGGGACAACTGGGATCATCTTCTTATACAACAGGAGACTACATGGATTTCAACTATTTATTCTTTATTTTTGTAATTTTTAAACTCCCTCAAAAAGATATTTATGTCTCAATTATTATCATCAGTATACATGATCATTGATATTCACTTTGTTTTTTTAGTTTAAAAGTGCCAATAATTTCTTTAGATTTATTCTCCTGATCTGGATGTTATGACTTTAATTTCATCTAATTAGGACCTACTTTTTGTAACTTTATTGCATTGCAATAACCAGCAGTTAGGGTATTATACTGGTCTATTTTAGCTTTGTGCAAGGGGTGTGGCTTATATGCTATTTACCGCCCCTCTGTTTCTTTTTAGTTCAAACTTCTTCCTCTGGTCAGTCGCTATGTATTATGTTTCTGCAATTGGCTGTGCACATGCGCTGCATACAATGTGGGCCTGCGCCACCAGCTGTGCGGCACTTGCAGACTGTTCAGATGGCATATAAGTCAGGGCACTGGAGGAGAGGGTACAGGAACACCACCACAGCTTGTTTGGTGGTATGGCTTGTTTGATGATATCATATATCAGGGATTTATCTCCTTGGCATGTTATATCACAGGTGTATGGGGGATTGCAACTTTGTACTTTTATAATATGAAATCACTTGTGCTACAATCTTATCACATGTTAATTTAAAACAAGAAGTGCGATAATCAAGCTGGAAGCAGTGAATATGGAGTGCTGTCCAAAATACACACTAATCCAAATCTAAATAAATAAACAAAAACGCAATGTACTTGCGCTATCAATAAATGTACTCCTGGAATTCACCATCAAAAAAGTTTGCCATCAAGAAAGTTCATTGTTTTGCCCCATTAAATTATTCCAATATCCAATGTAGCATAGCTACTTAGCAAGTATTGGCCATATGTGCGATAAAGTATGGGACCCACACCCTACAACTTGAAAAAGATTATAGTAAAAAGTTGGATGCATAATACATAGGCAATAACATTACCTTCTCATCAATGGAAGGATGTTAAATGTAGATGCAAGGCCGGTGTCAGCACCCGGCGTACCGGCAAGTGCCGGGGCCCACTCGGCAGTGGCATAGGGTACGGGGCCCGCGGCCAGCTGGAAATGGTCAGCGCCCCAGACCACCATGATAGCGGTCGGGGGAAGCCTGGTTCCCCGACCGCTATACATACTGCTAATGGAAAAGGGCCTGGCGATCGCCGGGCCCCTTTCCATTAGATGCCAGCCCAGGGGAGGTGATTAAAAATAAAGAAAATACTTATACTCACCTCTCCTGGGTATCCTCGCTCCTTCCTTGGTCATCTTCTGCGTTGTGACTGAGGTCCTGCTCCCCAGATGTCACTGCTGGGGCCTGTGATTGGGCCCCAGCAGTCACTTGGGGTGCGCCGGCGTAATGACGTCATCGTGCCCCACGTGACCGCTGAGGCCCAATCACAGGCCCCAGCAATGACCCCAGAGTGTAATAATAGCACCAGCTCTGGGGGGGGGTGTCTTAGGAGAATATAATACTGTGTGGGGGCCACTGTGGAGCATATAATACTGTGTGTGGGCCACTGCGGAGCACATAATACTGTGTGTGGGCCACTGCGGAGCACATAATACTGTGTGGGGGCCACTGTGGGCATATAATGCTGTGTGGGGCCACTGTGGAGCATATACTGTAATATTGTGTGGGGGCCACTGTGGAGGACACTATTAACAGTATCAGGCCCTGTTCACATGGTGGAATCTGGCACTGATTTTGCAGCAGATTTCGCAGCTAAATCAGCAGCAGATTCCTCCCTCATTCTGCCACCTATTGAAACTAATTGGAGCAGGAAGCTGGAAAAAAAAGCGTCTTGCTGGATCTTGCTGCATATTCTGCAGCTGATTCGGAGGTCGCAGCTTGAGACTCCCCATTGGTTAGACTCATTCATTTGGGCCTAATCAGTGGTGGAAAGCCGCAACATTATGCTGATGTTCTGCACCGTGAGCCGGCGGTAGAAAATAAAGAAGAATCTGAGGCAGATGTCCACCTCAGATTCCTCCTTACTTTCCGATGTCCAAACAGGTTATATCTACTTGTATGGAATGGACTGTATTACAGTCCACTCCAGTAGGTCTCCCTAAGCAAAAAACATCCAATTTTTTTTTTTTTTTTTGCTGCAGTGTGCATGAGTTACTCCAAGGGGGCAAGGACCCACTGGGGCTTTGTCGCCCAAGGGCCCACACAAACCTGGAGGCGGCCCTGTGTAGATGGGCTTGTGTTGACCAGTGTGGAAGAAGTGTAGGTGATGCAGTATTTGAAGATAAATACTGGGAATGAGAGAAGGTTAATCAGTCCTGTGGGGTATGTTGCAAGGGAGGACTGATGGTGACAATTCCTTTCAGAATACATCTGCTGTGGTGATCAGCTGAACATTTTGGATTTCACTCCTAGCATCCCTGGTAAATAGCTGGGTTTTTTTTTTTCAAAGAAAGCCAGGGTCAGCCAAGCATTTGATGATCAGATAATTATCCATCTAGGCAATACAAGGATGGCTCAAGACAACCTGAATGGCAGTCAGTTATGCACAGAAGTTTTCTATTTTGGCTCACGGATAGGGATTCTCTTCTATGATGCCCATAACCCTTAATAGGGAATATGAACAGGGGTTATGTTCATGAGAAAACCAGTAAGGAAAGCAGTGATCAATGAGGTATAGCAAGGTAAAGTAAGTTAAGCATGTCATGCAGTTACATTTTGGTCTAAATTCATATCTGTTGGAGATTCCGTAGCATACACTGATGAAAATTAGCAGAGAGAAAAGTCCTGCACGGAGGACCTTTTTCTCTACTGCTTTCAGTTTTAAAATGGCATGTGTCCTCAGTTTCAGCGGTCCGATTCTCCATTGTTCAGGTGAGAACAGGCAGATGAATCATGGGAAATGTAGTTTGTCCACAGATTCACTGCATGTAAATAACAGTGATATGAGGAGCAGCAAGTAAAATAAAGCCAAGCAAAGGCTGCACAAGGGAATAGTGAGTATTTAGCATGGCTGTGGATGAATTTGCAGATACTTTTTGGAAGCTGGATAACCCCTTTAAGGCTCCAATCAGTTGACACAACAGAGACCTGGCTACTATGGTGGCTGCTCAGCTCCAGGGCGGCCACCATATTCAAACATTTAAACTATTACAGCGGACGCCGGGAAAATTAAAGTGTTGTTTTGGATAACTAGTTTTCTGTGTTCTCGTAATTTATTACAGGCAATTATAATTAGTTAGTATCATAGTACTCTTTATTCCTGTAAATATGTAAGCAAGAATCCAGTAATCAATGAAACATTTATTAAACTAACATTATCAGTGAAAGAGTGAATTCAATAATTGTAATGATGCTAGTTATCTGATCTGGAGTCCAATTGGTGAGGTAATGGCACAGTACTTAAACAGTAGTAGATGAAGAGCTAACTAGCAGAAATAATACATCAGGAGTAAGAAGCAACCGTGGTCAGACGTATGCAGGATTCGATACACAGGAGCAGTGGATCAGCCGTAGTCAGACGTATGCAGGAATCGGTACACAGGAGCAGTGGATCAGACGTAGTCAGACGTATGCAGGATTCGGTACACAGGAGCAATAGAGTAACGGTGAGGATCAGGGCAAACAGGAAGCAGACAGCCAGAATAATCGGGCACAGGATGGAGTAAACTGTGGGTTTATATAGGGATTGCTATAGTGTGATTGGCCACAGAGCAGGGGAGATCCATAAGCTAATCACTCCAATAGAAAGGACCAGGCTCAGCAGAGCAAAGAACAAACAGGCTTCTACAATGGCATAATGGTCAAGGCTGCAGAACATGGCCGGGAAGTCAAGGGTTCAAGACCCAGTGAGCTCAATGCCTGACAATAGTATGTCCAGAAAGATTACCATCACAAACATCTGTCCACAAGTTGAAATCTCCAGTATATATAAAAAAAAAAAAAACTCTTCATTCACTCTGAAATCTCTGCCAAATCTGTCTTAGTCTCCTAAAATGAACTGTCAACTCACAAAAGTATCAAATTACAGCTGCCCACAGAAGTTTATTAAAAGAAGCTGAAGGAGGGAGAAGAAGCTGAATAAGAGAAAAGCATAAACAGGCACAAATATGGTACTGCAGTTAATAGTAAGTTTCTAAACTCTCAATACGGTCCTCCATGCTGCTGCTCTGTGAGTGAGAAAAAAAAAAATGCAGAATCTCCGGTTTTGCAATGTGGTGTCAAAGGGAATTTTCTTAGCAGCTAGTCTCCATCCACTAGCTCAGAGGCAACTAAGAATTAGAGATGGGGCCTACAAAGGGAAAACAGCTAAAAGAAAAAGTAAGAATACAACTTGTATAATGGCCATGTATAGTGTTAATCCTCATGTACACACATATGACAGCTTATCCCGAAAAGTCATATGAAAATTAAAGGGGGGGTTTTACTTACTGAGTAGATATAAAAAGGCATCTATGCAGTACATATTTCATTTGAAGGAGAGATACAAAACATACTTGCTGTGCCCTGATAAATACAGGAACAAACCTGTCCCAAGATGGAAATGTCTGAACATATATGTCAGAAAGGAAAGCCCAACTCTGTAAACATAGCCTTACTCTACACTTATATAATGCAATGTGATATAGGTAAGGAACAAAAAATATACAGTGGGTACGGAAAGTATTCAGACCCCTTTAAATTTTTCACACTTTGTTTCATTGCAGCCATTTGCTAAAAGCAAAAAAGTTCATTTTATTTCTCATTAATGTACACTCAGCACCCCATCTTGACAGAAAAAAAACAGAAATGTAGATATTTTTGCAAATTTATTTAAAAAGAAAAACTGAAATATCACATGGTCATAAGTATTCAGACCCTTTGCTCAGTATTGAGTAGAAGCCCCCTTCCTTTTGAGTTAGTACAACCATAAGTCTTCTTGGGAATGATGCAACAAGTTTTTCACATCTGGATTTGGGGATCCTCGGCCATTCTTCCTTGCAGATCCTCTCCAGTTCCGTCAGGTTGGATGGTGAATGTTGGTGGACAGCCATTTTCAGGTCTCTCCAGAGATGCTCAATTGGGTTGAGGTCAGGGCTCTGGCTGGACCAGTCAAGAATGGTCACAGAGTTGTTCCGAAGCCACTACTTTGTTATTTTAGCTGTGTGCTTAGGTTCATTGTCTTGTTGGTAGGTGAACCTTCAGCCCAGTCTGAGGTCCAGAGCACTCTGGAAGAGCTTTTCTTCCAGGATATTTCTGTACTTGGCCACATTCATCTTTCCTTCAATTGCAACCATTCGTCCTGTTCCTGCAGCTAAAAAACACCCCCATAGCATGATGCTGCTACCACCATGTTTCACTGTTGGGATTGTATTGGGCAGGTGATGAGCAGTTCCTGGTTTTCTCCACACATACCGCTTAGAATTAACGCCAAAAAGTTCAATCTTCGTCTCATCAGACCAGAGAATCTTATTTCTCATAGTCTGGGAGTCCTTCATGTG
Organism: Leptodactylus fallax; assembly: GCA_947044405.1. Taxonomy (NCBI): domain Eukaryota; kingdom Metazoa; phylum Chordata; class Amphibia; order Anura; family Leptodactylidae; genus Leptodactylus; species Leptodactylus fallax. Next base: position 3,525,642 of record CAMRHE010000102.1, read on the forward strand.
TTTTTTGGCAAACTCTATGCGGGCTTTCATATGTCTTGCACGGAGGAGAGGCTTCCTTCGGGCCACTCTGCCATAAAGCCTCGACTGGTAGAGGGCTGCAATGATAGTTGACTTTGTGGAGCATTCTCCCATCTCCCTACTGCATCTCTGGAGCTCAGCCACAGTGATCTTTGGGTTCTTCTTTACCTCTCTCACCAAGCCTCTTCTCCCACGATTGCTCAGTTTGGCTGGACAGACAGGTCTAGGAAGAGTTCTGGTCGTCCCAAACTTCTTCCATTTAAGGATTATGGAGGCCACTGTGCTCTTAGGAACCTTGAGTGCTGCAGAAATTCTTTTGTAACCTTGGCCAGATCTGTGCCTTGCCACAATTCTGTCTCTGAGCTCCTTGGGCAGTTCCTTTGACCTCATGATTCTCATTTGCTCTGATATGCACTGTGAGCTGTGAGGTCTTCTATAGACAGGTGTGTGCCTTTCCTAATCAAGTCCAATCAGTTTAATTAAACACAGCTGGACTCCAATGAAGGAGTAGAACCATCTCAAGGAGGATCAGAAGGAAATGGACAGCATGTGAGTTAAATATGAGTGTCACGGGGTGTGACCTAGCTGTGAACTGCAATGGCCGCATAGTCTCAGAGCTCTTGGTCTGAGTCCTATATAGCGACATTCTAAGCAACGGGCCCGTGGCCTTTGGGCACAGATTCTACCAGCAAAAAGTGTCTTACCTTCGGGGATGCCCAGAAGAAAGAAGTCGGCGTTGAGACCTCAGAGGATTTCCGACTTCTATTTCCCCCCCATGGGGGGGGGGGAGGACCAGCATGGAGAAGGCCCACGCCTAGAAACGGAATCTAGGGCCTCGATTCCACCTCGCGACCCTCCGGAGGAAACCAGCGCGCTCTCCGCTCACAAGAGAGCGCTCTCAGCCCCATCCTTACCGCGGCTGCTGGACGGCGCGGCCGCGGAGCTACCTGGGCCTTCTCCCCGGCAGGCCGGGGACTACAATGGAAGCGGGCCTCCGCGGGTCGGCGCTTCGGGATCTGCGGGCCTATCCGGTCTGGAGACACACCAGTCGCCTACCGCCAGCCCGGTTAAACAGCGACCCAGGCTCCAGGACAGTGACTCCCAGGATGGCGAGGTGAGCAACAATGTGCAGCCTACCCCCCCACCCACTGATTTTTTTGCAGAAATCCCAGAGACAGAGAACCCACTCACTGAGGCCTCTATGAAATATATGCTCATGGCTTTCTGCAAATCACTAAAAACGGACATGTCTCTCATGGTAAAGCCGCTAGATAGAGATCTTCAGGAACTGAAAAATCGTACCGTTCATGTTGAATCCAAAATGGCGGAATTTGCGACATCACACAATGCATTAATAGATGCTCAGTATGAGATGGAGTCAGATGTATCGTTTTTGAAAGCTAAAGTAGCAGACTTAGAAGATTGCTCACGGAGAAATAATTTGAAATTTAGAGGGATTCCGGAGTCGGTCTCCGCGAATAATTTGACGACGTTCCTCCAAGATCTGATCCGCTCGCTCCTGCCGAATCTTACAGAGATGGATTTAATTATTGATAGAGCTCATAGAGTCCCCAAGCCATCTCATCTAGATGAAGCAATACCCAGGGATGTTCTCGCTAAAATCCACTTTTATCGCACTAAGGATCTGGTTTTGATGACTTCCCGAAAGGTGGGTCACCTACCTGAACCATATCACAAAGTATCTATTTACTCGGATCTGTCAGCCACGACACTGCAATTGCGGCGGCAATTCATCCCTATTACAGCAGCTTTACGCCAGCACCACATTTTGTACAAATGGGGATTTCCGGTCCGTGTGATCATTACCCGAGACAACACGGTGAATGTCGTTAAAACTTTGGAAGAAGGAACTCGTCTGCTTCACAACTGGAACATTCCGATTGTCGAGATACCACCCAAACAACCACCTGGTCCTGTGTCGGATGGATGGCACCAAGTGAGGGCCCAAAGATGTCCACGCAAAGGGCTACAAAGCTAAAGACTCACCTTTTCTTGGATTTCGTATGTCCACTGTCGTTGAACTTATCCCCCCAGGATTACGACAGCCGCTGGTCCGCTGTACCATACTTTTTTTTTTTTTCTCTTTGTTTGGTTTTGCCACGAAGGTTTATCCATTGGTTATGTAATTTGCATGGTTTGTTTTTCTTTTTATTATTGGTTCTGGCACATTGGGCGTAGTGAATATGAAGGGTGGAAACAGTTTCTCTTCAAACCAACAGTGACACCTACTGGTATTCGTGGTTGTGGTAAGAATCTCAAAGCATTTCTAACTGTGTATCATGGTACTTAAGATTATGTCCATGAATGTCAGAGGTTTGAACTCCCCTCAGAAAAGAGCCAATTTATGGCGTGAGGCCCGAGGGCAGAACTGTGACATTCTTGCACTACAAGAGACACATCTTTTAAGGGCAGACGCTTTTCGCATTAATCACCCAGCATACCCACATGTGTTTCATGCTCACTACTCCTCAAAACGTAGGGGCACATTGACTGGGATTAAGGATTCGGTAGCGTTTCAATTGTTGTCTCAATACGCTGACCCGGGAGGGCGATTTGTTATATTAGTGTGTATAATTAACAATGTCACCTATACGCTGGTATCAGTTTATGCCCCAAATAGGAAGCAGGTGGCGTTTCTAGGGAGACTGGTGAGGGCGGTAGGAAAGAGGAAGCAGGGATGTTTAATATTAATGGGAGACTTCAATATGGCCCCGGACCCGCTAGTAGATACCACTTCTGGCATACTAACACGTCACCCCTCCTTATCGCAGGCTATATGGCGCTATGAATTATTTGACGTCTGGCGTATTTTGCATAATTCTGAAAGAGATTATACGTATCATTCCACGGTACATAATAGCTATTCACGAATAGACTTGTTCCTGGTTGAGCAGTCTAGCATTCCCCTTGCTAAGCAGTCCGAGATATCTCAAATAACTTGGTCAGACCATGCAGCGATAACCTTGTCCATAGCTGAGAAATATGAATCTGCTAGAGCATATATGTGGAGGTGTAGTGACTTTTTAATGTCACAACCAAAGTTAAAAGCAACGATAGAGAATGACCTGAAGGAATTCTTTCAGATTAATGCCCCCTCTGCTCCTGGCCCTGAGATACTGTGGAATTCTCACAAGGCCTTTATTAGAGGAACATTTATTCGCCTAGGGCATATCGAAAAGAAAAATAGGATGGCAGAAATAGATCGTCTACTCCGTCAGATAAGAGCTATAGACACCAGCAATAAACAATCTCCGTCTCCCTCACTTGCGACAAAATTAATAGCTTTACGCCAACAGTTAACCGCTTGTTTATTGCATAAATATGAGAAAAACCTGAAAAAGGTTAGAGCTACATACTACTCTCAATCTAACAAAGCGGGCAAACTTCTAGCATCCAAGCTTAAACAAAAGCAGGCAAAATCCAGGATTCCATTTATGTATAGCAAAGATGGTACATACAAAATCTATGACCCTAATGGCATTGCTAACGCCTTTAAACATTTTTATGAAGGCCTTTACAATCTAGCGGACAACTCTTCGACAGTCCCCCCAACAGCCCAGGATATTGAACGATTCCTCAAGGCGGCTCAACTACCTGCACTCACGGAGTCACAGCTGGACTCCTTGAACGCGCCTATTACCTCAGCAGAATTACTGTCTATCATCAAATCACTGCCATCACATAAGTCTCTGGGCCCTGACGGCCTTACTAATGAATATTATAAATGTTTCTTCCCAGCCCTGATGAGCCCACTGCTGTCATTTCTGACGGCCGTGGTAGATTCTGGGGTCATCCCAAAAGAAAATCAAGAAGCCCTAATAGTTACGTTGCCAAAGCCTGGCAAACCCGCCACTAGCCCCCAGAACTTTAGACCAATATCATTATTGAACACAGATTTAAAAATTTACGCTAAATTAATAGCAAGCCGACTGGCAGTCTGTCTCCCAAGTTTGATAAATTACGATCAAGTGGGGTTTGTTAAGGGGAGACAATCGTATGACAATACTAGACGTATATTGAATATAATACACCATGTCGACTCTAGAAAGGAACAGGCGGTGATCCTTGCATTGGACGCAGAGAAGGCATTCGACCGCATTTGCTGGTCGTATGCCTTTTCGGTGCTTAGAGGTATGGGGTTTTCTGGTACAGAGATGGAGGGCAACAGCCTCCCCGCCTATGTCGGCCCTGTTACTAGCCATTAACAACACATATTCCTATGAAAGGGTGATCGCAATGGGTAACTACTCTTTTCACAGATTCGAAATAATTTGGGATGCGTGGATACATTCTAGATTTGTCACGTAAAAAGAACGGAATGGTATATGAAACCCAATAGAGGGGGCTGGGACAGAAATAGGGTTGGATGTGAGGCTCGCCAACCCCGTCGAAAGGGGAATCAGGGAGGAATAACCAATGCTGCGGGTACGAGTCAAATGTCCTCTGCGCAACTACACATCTCACAGCCTAGTATATGTGCCTAAATGTTATTTCTAATGTTCACTTTATAAGTAATCTTCATATTTGGTTTTAAAGATATGCGGTTCTAAGAATGTATTTTGAAACTGTATTTCAATGTATATTAACTGTACATCGCAATATCTATTCATTTTGTTCTTTGTTTTTGTATTCTGAAAATTTTGAAAATTTGAATAAAAAAATATTGAAACTAAATATGAGTGTCACAGCAAAGGGTCTGAATACTTATGACCATGTGATATTTCAGTTTTTCTTTTTTAATAAATTTGCAAAAATATCTACATTTCTGTTTTTTTCTGTCAAGATGGGGTGCTGAGTGTACATTAATGAGAAATAAAGCAAACTTTTTTGCTTTTGGCAAATGGCTGCAATGAAACAGAGTGAAAAATTTTAAGGGGTCTGAATACTTTCCGTACCCACTGTATGTACAATATTTTCCTTCGGATACGTTAACTCCTCATTGACTGCCATTCTCACCCACCTTTTACTGCACTATAGCAAAAGCAGTGTGGCAGGTGGGGCAGTGCTTGGTTGTATAATGATCCCAGCTCCATACATTGCGTAGTGGTCATGCCACACTATTACAACTCAGTTCCTATTTACGTGAATGGGATCTGAGCAGCAGTATCCCAGCACAGAACCATAGTAGTGTTTACAGAGTTGACAGGTTTTTTTTTTCTGTACACTGTTCCAGCAGCCACAGCAGTGGTTCAGTTATGGGTGTCTGATGTTAGACCCCCACAAATCTGATATTGATAACAAAAAAGGATAGACCATCAATATCTAGCCTTGGACAACCCTATCAATACCAACTGTCTTTTTTTTATTTTTTACATTTCCCATAAAAAGATTTATTATTTATAATAAATGATACATTTAACTATAAAATTATCATGCTATTTATTCAGAGTTGTGAGGGTAGTAAAAACATAACTAAAATAATAATGTATTACTGTTTTTTTCCTCCTGCAAAAAAAAAAAAGAAAAAATTGGTACAAAAATATATAAAAGCATAAATGTAAACATGGTTACATACTGTGGGGATCTGATTTCTGGGGGTCCGAACAGCTGATCTGTGCGGGGTCCAGGCGTCAGGCCCACACAGATCAGATACTGATAATCCATCCTTTGGATAGGTCATCAGTATGAAACATGAATTAGCGGCCAGAAAACTCCTGTAAGGCTGGATTAACACCAGCATCCCCCATTCCGCATTTTTCGGGTGGAAAAAAAAAACCCATTATAGTCTATAGGGTCCGCGGGTGTCCGTAGGCTTCCATAGGTAACCACTTTTTAAGCAGACTGGATCTATGTTTTTCAGGTCCCCAAATGGACCCGAAGAACGGAAACCCGAGCGCAGGTGTGAAACTAGCATAAGACCCAAAATAGGCTGATCACTGAGTAAACAATGGTTGCAGGCCAATATTAAGCTTTATTTTGTTTTCCTTACTGAAAGCAGCTTTTTAGATCTTACCCTCTCAACTTCTTAAGTGAAAACCTGTACCAAAGATGACATTTCTGCTATGCTCCTGTAGGTTGAAACACCTACAATATCTAAAAACTGAAAATATGACTTTAGCTGTATAAATCTGGATTAAACATTCATTCACTGGTTCTGTGGGATAATGATTGTTGTCGCAACCTAGCTACAAGCACATGAATACATTCTTCTTTAAGAAGGCTTTTACAGCATCTGTCATAAGACTTTATGTGTTAAAAGGACTGTAATTGCGTGGCAATTGCACTTTTAAATGTCTATGCCAAATCATGACACACAAACTAAATGTATGCAGCATATGTTCAAGAGAAGCATCATGATTTTTCTCTTTGTGTAGGCTCTGCTTTCTTCCATCAAATTTCACCCCTAACTATATCTTTCCACAGTATGTAAAGAGCAATATAATATTGAACATCACTCATTTTCTAAATTGAAGTCATTGGCAGTGCTTGTTATAGTTTGATTAAGTAAATAGCAAAAATTAAACACAAAAACAAGAAAAAAATCACAATCCACCATCACAAACCCAAACATTGCCTATCCTAGTCCTGCCCTATCACTGAAAACTATATACTTGTATATTCTCCATGATAACTGTGGGAATAGAAATGATCCATAAGCCTTTATTTCAGAGTGAGTTTGACCTATTAATACCTAAAGTGAATCTACATTTCTAAAACTTTTTTGATTTCATAAATCAATAGCGCAGGTAAAGGTAACACTTTGTAATATACTTTATTAAAGAAAAAATGTTTGCTTTTTTAATTATTTTCTTCCTTTTGCACCTTCTTTTATCACTTTCTGCATTCAGTGATCCTGTCCATAGTCAAGAAGTTCATACAGAGACAAATCAGTTATCAATGAAGTCCATAAAGCGAAGAGGGGGAGATGCAAAAGCATAACTTGAAGCTCCTGGACCCCAGTGCATATTCTGTAATGGGGCCCCTACCTACCTTGTGCCATTTAGGATAGTCATATATCTTATGTGACAGAGAGACCTTTGTGGACCCCTCAGGGTCCAGAGCCTGATAGTGACTGCTACCAATGTACCCCTTATACCTACACCCCTGGGAAGAAGGAAGAAGAGGGAAACGCAGGGCAGACAGATGTGAGATCATCTACATGTAATGTCATTTCTCTAACAAACAGGTAATCTGTGATGAGAGAAAAGAGTCACACTATATTGCAAAGGGATCTCTTATCTCACTGACCCCAGAAGATGTGCTATTTCTCCTCCTAACCTTTATATAGAATGCTTGCCTACTAGATTACAAAAAATACATTGCCTAAGCTAAACAGACGCCTGCTCTAGATCAAATCCATATACAGAAGTAGGGAATTTAAATTTTTTTTTAAAAGTTAAGACATGCTTTAAAGTTTTTTGCACACTACATTCTTAAAGCGTACCTCCCCTTATAAAACAACTTTTTCAAAATAATAATGCAGGTGAATATGAGGCATTTTGAAATATATCGTATTGAAGAAATAGGTTTGCTTCTCACACAGAAGTCTATGAAGAGAGGAGAGGGGAGGAGCATGCTGTTGATTTATAGCCATATGAGCAGTGGTAGTGTCTTATCTTGAAAGTTACCAGTGTCAGAAGAGTTCCCTCACTCACAGATTAGCAGACAATATCAGCTGCAGTTACAGTCATATGAAAAAGTTTGGGCACCCCTATTAATCTTAATCATTTTTAGTTCTAAATATTTGGGTGTTTGCAACAGCCATTTCAATTTGATATATCTAATAACTGATGGACACAGTAATATTTCAGGATTGAAATGAGGTTTATTGTACTAACAGAAAATGTGCAATATGCATTAAACCAAAATTTGACCGCTGCAAAAGTATGGGCACCTCAACAGAAAAGTGACATTAATATTTAGTAGATCCTCCTTTTGCAAAAATAACAGCCTCTAGTCGCTTCCTGTAGCTTTTAATCAGTTCCTGGATCCTGGATGAAGGTATTTTTGACCATTCCTCTTTACAAAACAATTCCAGTTCAGTTAAGTTTGATGGTCGCCGAGCATGGACAGCCCACTTCAAATTATCCCACAGATGTTCAATGATATTCAGGTCTGGGTCCATCAGTTATTAGATATATCAAATTGAAATGGCTGTTGCAAACACCCAAATATTTAGAACTAAAAATGATTAAGATTAATAAGGGTGCCCAAACTTTTTCATATGACTGTATTTATGTGTCTTTTCTAGCAGCCTCCTTTTCCCTTCTCCATAGAGTTCTATGTAAAATATAGGTTAGTATAATAAATGGAGAAGAAAACATACCTCTTTAATAACATATGTATAACATATTCATTACTCAGTTATGAAAAGTTGTTATATAATTGGAGGTATGCTTTAGTAAAACAAAAAAATATGACTACAAAAATTGTGAATAAATCAACAGTCACCTCTGTCCTGAAACACAAAGGAAAACCATATCTTGAAAGAAAAGTTAGGGTTGTTTAGGCATTACATGACAAAATTACTAACAAACATCTGGCAATGAAAGGGGTTGTCCACATTTATATAATCACCACTTGCTAGAAGAGTCCTAAAGGCTCTTACTTAATAGAAGGTGGAGACACTTAGGCAACTGCCCTTTTTTCCTACCCTATATCTAGTTCTAATGTACTGCCTAAAATGACCAGCCTGCCCTCCATTGCAGAGATACATGAAAATAATTCTACTGGTATTATGTGTTATTTATGACAAAAAAGACTCACCTTAATTTTACTAGTTATGCTGTCTAGCTGCTCCTTAAGCCCAACTTATCAAAAGTATGATTTCCATGTTATGTGCCAGTTCCATGTTATGTGCCAAGAGCAGAAGCTTGGAATACATATTTCTATAATTTTAGACTTTATCTCAAAGTACTATACAAAAGCAAAGCTGAATGTTTCCTCCATCCAAGGTTAGACTGGTCATGCAGAGTGCCAGAGGATCTTCCAGTGAACCTGTAATGCTGGCACTCTGTGCTTGCTGGAGTACTTCCTTTCCAGCAGAGCTGGCTATCTCACCAAGTCTGAGTGTTCCTGTCTCTTTAAGAATTAGTGTTCTCACCTGCTAACTTCCTCCAGCCAATCCCTATCAGCCTGTATGTATTTAAGATTGCTTCTTTAGTCTCACTTTGGCTAAGTAATGTGCTCACTTACCTGTTCATAATCTGTTGCATGCAGGGCTGTGGAGTCGGTACGCCAAAGCCCTGACTCCGACTCCAACTCCGACTCCTCAATTTCCCCTACCTCCGACTCCGACTCTGACTCTGACTCTGACTCCGACTCCGACATACATGGCGCATGTTTAAGAGATAACTTAATTTAAGCTTTTTATCATCCTTATTATACAATAATCAAGCTATTTAGGTAGAACATAAAATATATTTATTGGATACAACTTTAGAACACAAAAAACTTTAATAAATTGCAAATATGCAAAACGCTGCAGTAAGTGGTAAAAAAACAGTTTTCAACAAAAACAGTTTTTTCAGTCTCAGCACAATGATTCACTTGCTGACAAGCAGTCACTCTGTGTCCTCGGGCTGTGGGTGGGTCTCCAGCACAATTACAGATAAAGTCAAGCTTTTCAGTCCTCACAATCACAACACTTGTATCTTTTGCTTACTCCAGATAATGGTGCTAAACCTTATAGGTTCACTCAGAACTCAGTCCCATCATTATATGAGGAATAGAACAGACCTTTACAGGACATTTCATCATTTTCAACATTTCATCATTTTCCCAAATTCTTATGAAAATATATTCAGCACATACTGCATTGTACTACTAACTGTACCAATTTATTATATATTTTGGGAGTCGGAGAGTCCATTTTATACCGACTCCGACTCCGACTCCACCAAAATAGGCACCGACTCCGACTCCACGACTCCGACTCCACAGCCCTGGTTGCATGTATACTTTTCTGCTGTTTTATGCCAGAGTCTTTGTTTACCCATGTTTTAAGTTCATTTGTCTGTTATGCCTGTTTTATATTTCTGTTACCTGTTGGCATATGGCTTCTGTTTCTGTTATTTGTAGCATATGGCTTCTGTTTCTGTTACCTATAGGCCTATGGCTTCTGTGTCTGTAACTTGTGGCATATGGCTTCTGTTTGTTACCTGTTTGGCATATGGCTTCTGTTACCTGTTGGCCTATTGTTTTCTGCTTCTGTTACCTGTGGCCTCTGGGCTTCTGCTAACTGTCCTGTGTTTTGACCTGTTTCCTGTTTTAGACCTAGCTTAAGTCCTGTATCTGTAACTTTTTAGTAGGTACAGTACATTGTCCTGTTTTTTGGCAAGTAGTCAGACCTTTCAATATCTGTTTCTTTGGTGCACTGCACCATAGTCCTGACCTGTCTGGTCAGCAGCTACCCACCCTGGACCACTTCAGAAGGTAGCAACTTGTTGGACTCCTCACAGCGAAGTTCTGATCCCTGTATGGGGGTTAAAGGGTAAAAACCGAGGAATTTGTTTGAATAACATCCTTAGAGGTGGCGCCAATCCTAACCAGTATGGTAACACAGTGTTTCCATGATCTGCTGACTGTTACAGGGCCCCAGAGGTCCCATGGAAAACAACCCCATTTGGAGCTGACTTTGCATGCAATCAATTACCATTAGGATCTATTATTTACCAGTTGATTCAATAAGGTCAAATAAGAGGTAAATGGAAAGATTGAAGATCTATGATATAGTTGAAACAGAGGAGGATGCTGGGTGAGATAGGTAATATAGATTTATTACTTACAAATATGCAGAACAACGCATTTCAAATCACACATCAGGTTCTTTATCAAGGCCGTAACATAGCATAAATGCACAGCAGGTCTATGAATATCATACCAATGTATTTAGCCTGTTAATAACAGTGGTGGAATAGTTAGTGTTGAATATTGTACTTGGTAAAGGAAGCATAAAAAGTGCCAATAATCATATAATATTAGGTGATTTTAGAAAATCACAAGACTAATATATTCTATTACAAAAATTACCTATTTCCTTTAAAACTTGCTTGAGCTAAAAAAAATGAAGTAAAAAGACAACTTATAAATGTTAATTATAATATTGAATTGATTCAGATGATGTACACTTAGCATAGGAAAAAGGGTGGAAATCTGCAACCTGCCCTGACCATTCACCCAGCTGATGACATATTATATTAATGTATCTATTAGTATATAAGCAATTAGCTTAAAGCTTGTTCCTGCTGGTAGAATTGGAAAGCAGGTCCTATTTATGTCACAGTTACAATTCCCAGGAGAATGAACTCACTGAACTTTGTCCAAGATGATGGTATTTTGACATTTTTATTACCAGCTTTGACCAAGTAAAGTTACAGGCAACTAAAGAAAATTGTTGTAGAAAATCTGAAAAGCAGCAATTTTTATTGCCCAACCAGGTTGTTAGTGAAACTAATTAACCTGTTATGCTACACATAATACCAAGGAATTATTAAGGGGGTTTATACTTTTAAATGAAGGTTTTATTAGGATTTTATGTAAAATGTCTTTAAAAGTCATTGGAACACAATAGTAGAATTTATTATGAAATGTAAATAGATTTAGTAATAATTATGGCAACATGATAAAGCCAGCTAGTCTACATATTTATTTAACCAGGATATATCTCAATACTATGCATGAAATATAGTACGAAACGTAGAACTCCTACAAAATGTTGGCAAAAGATAGGCTATATCACTGAAGAAGAGGATAGTGTTAGATAGACTTAAAGGGGTATTCCCATGAACATAATCATATCTATATTTGTAGATAAATAAAGGTTAAACATTTTTGCAAATATAAGTAGTTAAAAATTCTGCAGAGTTTTAAAGATTTTCTCTAACTATCTTAGTGGTGACATCTGCTGTCTTGATCAGTTGCCAATGGATACGACCATGAATGCAGAAACTTTCTATTGTCTGGGACTTGCCAGGAATCCAGCCATGATTTACTTATTGTAGCTGGGTTATCAGGCAGAGACACTACATGTATCAGAAGATATCCCGGCCACAATAAGGAAATAATAGCTGATTTTCTGATGTTAGAAAGTTCCAGCATTCATGGTTGTATCCACTGGCAACTGATCAAGACAACAACTTGTGACCACAAGCTATTGAGAAAAAAACCTAAAAAACCCCCAAAAATTTTAAAAACCCCAATTAAATTTCCAAAAAAATTTAACAATTAATAAATAAAAAAAAAAAAAAAAGTTTTGTTTTTTTTCACCCCCCAAAAAAAAAAAAAAAAAAAAAAAAAAATTTTTACTACAATCCCCTTATATATATAAATTTTTTCCTCTTTTTTTTTTTTTTCATAAAAAAAAACAAACAAAAACCCAAACCACAAATTTTTTTAAAAAACTACCCCCACCCAAAAACCCCCCCCCCCTTTTATAATAATAAAAAAAAATTTTTTTTTTTAAAAAAATGATTGCAATCACAAATACTTTGGTAATAACATCTTCATTTATTTTGCTTGCAATGAAAAAACACAAAAGAGAATGAAAAAAAAAGTCAAATCATTGATCATTTTACACAAAACTCCAAAAATGGGCCGGACAAAAGTATTGGCACCCTCAGCCTAATACTTGGTAGCACAACCTTTAGACAAAATAACTGCAAACAACCGCTTCCGGTAACCATCAATGAGTTTCTTACAATGCTCTGCTGGAATTTCAGACCATTCTTCTTTGGCAAATTTCTCCAGGTCCCTGAGATTTGAAGGGTGCCTTCTCCAAACTGCCATTTTGAGATCTCTCCACAGGTGTTCTATGGGATTCAGGTCTGGACTCATTGCTGGCCACTTTAGAAGTCTCCAGTGCTTTCTCTCAAACCATTTTCTAGTGCTTTTTGAAGTGTGTTTTGGGTCATTGTAAGCCTGGAAGACCAATGACCTCTGAGGGAGACCCAGCTTTCTCACACTGGGCCCTAAATTATGCTGCAAAATTTGTTGGTAGTCTTCAGACTTCATAATGCCATGCACACGGTCAAGCAGTCCAGTGCCAGAGGCAGCAAAGCAACCCCAAAACATCAGGGAACCTCCGCCATGTTTGACTGTAGGGACCGTGTTCTTTTCTTTGAAGGCCTCTTTTTTTTTCCTGTAAACTCTATGTTGATGCCTTTTCCCAAAAAAACTCTACTTTTGTCTCATCTGACCAGAGAACATTCTTCCAAAAAGTTTTTGGCTTTCTCAGGTAAGTTTTGGCAAACTCCAGCCTGGCTTTTTTATGTCTCTGGGTCAGAAGTGGGGTCTTCCTGGGTATCCTACCATAGAGTCCCTTTTCATTCAGACGCCGACGGATAGTATGGGTTGACACTGTTGTACCCTCGGACTGCAGGGCAGCTAGAACTTGTTTGGATGTTAGTCGAGGTTCTTTAGCCACCATCCGCACAATCTTTCGTTGAAATCTCTCGTCAATTTTTCTTTTCCGTCCACATCTAGGGAGGTTAGCCACAGTGCCATGGGCTTTAAACTTCTTGATGACACTGTGCATGGTAGACACAGGAACATTCAGGTCTTTGGAGATGGACTTGTAGCCTTGAGATTGCTCATGCTTCCTCACAATTTTGCTTCTCAAGTCCTCAGACAGTTCTTTGGTCTTCTTTCTTTTCTCCATGCTCAATGTGGTACACACAAGGACACAGGACAGAGGTTGAGTCAACTTTAATCCATTTCAACTGGCTGCAAGTGTGATTTAGTTATTGCCACCACCTGTTATGTGCCACAGGTAAGTAACAGGTGCTGTTAATTACACAAATTAGAGAAGCATCACCTGATTTTTCAAAGGGTGCCAATACTTTTGTCCACCCCCTTTTTTATGTTTGGTGTGGAATTATATCCAATTTGGCTTTTTGACAATTCTTTTTGTGGTTTTCCATTGACGACAAATTAAATGAAGATATTATTACCAAAGCATTTGTGATTGCAATCATTTTCTGGAAGAAATTGAGTATTATCTGACAGAATTGTAGGGGTGCCAATACTTTTGGCCAGCACTGTAGCACCAGCCATCTGTCTCCATTGTCATTCACTGTAATGTTAAAAACAAGACAAAAGCTTTCTTTTCTAACGGAAGAAAATTCCTGCTGGTACAACTTCTTCTCCTGTTAAAAAAGTAAACAAACATGAAGGAAGAAAGCTCCTGTCTTTCTTTTTAATGTTACAGTAAATGGAGATGGATTCAGATGGAGGGTTCTCTATCTGTATTAGTCATTCTTCATCAGCATTTCAGTCCATTGCTCTGATTCCTATAACGGATCAGAACAACAGACTTCAATAATGGCAGGGTGAAAGCAGCCTTAGTGGAGCAAAGCAGAGAAAGACCTAGTCACATGCTGATATCCAAATAACATATCGTAGAGGATGGCTCAGGGAAAACATTATCTTGCTGAGTTGACATCAAGTTACCTCCTTGCCTCCTATCCCCAAGTCATCACAACCTCTTCACTTCCCTACTGTCTATCCCCAATAGGCATTATTGGGAATACAATAAAGTTTACCTGGCAATGACTAGGACCAATCCAGCATATTGGGCTTCTGTGGTGCAACTCACCTTGCGTGCACAGTACCTATTTAGATACATTACTATTTGTGCCCTCCTCTTCTCTCACTACTGCAGTAACTCTCCATGCTCCAAGTGCGAGGGTGATGAGCTCCCTAAAATCTGATGCTTATTTTCATGTAGAAAGCAATTTTAAATGCTTGCCCAGACTCACAGAAAAAGCCATTGAGTCCAATTTTCTCCTCCCACATATTTTAATTGAATGCATTTTTCTGTATACAGACTCATACAGGGTAAGCTGTCAATCAGTCAGTGTACAAGCAGGGGGAGCCAGACTTACATCGCTTAATAAAATTATATATTGCTGAGCTTGGTGCACCACCCTCATCACAACCAGCTCTAACAGAGGTACTGTAATAGGTCTGCTTATTTTTTAGGTTAATGCAAATCCTAGTGGTTTTCTTGTTTGTTTAGTGTGACTGGAATTTTTTCATTCAATGAAGAGTGCATGCTACGAAACATAGATGAAATAAAGATAAATAATGTACTAAACATAATGTACAGTTCTATATTTTATTGCAATACGATAGTACATAAATTTGTTTTCTAAGTATGTTTTAAAAACTAACAGCTTCATGTTTGTTACCAAAAGAAATAGCTTAAATGGGTTTCCAGGGACTAAAAACTATATAGCAATTCTTCCCAAAAATGCTAAAATTATAAATTTCCTTAACTTAAGACTTCCATGCTGCTAGCTAAACTTCTATTTAAGCTCTAGTGATGTCAACCAAGCGATATGTTGCCTCTAAGAACCTTAAAGAATTATAGCTGTAAGAACTTTTTGCCTTCATTTCTATTATACATGTGCCTACATGCTTCACCCTTACTAAACTTTACATTACGTTTACATTAATACATACAGAGATGTTGACTATTTCATCTTATCACATGACACTTGGTACTCAATAACATGGTCTTGAGAGTCAAAGCACAATTAATGACACTGACTCTAGATTCTGCCTAAGAAGCCTTTTCAGCTTCCATTTCAACTTAAGTGCCTGTGAGAAATACACCAGTTATACAAAAGCAAAAATATATTAAAAATACATAATGTAACTTGTCTTAATATACTTTTCAAGTCTAAAAATATGCCAGACCAAAAGAAACATATTTACATAAAAAGCAGACAAGGTCAAATAACAAAGAAAGCCCTTAATTAGTTGTAATCAACTTTAATTTGCATACCGTATATAATTCCTAAATGATTGTTAATAATAACTTTATATAATGGACTTCCAATTTTCATGAAAATGGCACATTTTGATAAGCAGACACAGAACCCTAGTACTAATAAGGTTTAATTTGCATACATTAGTCTGATTATCCAAACAAAAGGATTACAGTATTACTTCTCCGTACCTTTATGTCCTTATTATGCACACTGATTAACCTCACAAAAGCTAGCTCTTATTAACAAACAATGGCCACGGTTGAAAGAAATTCTTTAGGAAAGAAATGGGTGCATTCAACATTATTTTCCGCTTATGAAAAATGTTTAATTTCAAAGTGTCTGTCAAAATGTAAAAAAGAAAATGTTCTCTTACTTTCATTGTTTCAACAACAATAGATTTACAAGATTTTCAAAATGAGCTGCAAGCAGACATCTTGATACCTTGATCTATTTACGACCTTTTTATATTTCTTCTATTTTTGGACATGTAAGATTTTCTTTGCTTTCTGATTTTTTTTTTCACATATCTGCAACTCATTTTACAATACCTAAAAGGGGCCAAAGAATTGCTCCAGAAGAAAAACATTACTTGACATTATTTGTTGTTACTATCCCTGCCCCTGATCCTCTCTTTAGGTAGCATGTCCCCCATTCCCTCTGGTGCCAGGCCTGGCAAAGTGTTAAGGCTCACATGACCAATCACTGGCCTCAGCACTTTCATGTTTGGTACCAGTGACGTCATTGCTTGGCATCCCTGGCCTCCCTTTATCTCCACCTCTCGTGGCCAAATTTCTTAAAAGATGACAACTGGGCTGCAGAAATATCAAAGTGGTACATATTTGGTACAAATCACCGTTGTGCACCAAATATGCACCAATTGATTGCTAGTTTTCTGGCATAGACATGTTAATAAACTCCCCCCAGTGTTCTAAGATGAGATGCTATCAAATAATTATTTTATAGAGAAAACATTAATATTACTAAAACAGACATAAGGTGCTAATACTGAGTCAACTATATAACCCCAAGTTCAGCATTTTCACCTTTTTTAGGCTGCCTCAGATAGGATAGAAGACCTGACAGAGCCACTTTAAAGGGGTTGTTGCCATACCTGTTTTGGGTTGTGTGGTGTATTGCAGTTCAATCCTATTGATATGAATGGGGCAGAGCTGCAGTATGACACATAACCTGTCAACAGATGTGGTGCTGTTTTTGAAAGAAAGCAGATATGTTTCTCTAACCTGGACAATACTTCTAGTGTTGTTGTCCTGAAGAAGAACTAGTTACAAATTTAACAATCATGTACATAATAACTCCACTGAAAATTCATGAAATATCTATAATCTCAGAATAAACATTCAGATTTGATTCAGGTTATTCCCAACAGGTCCATCATTAGTACCAGTCAAATCTGGGTAGATAACATGGATGACTAGGCTTGGGTGATGTATGGTAAGTTAAGTAAACATACTAGGGGGGAATCATCAAGACTGGTGCATTGTACGCCAGTCTAGATGTCCCCTGCACCAGCACAGAGACCAGATAATAATAATAATAATAATAATAATAATAATAATAATAATAATACATTTTATTTATATAGTTCTTTGCCTCATCATGAATTCAGTGCATCTTCCTGGCATCCAGGCAGATGATAATGAATATGGCATGAGCCCATCACACACTGCCACGGCAAGGCTGGTGCAAAAACACCACTTGTGACTATTCTATAAATCAGGAGTCTATATGCTTCGGCTAAAATTTGCACCAGTTCCTTCCTGTTCCTTAGCACTGTATTCACCCTTATTTTTTAATGTTAATTACAGTGGGTACGGAAAGTATTCAGACCCCTTTAAATTTTTCACTCTTTATTTCATTGCAGCCATTTGGTAAAAGCAAAAAAGATATTTTATTTCTCATTAATGTACATGCAGCACCCCATCTTGACAGAAAATAAACAGAAATGTAGATATTTTTGCAAATGTATTAAAAAAGAAAAACTGAAATATCACATGGTCATAAGTATTCAGACCCTTTGCGTATTGAGTAGAAGCACCCTTTTGAGCTAGTACAGCCATGAGTCAACAAGTTTTTCACATCTGGATTTGGGGATCCTCTGCCATTCTTCCTTGCAGATCCTCTCCAGTTCCGTCAGGTTGGATGGTGAACGTTGGTGGACAGCCATTTTCAGGTCTCTCCAGAGATGCTCAATTGGGTTGAGGTCAGGGCTCTGGCTGGGCCAGTCAAGAATGGTCACAGAGTTGTTCTGAAGCCACTCCTTTGTTATTTTAGCTGTGTGCTTCGGGTCATTGCCTTGTTGGAAGGTAAACCTTCGGCCCAGTCTGAGGTCTAGAGCACTCTGGAAGAGGTTTTCTTCCAGGATATTTCTGTACTTGACCGCATTCATCTTTCCTTCAATTGCAACCAGTTGTCCTGTCCCTGCAACTGAAAAACACCCCATAGCATGATGCTGCCACCACCATGTTTCACTGTTGGGATTGTATTGGGCAGGTTATGAGCAGTGCCTGGTTTTCTCCACACATACCGCTTAGAATTAACACCAAAAAGTTCAATCTTCATCTCATCAGACCAGAGAATCTTATTTCTCATAGTCTGGGAGTCCTTCATGTGTTTTTTGGCAAACTCTATGCGGGCTTTCATATGTCTTGCACTGAGGAGAGGCTTCCTTTGGGCCACTCTGCCATAAAGCCCCGACTGGTGGAGGTCTGCAGTGATAGTTGACTTTGTGGAACTTTCTTCCATCTCCCTACTGCATCTCTGGAGCTAAGCCACAGTGATCTTTGGGTTCTTCTTTACCTCTCTCACCAAGGCTCTTCTCCCACGATTGCTCAGTTTGGCTGGACAGCCAGGTCTAGGAAGAGTTCTGGTCATCCCCAACTTCTTCCATTTAAGGATTATAGAGGCCACCTGTGCTCTTAGGAACTTTGAGTGCTGCAGAAATTATTTTGTAACCTTGGCCAGATCTGTGCCTTACCACAATTCTGTCTCTGAGCTCCTTGTGCAGTTCCTTTGACCTCATGATTCTCATTTGCTCTGACATGCACTGTGGGCTGTGAGGTCTTATATAGACAGGTGTGGCCTTTCCTAATCAAGTCCAATAAGTTTAATTAAGCACAGCTGGACTCCAATGAAGGAGTAGAACCATCTCAAGGAGAATCAGAAGGAAATGGACAATTTGTGAGTTAAATATGAGTGTCACAGCAAAGGGTCTGAATACTTATGACCATGTGATATTTCAGTTTTTCTTTTTTAATAAATTTGCAAAAATATCTACATTTCTGTTTTTTTTTCTGTCAAGATGGGGTGCTGAGTGTACATTAATGAGAAATAAAATGAACTTCGTTGCTTTTAGCAAATGGCTGCAATGGAACAAAGAATGAAAAATGTAAAGGGGTCTGAATACTTTCTGTACCCACTGTATATGTATTTTTTTGATATTTAATAAAATTACCATGCAAATTATTTTTGATATTTTATGAGCATACAGATGATTTTTTTTTTTGTAGGTTGACCAGTTTCTTGTTGGTATAGATTTCTGCCGTCATTTACGCCATACCCCCTCAGCCCACTCTGAGAAAATTGGTGAGGGCAGAGCAGAAACACCGCTTGCACTGGTTTGCAACTTCTTTGATGCCAAAAAGGTGGCAGAAAATTATAATAATTATTATTATTTCCCCCGTAGTGCCCAACCTAGAACAAACAATTATGAAGATAGCAGGAAAGACTATCGTAAGTCATAGTTATTTGAAGGTCTGGAAATAAGGATTTCATCCAAGAATCACCATATAATGATACTGTTAAAACATGAAACCTAGCAGAGTAGATTCGCTGTAGAACTATTCATGATCTTCGTCATTAGACAGTGACAATTAGAAGTATGTCTGACAGTGTAACTATTACCATACACGTAATACATTCAAGAAAGGCCTATTAGTAGCTCAGTGGGGTTTTTCCAGAAATAAAAGTCACAGTGATAACCAGGGAGATAAGTTAATACTAAAGCTCTCCTGATCACCTTGTAGCTATATAATTAGTAAATATTGAATCTGACACTGAAGTAAAGGGTTGGTGGAGTTGAAATTTCTATCACAGTTAGCGCTGCTCTTTTTTGACATGTCACATGTTAATACTTGCCCAGGTGACATAAGCTCTAAATATTTAGAGTGCATATCACTAAGCTGCTATCGCTAAGGTGTATACATGATCTAATAATTATAATCTGCACACAGCAAATCATATCTTCTCATATGTTAACCAAAGCGTTTCATATACAATTGCATTACATTCATAGAATAAGAAAGTAGTCAACACTGCAGTTTTATAAAAGTATAGAAAACTTTCAATGTCCAACCACAGGGACCAGTCGTAAAAAGATGTGATCGGCTGACTAAAATGTAAAATATACCTATTATAAAGAGAATTCACACTTAAAAACCTTTATATATACTGGGTGTCAATCGCGAAGAGCTGGGTGGGTGGAAACTGGAGGAGAGTCACCTGTTGTTCTCCCAGAGCCCAAACATGTAAAACCCTGGTTAGGAACCAGTGGAAAAGGTAAGATTTCCCGAAAGCATAGATGCATTTTAGATTCTAACTGTTTAATAGGATTGGGGCACTTATCAGGAAAGCTGACCATATATTCATGATTTCAGCTGGCCAATTTCTGAACAAGTTGTTCACACCTGCTCTGTGTAGTTGTCATTTTGGACGAGAGTAACATAACGTAAAACAGCAGACTGAGAATCGACTTAGACTTAAACTGTGGCATGTTCTAACCTTGTAATGATGAGTTGCAGATCTGTCATATGGCACGAGGGACTTTGGGCCATCCAATAACAACTTAAAAATGAAAATGCAATATATCATTTTTTCCATGGGTTGCTGCCTTCAGTGAACATTTGTGAAGCTCATTTTAAAAGTGTCATCAAAATGGTTAATTTGGCATTTTTGGATGTCCAAAATCTATAGTGTATGGCCAAGTGAAATGAGTTGTCTTCAGAGCTACAAAAAAATGGCTTAAGAGCAGAAAAATAATAAAATCTGCACATTAAAGGACACTGACTGGTGACGGCTCATACAGCTTTATACATGTGTAATGAAAGTAACCTCTATCAAAAAAATGGCTGGACCACTGTATAAGCAATGTTACCTCCTATGTCACCCCTGCTATCTCTTGTGTCACCCCCTCTACCTCATAGATTGTAAACCCTTGCGAGCAGGACCCTCAGTGCCATTGTGTGAATTGACTTTTACTCTGTAATGTATCTTTTTGTCTGTACTTGAACCCTACAATTTGTAAAGTGCTGCGGAATATTTATTCTTAATAAAATAATCTATTCAATCCCATGCTTCCCATAATCTTGCTGCTCTGGTGGTCCCTGCCAGTCCCTGACTTTCCTCACCTGTCTTTTCATTTCAGTGCAGTGGTGATGTGAAATCCACCCTTACCACAACTGTTGCCTATGACTGGCCTCAGCAGTTTAATATACAGTGCTGGCCAAAAGTATTGGCGCCCCTGCAATTCTGTTAGATAATACTCAATTTCTTCCAGAAAATGATTGCAATCACAAATGCTTTGGTAATAATATCTTCATTTATTTTGCTTGCAATGAAAAAACACAAAAGAGAATGAAAAAAAGTCAAATCATTGATCATTTTACACAAAACTCCAAAAATGGGCCAGACAAAAGTATTGGCACCCTCAGCCTAATACTTGGTAGCACAACCTTTAGACAAAATAACTGCGAACAACCGCTTCCGGTAACCATCAATGAGTTTCTTACAATGCTCTGCTGGAATTTTAGACCATTCTTCTTTGGCAAATTTCTCCAGGTCCCTGAGATTTGAAGGGTGCCTTCTCCAAACTGCCATTTTGAGATCTCTCCACAGGTGTTCTATGGGATTCAGGTCTGGACTCATTGCTGGCCACTTTAGAAGTCTCCAGTGCTTTCTCTCAAACCATTTTCTAGTGCTTTTTGAAGTGTGTTTTGGGTCATTTTCCTGCTGGAAGACCTATGACCTCTGAGGGAGACCCAGCTTTCTCACACTGGGCCCTACATTATGCTGCAAAATTTGTTGGTAGTCTTCAGACTTCATAATGCCATGCACACGGTCAAGCAGTCCAGTGCCAGAGGCAGCAAAGCAACCCCAAAACATCAGGGAACCTCCACCATGTTTGACTGTAGGGACCGTGTTCTTTTCTTTGAAGGCCTCTTTTTTTTTCCCTGTAAACTCTATGTTGATGCCTTTTCCCAAAAAGCTCTACTTTTGTCCAGTGGCGTAACTAAGACTGGCTGGGCCCCAAGGCGAACATTTGACATGGGGCCCCCCCAAGCCGCCGCCCCCAACCCCCCAAACCGCTGCCCCCAACCCCCCCCCACACACCGCATTCCTGCGCACACTATTTTGCCCCATAGTGGCCCCTGCACACTGTATTATGTCCCATAGTGGCCCCTGCACACGGTATTATGCCCCATAGTGGCCCCTGCACACGGTATTATGCCCCATAGTGCCCCTGGACATGGTATTATGCAGCATAGTGGCCCCTGCACACAATATTATGCCCCATAGTGGTGCCTGCACGCAGTAGTTTGCCCCATAGTAGCCCCTGCACGCAGTAGTTTGCCCCATAGTGGCCCCTGCACACAGTAGTTTGCCCCATAGTGGCCCCTGCACACAGTAGTTTGCCCCATAGTGGCCCCTGCACACAGTATTATGCCCCATAGTGGACCACCCATGAACGATTATTATACTCTGGGGTCTTTTCAGACCCCAGAGTATAATGATCGGAGACCCAGGGGAGGATACAAACATAGAAAACACTGCAACTTACCTCTTCCTCGCTCTGGTGCACTCCCGTGCGCTACTTCGGCCATCTTCAAAGTCGGACCGGATCTCGCGCGATCCAGGCCGGCGTCGCGACGCATAATGACGTTGGCTGACGTCTGGGACGTCACCAAACAGGCCCGAAGCCTGCGGAGCGGCGGATAGGTGAGTTACAGTGTTTTTTATGTTCGCTCACCTCCCCTGGGCCCCCGATCGTTATACTCTGGGGTCTGAAAAGACCCCGGAGTATAACGATAGCAGTGATTGTGGGGTTCGCGGTAGCGACTGCCACAGGGATTCGGGCCCCATAATGTTCCGGGCCCTGTGGCAGTCGCTACCACTGCTACCCCGGTAGTTACGCCCCTGCTTTTGTCTCATCTGACCAGAGAACATTCTTCCAAAAAGTTTTTGGCTTTCTCAGGTAAGTTTTGGCAAACTCCAGCCTGGCTTTTTTATGTCTCTGGGTCAGAAGTGGGGTCTTCCTGGGTATCCTACCATAGAGTCCCTTTTCGTTCAGACGCCGACGGATAGTACGGGTTAACAGTGTTGTACCCTCGGACTGCAGGGCAGCTAGAACTTGTTTGGATGTTAGTCGAGGTTCTTTAGCCACCATCCGCACAATCTTTCGTTGAAATCTCTCGTCAATTTTTCTTTTCCGTCCACATCTAGGGAGGTTAGCCACAGTGCCATGGGCTTTAAACTTCTTGATGACACTGCGCACGGTAGACACAGGAACATTCAGGTCTTTGGAGATGGACTTGTAGCCTTGAGATTGCTCATGTTTCCTCACAATTTTGCTTCTCAAGTCCTCAGACAGTTCTTTGGTCTTCTTTCTTTTCTCCATGCTCAATGTGGTACACACAAGGACACAGGACAGAGGTTGAGTCAACTTTAATCCATTTCAACTGGCTGCAAGTGTGATTTAGTTATTGCCACCACCTGTTATGTGCCACAGGTAAGTAACAGGTGCTGTTAATTACACAAATTAGAGAAGCATCACCTGATTTTTCAAAGGGTGCCAATACTTTTGTCCACCCCCTTTTTTATGTTTGGTGTGGAATTATATCCAATTTGGCTTTCCATTGAAGACAAATTAAGTGAAGATATTATTACCAAAGCATTTGTGATTGCAATCATTTTCTGGAAGAAATTGAGTATTATCTGACAGAATTGCAGGGGTGCCAATACTTTTGGCCAGCACTGTACATACAGGCATCACTGCTGATGTCATCCACAGGGTGTGGAAGCCAAATAGGCACTTGGTACATCATTGCAGAATAGCAAACAAAAAATGGTGGGGACTATAAAATCTGTGAGGGTCAGTGGGGACCAGCAGGGACCAAATGGATTGGTGAGACCCATGGAGCCAAAGTGCTAGAGCCAGGGGTGATGAAATGCAGTAGGCAACTATTGCTTATTTTATCATTTTAACACATTTACTTCTCTTAGATTATCCTTTTTTAAATATTGGTCCATGGTTAGGGCTGCATGTTCTTGCTTACATGTTCCCTCTAAAGTATTCAGGCTTATTCACATGACAGGACCGTGTACTCAGCTGTGAAATAGTAAAAGTTTTATTGCAAGAGGCAATGTCTATACAAACTTCCACAGACAGTTTTTGACAGTTACAATATTAATTAAGATGATAGTGTTGAAACTTTGAGACCATAACCCTACGAAAGCTAGTGAAAATTAAAATGTCTACTGAAAATTAAAATTAGCAGATCTCTAGAACAGAAAAAGCAAGTTCTTTCAAGCAAGGGCCATAAATAGTTGCTGGAAGCTGTAAATCACTTGCTTTGTAGAGGACATGCCAGAAAAATAAAATGGCCCTCATCTGATGTTCAAAGGAGCTGTTTAAGGTCACTGTCATTGTCAGTCAAGTGCATTACTGAAGATTTTTGGGAGACCTTTACAAAAAATTTCCAAGCGGTTAAAGGAAAACTTTAGGATAGGCCCTAAGATCTATTAGCTTTAGTTTCCTACAATGGTGTTACATCCAGGCTTTTCTCCAACAATGTATACTGTATACAGAGGAAGACAATGTGATTGCTATGTGGCCCTGTGGTCCATGACTCATAAAAGGGTTTATATGGGGAAACAAATATCAAGACTTTATCTCCTTCATATCAAATCCCTGTACCATGAGGGGGGCCCATTTTGACCATTGCTATGGAGTCCTTTCTAATTAAGCGCAGTCTTTGCTGGTGCTATCATTTTCTTGAACCATGCTGACATAAGCTGGGATAACTCAGACTGCTGTGTGAGAGTTGAGGGCATCTGCCCATTTTTGAGCAAAATCTTAAAGGGGTTTTCCAGGCTAAAAATATTGATGACTTATCCTAAAGATAGGTCACTAATATCAGATATTGAGGGTTCTGACACATGCACCCCTCATCAATAATTGGTTCTGGAGTAGAAAGCTGACAGCTTCGTGTTCTGTGTAGCGGAGGAACTGAACCACTGCAGTTTAGCTGATCCCCAGTACCTGGTCCGGCCACTACACAGAGAACGGAGCTGACAGCTTTCTGCCCTATTCTCTGTGCTTCAGCTGATGAGAACAGCAAATTGGTGAGGGGTCTCAGGTGTCAATCCCACCAATCTGGTATTGATGACATTGATGACCTATTCTTAGGATAGGTCATGAATATTTTTAACCCAGAAAACCCATTTAATATTTATAGTTTTTCCATTAACATGGATTCTTATATAGTTGGATGTTACAAACTACAGTTTCCTATCTATAGTGTAATAACTACAACCACCTCAAATATGCCTCATATCCTTAAATAAAATAATACTTTTACATTGTAAGAACATTACTCCTTAGCATTGACCTTGTGAAAACATTAGAAGTATTGTAAATTTACTCTGGTAGTTACAGAGACAGCAGGATTTGCGAGTTTGCAGATAACCAGGTAGTTAAACACAAGGTTATAGTTCAATGCATACACATAGGGGAAATAAAAGTTGTTTGGTAGTTTCCCTTTTGGATTATTGGATGCATTCTGTCTGCATGTTGTGTCTATGGAAGCCCAGGATTAGGATATAAATACAGTATGTAAAATGTAAAACTCAGGAGCATTGCAAACCTGAAGAGAAGTTTATGGGTCTTTGAGCAGACACTGTCCCGGGCCAGTGAAGAGGAGATGGGTGGAGGTGACAAGGATCAGATACCAGTGGTAAGACATCTGGGCAACAGATAAAAGAAGTGGTAGGGCTAAAAGAACCAGGGAGGATAGCCCTGAGATGGCACACCCTAGTCTATAGGCCTGTTTGCCTAATATTAGCAAGACTAGGGCAGGGTGTTGCTCCTAACAGCTAGGAGAATGACTGCTGTAAAAGGACTGGATAGGAGGATAGCAAAGGTCAAACAGATTCTTGCGGTATGGGTTTTTATCATTAGATAGAAAGACAGAATCAAATGCTGCCAAAACTGTGAATTAACAATGTATTGCTTTATGGGTGCGTGGGTTCGGCATTTTGTTGGGTGGGATAATGGAAGACTCGGCAGCCATGTCACACATCCGTACCAGTGAAAAGTCAGCATAAGATAGATGATCCTTAAAACTGATCTTAGGGGACAGGAAGAGCATCAATAGAAAGATATTTAGAGCTTAGGGCATGAAAGTGGCTTACAAATTGGTTCAGGAAGGAAAGGTTTGTGTTTATGAAGAACTGAGCTGACTCTCCCATTGGCTTTATGGCAGGGATGGCTTTACCTAAACGGGAAAGGTGTGGCAGTGCTGAGGGAGAAAATGGCTGGATGACCATTTACACTAAGATATCTGTAAGGGAAGGTGGTTATACAAAAATAAAGGTTAGTTAAAATAGATAGTGAGTGGGATACATCAGGGAGTATTAGGAATTTCCTTGTGGATGGGGTTTCCTTTTCCTTTTCTCATGTCTTAACTTTTTTTTTTTCCCATAATGTAAAGCAAAAAAGCAAATAGTAGATTAGAAATGAGATGATACATTTGTTGGAAAAATTGCTTGCGTCGTGTATAAAGCAGAGATCTGAAAAACTTTTTTTTGAGGAGGATAATTATTATATTATTTATTTATTTATTTTGCTTGTTTAAATATCCCCAATATATTCCGCAGCACTTTACAGATATTGTCATTACTCCCAAAGTACAGCTCACAATATAAATTCCCTATCAGTATGTCCTTGGAGTATGGGAGGAAACCAGATTACCCAGATGAAACCACACAGACACGACAAGAACATACATGCAGATGTTGTCCTTGGCTGGATTTGGAAGGCAACGGTACTACACAGTACTAACTACACAGCCGCCATGCTGGAGCATGTCAGATTTTGCTGATGATACAAAATGTTGTAGGATAAATAAAATGTAGCTTGTAAAATATTACATAAAGATATAAATAAGCTGCCAGGCATAACCAAAAAACATAACAGATGAATTTTAATGCCGATAAATGTAATGCAAAGCACCAGATGATCAAATAGGATGGGAGATCTTATAATGAGAGGCTACAAAAACAGGGCTTAAAGTGTAAGTAAACTTTTATCTTTTTTTTTCATAAATCAATAGTGCTGGTGAACGGAAAGACACAGTGCCATGGGCTTTAAACTTCTTGATGACACTGCGCACGGTAGACACAGGGACATTCAGGTCTTTGGAGATGGACTTGTAGCCTTGAGATTGCTCATGCTTCCTCACAATTTTGCTTCTCAAGTCCTCAGACAGTTCTATGGTCTTCTTTCTTTTCTCCATGCTCAATGTGGTACACACAAGGACACAGGACAGAGGTTGAGTCAACTTTAATCCATTTCAACTTGCTACAAGTGTGATTTAGTTATTGCCACCACCTGTTATGTGCCACAGGTAAATAACAGGTGCTGTTAATTACACAAATTAGAGAAGCATCACCTGATTTTTCAAAGGGTGCCAATACTTTTGCCCACCCCCTTTTTTATGTTTGGTGTGGAATTATATCCAATTTGGCTTTTTGACAATTCTTTTTGTGGTTTTCCATTGAAGACAAATTAAATGAAGATATTATTACCAAAGCATTTGTGATTGCAATCATTTTCTGGAAGAAATTGAGTATTATCTGACAGAATTGCAGGAGTGCCAATACTTTTGGCCAGCACTGTAGTTCACCATTAAAAAGTGACTAAGTATTGCTTGTTTGTTTACTTCTTATCTGATTGATAAGTTGTGTGTCTTCCATAGACTTCAATGTTTAAAAAAAACGGATACATTGCTGTCCGTCGTGTATCCTTAATTTTTGAATGGAGCAAAATTGCTGCAAGTGCAACTTTTGTCTCCATCCTAAAGATTGGATACATGGCGGAAATGCTCCAAATGCACACCTGCGGATGGTTTTAAAAACCTATTAAAATCAATGGGTTTTTTAAACAACCTGTTCTAATCAGTTTTTTGATCTTTCAATGGATCACAAAAATTGATTAGGTGCAGAGATAACAACACAGATGTGAACCCAGCCTTAGTGGTGGGGTAGAAATAGTATAATAATGACGGATAGACCTGCGAACTGCAGGGTAACTTGAGACATTTATCCTTTTCACGTCTCTTTTCTAGTTGTATTGCAATGTCACGAATCTTGATGTTGACTTTGACAATAAACACCATTCATATCAATGCAGGCTTTCCTACCATTTTACATGTCTAATACTTGCACATTGCTACTCAAGTCTTCATAGGTTGTTATGCTAAGGCCATGTATATAGTGTATCACCATGGGAACAGCATCTCTCACTGATTAAAAGAGGAATAGAAGATAAATGCAGTCACGTAAGGTTTCCTAAAGCAAGGTCAATGTGTCTCTTGTTACAGAAGAGCTTCTACTCTAGGAAGGCATCACTATAAAATTCATGCAAATTAACAGTTGCATGCTTTTAGTGGTTTTATGTGTCCTACCAGTATTTGTATTATTACTGGCTTTGATAAAGAGTAAATCAATGCAATGAGAAGAAGAGCAAGTATTAATAATCATAATGTGCTAATGGATTCTGATTACTGTGTTATATCACCATTTATACAGTGATCAGATCATCACCTTCTTGCTACTGATAGACAGCACAGAGAGAATAAAATATCCAAATGTGTAATGTTACATAATTATATGACACAATGGCAAGCCCACAAATGTGCAGGAGATCTCAGTCCATCCCATTAGCTTCTGTGGATAGACATCAGTATGGTGAAGGTAGGTGACCTTCAATGTATTTCAAAAGTGCTTAGGCTAAGACTGAATTCTATTTGACATTACTTTGCATTACTATATAATGCATCCAAAATGAAGGAGCCATTTTATTAAGTGCAAAAGTAATTTATGATGTATTTCAGATCAACTAACCTACTACTCTATCCCATGCAGAGATATTGAGCCAATTATCAAGTGTTAGCTGTGATCTACTGTAGCATTTCAATATCTTTACTTATAATTGTGAATATACAACACAGGAGTTGGCCTCTGCTGCCAAATTTCTATTATAATAATTATATCTGGGGATAGGTAGGTGGCAACCAGTATGAACATTTTAACAGTACCCAGGAGGGTTTCACCTAGCCTAGCATTTCCTTGTATTTCACCCTGCCTAGATTTCCTGTTTCTATAGGGCTACATAAGAGGCAGAATTGCTAATTTAAGCAAGCCTTTCGCATGACATAGCTGATGGCCAAAATCTTGCTCACCTCACATTTATATATGCCAAATTTGTTTATAGAAAGTCATACTATAAGGGCATTGGCAACATTAGATCCCTTTGTCCCCATCACCCCTACTATACTTACTATTAGTATACAGTCATGAGGTTCCAATATACTGCAGATTCAGCCAACTTTTACACACGTTTACAACTAGTTTAAACAATCCTGGCTAGTGGGGCCTACTCTCCCTAACAAATGATGATGGGGACAGGGACAATCCTATGGTTCAGAGGAAAGAAAAGCCACCATTTGTGGTGTCTGGAAGCATTTTACTCCCTTCCCTTCACTGACAAAAAATGCATCAAGCGGTTATAGTACAAATGGTAACTTCTCCATTTCTTCATATTACTATCAATGCTGATCATGGCCCTCCAGTGGGTAAGCACTGGCACTAGGGTCTCCTCCAATCCTACTTATTACTGTGCTAGTATGGCTCTCAATCACAGTTGATTCCACTACATCTTGTCGCTAAAATACACATTATTTTGTGGAAAGGGGTTTAATGCTGCCTTCGCTAATGGCCTAGGAGGAACATGAGGACTACTAAGCAATTGCTATATGAAAAACCAAGCTGCCAATTGGGTAATACTAATTTAGGCTAAAGCCCAAGTAGCGGGCCGCAGCAAAAAAACGCTGCAGGAAAAACCGTGGCTGCAACGCATCACGGTTTTTCCCAGAGTTTTAACAGTTTTTCTCTGTGGACTTTCTGCTCCCATTATACCTATAGGGAAACTGCCGGAGTTTCCGTAGGTATAATTGACATGCTGTGAATTCCAAAACTGCAACAGTTTTGGAAATCACAGCATGTCCGCAGTGCGTATTTTTCTGCAAGCTGTGGATGGGATTCGCTAAAATTCCGTCCATCTTGCAGTGACTGTAAAACGCTGCGGATTTTTCTGCGGCATTTCCGTTGTGGCCAAGCTATGGCGTTTACGCTGCGTGGGGATCCAGCCTTAGACAGTCTTTTTAGGGCACAAGATTTTGAGGATGAATGTCATCAGCACATGGAGGCAACTTCATTAATGATTCATGAAGATATCATTTTGTACACGTGGGCCCCTGGGCCTAATCGAGCTTTCCAGGGATGTAGGCTCTTTTCTAAATACATTTTGTAAACCACATATACAAATTTTTCAAAGTGAACATTAAAATTCTACAATGGTATAATTTGTTCATTTGCATTTGGTTAGTGATAGTGAGCACTTCAGATTTAGACATGAATATTTTGGCCATATCTCTTTTTATAAGATACATTACTTTGTTGATGCTATGCATTATTTTAGAAAAGATCAACATTTTGTTATTGCCTTTGGTTTCTGCTAAATTTGTGCTTGTTGTTTTTAATGCAAATTCAGACAATTACATTTTCCACTTGTTCAGTAAGACCAAAAATAATATGTAACCTGATCTAATGTGTCTAGTGCTAGATTAACCCTGCTGTTCTGTTCGGTCAAAAATGACCGAATTTGAAATTTGATATTTTTTAAAATATTCATTATGCGGTTCTGAAACTTGTGGTTCATTGACTTTTCCTCATTTGAGGGGTTCTTACTAATAGCAGTTTTTATTTATTTATTTTTTGTTTACTTTTTGCTCCACGTCTTTTTTTACACTTGTATTGTTCGGTCAAAAATGACCGATAGCCTTTTATACTAATCTCCAGCCATTTTTTAAAAAAAATAAAGGAGTTATAATCTCATTTTGGTCTATATAGTTCATCTACTACTATTTATCAATTTATCTAGGTCCTTTTGGTCCATGCAGAGTTACACATACATACATTTTCAAATTATGATACTGTAGATGGACACCTGTAAACGCAAAACTAATCAGTGGCCAATGGTTGTTTTTTACAACATTCTTGATGTGTCGGCGTACAATGCATTTGTGTTATGGCGTGAAATAGACCCAAATTGGAACAAAAATAAATTATATAAAAGAAGAATTTTTTTTAGAGGAGTTGGGAAAATCACTGGTTAGCCCATATATTGAACAAAGAAAAGTAACACCCAGAGATGATGGAGCTGCAGCCATTGTCCACAGGATCCAACAGCATGCTGAAGAAAGTGAACCAAGGGCTTCCGCTAGCACTGCGACGATACCCATGGCCTCCACCAGCAGTACAACCAGCCTAAAACGGAAACGATGCACCTTCTGTCCAACATCAAGTAATCGCAAATCAAATGTGATATGTTGCAAATGTGCAAAGTACTTATGCAAAAGACATGTAAATTATACTTGTGACGAATGCAAACAGTAAATTTAGCACCTTGAACCTTATTTCACATTTTATATAGAAAAAACTAGACTTTTTATTTTTTATTTTTTATTTTTTTGAAAAAAAAATATTTACAGACAGTTTGATGTTATTAGTTATAGTTTACAGTTTTATAAAGATTTTTTTTGTGCAAATGTAAAATATATATGAATAATGCAATAAGGCCATGTAACATTTTTTGACACAAAAAAAATAAAAATTAAGTTTTTGATTTCATTTTTCATTTGTTTATGAACAACCATGTTCACATACAGTATAATAATGCAAAAGAAATTCAAATAAAACACTTAAATTAGTTAAAAATCCAGACTTTAATAGGCCCAGTCAAAAATGACCGGAATATTATATGTGTATAGTAGAACCGAACAGAACAGCAGGGTTAAGCTGTTAAGTACTTGGTTCCTACGCTGTTGGTAAATATATCTTGATAAGGTTAGCATTTAGCAGTGTAAATAATAATGTATATGGAATTAACAGTGATATCACTTCCTAATGGCATCATCTATAGCATGCAATTAAAGTTTAAGCAGCCAAAGCATTATTAGCCTATGTGTGCTGACTCTTGTACTGTTTTAGCTCCATGGCAGCTTTCATGAACCTGGAAATAGTCCAACAAATGTGAAATGTGAGGCAAGTACAATTTGAGTGGGTGTTATTTTGTTGAGGATATGTTGTCATTGTGTAGAAGTTTCTGACTAATATTGACCTAAACACGTATATGCTGTTGTTAATCTGACTTTTTTTAGAGGGTTTCTAATGTTAATTAGTAAACAAAAATAGATTGTTCTGCTCATTAGCTTCTTGCCGAGCTGGAAACAGTTCTATTTTTTTTTAATAATCATATGACATCTCAAGCATACTGTGAACATTGGACATGTTGAGACGGCAAAGAGGATAATCTGTAAATTAAAGCTGGAATAGCACCCCAGATAACAAAATTGTTTTGAAAATAGTATAATAGGAAAATTATGTAATTTCCAAAGAAAATAACCAAAATGATTGAAGGCCCTTTTAGACCGTCTGATAATCATGTCAACTGTCTGGAACAAGCTTGATAGTTGCCCTGTCTAAGGGTGATGCTATACAGTGTACTGACAACATTTATAACCGCACCCACTTCTGGGGCCGCAGCTGCTTCCCCATATAGGTATGTGAACCCCTGCTTAATTCCAGGCTATTGCTCATTACTGGCCTTGTTAACAGCAAAACTTCACAGTCAGGGCGGTACCACACGATGTACTGGATGCAACAATAGCTGCACCCAGTCCCAGGGACACTGTAAGCTCTCAGTAAGTGAAAGCGCCAACTAATTTCAGTTCCATTTAATTACTGGCTATGCAGTTACAGCAAAACCATATGGACTTGTAAATTAGGGGACGTTCCCACTACCGCTCTCAATCACTTTTACAGCAATAGAGTGACGGACACAAACAGAGCCCCCTCCATCTGTGTCCATTCCTATTGACTCTAATGTAAACAACATGATGGAAGAAAGCTTTTGTCATCTTTTGTAACAAAGTCCGTGTTTTCACTTACTGGGTAGTGAAAGCACCAGCAGCCAGGTGACTGTATGCAGCAATTGTACATCATGTGTTACCATCCTCAGTAATGAGAAATAGGCTATATTAGGCCGGGGCCCCCATTGCAGAAACGTAGCATTTTGGCCACGGCATTACCTGTAAAGTGGATGGAATTCTGGCTAATCCCACCCACGCATTGTCAAAAATATTCTGCAGCAAAAATGCTGCAATTTCAAAAGCGCTTGCGTTTTTGTAAACCGCAGCATGTCAATTATACCTACGGAAATGCTGACCTTTTCCGTTATAGGTATAATCGAGGTAGAAAGTCTGCAGAAAAAAACTCTGCGGATATTCTGTGAAAAACGCTGCGGAAAAAAAACGTGATGGATTTCCACCGTGTTCTTTTCCACAGCATTTGTTGCTGCAATTCGCTGCATGGGCATTTTACAGTACCTGCAGCAATGCAAATACTACAATGTAAATACTGTAAGTACCTACAAAGTAGGTGGGATTCTGGCTAATCTCATCTACACATTGCAGAAAAATATCCGCAGTGGAAATCCTGCGATTTCAAAACTGTCTTGTTTTAGTAAATCGCAGCATGTCAATTATACCTGGCTTTTTCCTTATAGGTATAATAGAGGCAGAAAGTCCGCAGAGGAAAACTCTGTGGACTTTCTGTGAAAAGTGCTGCAGAAAAAAACGCAATGCGTTTCCGGCCATGGTCTTTTCCACAGCGCTTTTTGGCTGTGGCTTGCTACCTGGGGCCTTAGTCTAACAGCAATAGAGTGATAGACACAGACAGAGCCCCCTCCATCTGCGTCCATTCCTATTGACTCTAATGTAAACAACATGATGGAAGAAAACTTCTGTCATCTTTTGTTACATGAGACTGAATGCAGACAGACACAGTCATTGTTTTCAGAAGGCAGCCAGATGAATGTATACAGTCAGAGGCGTAGCTAGGGGTTCAGCACAGGGAAGGCGAACATGTCCAAGTGGGCCCCCAACTTGGACATGTTCGTATACCAATACTATCAGTATACAGTGAGTGTATAGTGGTATATAGCAGCTCTACACAGGGCTCTGCAGATGATGTAGGTGAATACAGGGCAGTAGCATTTAGTGACTTACCGGTGACGTCTCTGACTAATCGTTCACATTCCCCGTCTCTTTTATCTGGACGGCCATGACCACTTCTTCCAGTCTCTGTAAAGTTTGCAACACAGACATATTTGGCTCCTCACTTTTCCAGGCACCTGACCCATATTGTCCTCACCTATACAAAGCCCCCATCCTGCTGCTACCCCAGTTATAAGATATATAATATAACCCCCAATAATGAATAATACTCCCAAGTGCATCTTCAAACTAATAACTTTCCTGTGCACCCCCTGTAAATAGTACCCCTTATTAATAATGCCTCATGTGTTTCCTAATTAAAAAAGAAAAAAAAAAAAAACAAGGGAAAAAAAAATTCTTGGGGTTCCAATACCCGGGACCTCCAGGAACAGCTGTTTCAATGAATCGTGGTACCTGTGTAAGCGCCGTGCCCCCTTCTCTGTTTACATAGTGTTATTCTTTTCATAGCGGCCATGTAATGTAACTACAGCCTCGTCCTATACACGTCTATGTGACAAGGCTGGAATTACATCACACAGTCACTATAAACACACAGCGTGTGATATAATAATAATAGTCCTTTAATAGTCCCACAGTGGGGAAATTCAGTGTGTTACAGCAGCAAAGATAAGATAAGCAGATACAAATACAAATACAACATGTACAGGAATGTTCCAAGGTGAGAGGCATTACATTAATAGCAGACAGACAGATAGGACGTAGCGGGGGGGGGGGGGGGGATTTAACAGGCAGAGAGATATTTCAGTTCTCTGTGTGTAATGATCTCCGCTTAGGTCGGTGTTGGTTGTACAGCCTAACCGCGGTGGGCAGGAAAGACTTCCGATAGCGCTCCTTCTCACACCTAGGGTGGAGCAGTCGGTCACTGACAGTACTGCCCAGCGCAATCACAGTCTCATGCATGGGATGGGAGTTATTCTCCCGCATGGAGCTCACCACGGACAGTATCCTTCTGTCACCCACCACCTGCACTGGGTCCAGTGGGCTCCCCAGGACAGAGCTGTCCCTTCTAATCAGCTTGTCAAGTTTATTTCTGTCCCTGGTTGATATACTGCTCCCCCAGCAGGCCACTCCAAAGAAGATGGCTGATGCCACTACCGAGTTGAAGAAAGTCCTAAGAAGTGCCCCCCGGATTCCAAAGGCTCTCAGCTTCCTAAGCAGGTAGAGCCTGCTGTGGCCCTTCCTGTACAGGGCCTCCATGTGATCTGCCCAGTCCAGCTTATTATTAAGGAGCAAACCCAGGTACTTATAGGTGTTCACAATCTCGATGCCCGTCCCCAGGATGTCCACTGGTTTTGGAGGGCATCTGCCTTTATGGAAGTCCACCACCATCTCCTTGGTCTTCCCCGCGTTAATCTTCAGGTGGTTCTGGTCGGACCAGTCCACAAAAAAACGGTTCAGTTCTCTGTACTCCCTGTCATCATCGTCTGTGATGAGGCCTACTATTGCAGAGTCGTCAGAATACTTCTGTAGGTAGCAGCTGGATGAGTTGCACCTAAAATCAGCAGTGTACAGTGTGAAGAGGAAAGGGGCGAGAACCGTACCCTGAGGTGCCCCCGTATTACAGATCACGGTACCTGACACACAGTCTTGGGCTCTCACGTATTGAGGTCGATTTGTGAGGTAGTCTAGGATCCAGTTGGAGAGGTGGTGGTCCACTCCAGCAAGGCCCAGCTTGTCTCTCAGTAACCTGGGCTGTATGGTGTTAAAAGCACTATATACATATTATATATATATAAACAGGCGCCATAGCCCCTTCATACAGCTGATCAGTGGGGAATCCCTTATCTCTTATTGATCGTGGTTTTTCCTGCAGCACTTTGCACAGAAAGTTCGCAGAGGTTTCCTCTGTGGACTTTCTGCTTCAATTATATCTATAGGGAAACTGTTGACGTTTCTGTAGGTATAACTGACATGCTGCGATTTCCAAAACTGTGACTGTTTTGGAAATCGCAGCCTATGCATATTTTACTGCAAAGTGGGGATGGGATGGGGCCCCATGTGGCAAAAACCCACAGAAAAAAAACGTGGCATTTTAGCGAATCCCAGCCACACATTGCGGAAAAATATGTGCAGACAACGCACTGCAATTTCCAAAACCGTTGCGGTTTTGGAAATTGCAGCATGTCAATTATACCTATGGAAATGCTGGCAGTTTCTGTATAGGTGTATTAAAAACAGAAAGTCCACAGGGGAAACCTCTGCGGACCTTCTGAGAAAAGCGCTGTGGGAAAAATCACAATGTTACCGCCACAGTTTTTCCTGCAGCGCTTTTTTTTGCTGCAGCCCGGTATGTGGGGCTTTAGTCTTAATAAAGCTAAGTGCCACCTTAATTACATAAATTGCTCCCTCATATTATGTCCCTGACATAAATACTGCACCTCTAATGACCCCCTTATATCAATGACCACCCCCTTATGTTCATAATGGCTCCTAATTATGTTACATAATGGATTATGTTACATAATGGATCACAACCTAGTACATCTCCGACCTGTGTACAAGCCACTTGTATGTAGAGAAACAGCTGTCACCCGCACAGTGAGGATATGGTCCGAGGAGAGTGATGAGGCTCTGAGGGATTGTTTTGACACAACCGCATGGGAAGTTTTGCAGGATTCGTATGGAGAAGATATAGAAGGACTCACACACTGCATAACGGACTACATTAATTTTTGTGTGGACAACACAGTACCCACAAAAGTGGTGAGGTGCTTCTCTAACAACAAACCATGGATTAACTCTGATATAAAAACACTACTTAAGGAGAAAAAGATGGCATTCAAGACAAGAGATAAGGAGGGGTTGAGGGAAGTACAAAAGGAGCTGAGGCATCAAATCAGGCAAGGAAAAGCCAGTTATAAGGAAAAAATGGAAAAGCAAATGGAAAGAAAAGACATAAGGGGGGTCTGGGAGGGGCTTAAGTCAATTTCGGGTCATAAACAGTCTGTCTGCCAGATTGAGGCAGATGTTAATTGGCTTAATGAACTAAACCTATTCTTCAACAGATTTGATCACACACCAGCTCCTCCCACCCCAGCATGTCCTTCAGCTCCCCCCACCACAATGACTTCACCCCATTCACCCCATGCGGCTACTTCCCAACAGACCAGTAAATCTAGAAATCTGTCTTTATCTGACCACAGTCTGACCTTCACACGGGCCCAGGTGAGGAAGGAGATGAAAAAGATCAAGGCGAGGAAAGCCGCAGGGCCAGATGACATCAGTGCAAGGCTAATTAAGACTTGTGGGGACCAGCTGTGTGGTATAATTACATATATGTATAATATGAGCCTGAGGCAGGAAATAGTCCCTGAATTATGGAAATCTTCTTGTGTGGTACCAGTTCCAAAGAAACCTCACCCTATGGACCTCAACGACTACAGACCTGTATCACTGACATCCCACCTGATGAAGATCTTAGAGAGATTGGTTCTCACACATCTTCGCCCTCTAGTGAGCCCCGCTATGGACCCTCTCCAGTTTGCTTATCGGCCAGGCATTGGGGTAGATGATGCCATCATCCACCTTCTGCACAGGGCTCTGTCTCACCTGGAGAAACCAGGGAACACGGTGAGAATAATGTTCTTTGATTTCTCCAGTGCTTTTAACACCATACAGCCCAGGTTACTGAGAGACAAGCTGGGCCTTGCTGGAGTGGACCACCACCTCTCCAACTGGATCCTAGACTACCTCACAAACCGACCTCAATACGTGAGAGCCCAAAACTGTGTGTCAGGTACCGTGATCTGTAATATGGGGGCACCTCAGGGTACGGTTCTCGCCCCTTTCCTCTTCACACTGTACACTGCTGATTTTAGGTGCAACTCATCTAGCTGCTACTACAGAAGTATTCTGACGACTCTGCAATAGTAGGCCTCATCACAGACGATGATGACAGGGAGTACAGAGAACTGAACCGTTTTTTTGTGGACTGGTCCGACCAGAACCACCTGAAGATTAACGCGGGGAAGACCAAGGAGATGGTGGTGGACTTCCGTAAAGGCAGATGCCCTCCAAAACCAGTGGACATCCTGGGGACGGGCATCGAGATTGTGAACACCTATAAGTACCTGGGTTTGCTCCTTAATAATAAGCTGGACTGGGCAGATCACATGGAGGCCCTGTACAGGAAGGGCCACAGCAGGCTCTACCTGCTTAGGAAGCTGAGAGCCTTTGGAATCCGGGGGGCACTTCTTAGGACTTTCTTCAACTCGGTAGTGGCATCAGCCATCTTCTTTGGAGTGGCCTGCCGGTGGGAGCAGTATATCAACCAGGGACAGAAATAAACTTGACAAGCTAATTAGAAGGGCCAGCTCTGTCCTGGGGAGTCCACTGGACCCAGTGCAGGTGGTGGGTGACAGAAGGATACTGTCCGTGGTGAGCTCCATGCAAAGGAAGAAGTCCCATCCCATGCATGAGACTGTGATTGCGCTGGGCAGTACTGTCAGTGACCGACTGTTCCACCCTAGGTGTGAGAAGGAGCGCTATCGGAAGTCTTTCCTGCCCACCGCGGTTAGGCTGTACAACCAACACCGACCTAAGCGGAGATCATTACACACAGAGAACTGAAATATCTCTCTGCCTGTTAAATCCCCCCCCCCCCTCTGCTACGTCCTATCTGTCTGTCTGCTATTAATGTAATGCCTCTCACCTTGGAACATTCCTGTACATGTTGTATTTGTATTTGTATCTGCTTATCTTATCTTTGCTGCTGTAACACACTGAATTTCCCCATTGTGGGACTATTAAAGGACTATTATTATTATTATTATTATTAATATAAATGATAGCCCCTAATGTCCCCTTATATAAATAACCTCCCCCCTTTTATTCATAATGCCCCCCAATAACACTTATATAAATGACCCCCCATCATCATAATGCCCCCTAATGAATCCTCCCTTTATAGTTATATTTTCCCCTCCTAACCAACCCTTATACTATTACATACCTCCCAACTTTCAAAGGACAGAAAGAGGGTCAAAATATGCAGCGTGCTATGCGCGCCGTGGCAAATTTAGCTCCACCCACTTCTATGTTGACTCCGCCCATTCTCATCTATTTTTCTATGTGCCCCCACACAGTATAATGCTCCTACAGTAACCCTAACATTATATGCCCCCACATTATAATGTTCTCCTCCAACTGCCCCACAGTATTAAGTTTCTCTCCTCGTGCCCCAGTTTAAGCTGGCGGAAACGAGAGGGGCACATTAAACTGGGGCAGCTGGAGGGGGACATTAAACTATGGGGCAGTTGGAGGGTGACAATAAACAGTGGGGGTAGTTGGAGGGGGACATTAAACTATGGAGCAGCTGGAGGGTGATATTAAACTATGGGGCAGCTGGAGGGTAACATTAAACATTTGGGGTAATGTCCTCCTCCAGTTGCCCCCCATTTTAATGTCACCCTCCATCTGCTCCCCCAGTTTAATGTCCCCCTCCATCTACCCCCAGTTTAATGCCCCCTTCATCAGCCCCCAGTTTAATGTCCCCCTTTATCTGCCACCAATTTAATTTCCTCCTTCATCTGTCACCAGATTAATGTCCCCCTTTATCTGCCAGCAGTTTAATTGCCCCCTTCATCTGCCTTCAGTTTAACTGGCCCCTATATCTGCCCACAGTTCCCCCCTCTTGCTCACACATGCTGTGTCTCTGTCTCTTCGATCACTCTCTGTTCCCAGCTTTCTGTGTAACATCACAGTCTGTCCCGCAGTATCCAGAATAGCTCTGCCCACGCAAGAGTCTGATCACATGGTCCTGACATCATCAAAGGTCCTTTACCCTCTAGGATTTAGCATCTACCATTTACACTGCCCTAACTACCCAGGACAAACTGTAAGCTATGCGGGACAGCTGTGTAAAATCGGGACTTCCCCCACCGGGAGCTATGCTATTAATATACCCACAAAAAAGTCATACTCACCTACCTGCGATCCTGATGAATGGAGCCGCCACTTCCTCCCTGTCCACGCACAGGACGTCTGTGTCTGAGCGCAGGCGGCGCGATGTTGTGACATATTGTGGTCTCAGCGTCTTGTAAACCACAGGCCTGTATTGGCTTGTGATTTACAATACTGTTAAGTTGCAGGAAGTGTTTTAACTAGATCAGTGTCTGCAGACACTGATCTAGTTAGAAATAAAGGATATATTAATGGCAGCCCCGGGGTGGGCCCCAAAGAGTCAGTGGGCCCGGGGCAGTGGCCCCCTCTGCCCCCATGCTAGCTCTGCCTCTGTATACAGTAATAGTACATCATGTGTCACCACCCTCAGTAATAAAAAAAAGAGGCTAAAATAAACAAACATAGAAGGTATTCCCATGTGCATATAAGTCTGCACTATCCAAAAATAGCATAATTTATCCCATATGGTGAACAATGTAAATATTGGAACTGTCTGCCTTAGGATTGTGTAATCATTAATTCATCTAATTAATCTAAATTAAGTCGTAAAGGGGTCATCAACTTTCTAATATTGATGGCCTATCCTTAGAATAGGTCATAAATATTACATTTGCGTGGGTCCGAAAACTGGGATACCAGCAGATCAGCTGGTCTGGGACAGGTTGGCTCCTGATGGTGTACACATTCTTGGGAGCTACACTGCTCATTCGTCGTACAAAGGGTAGTGGCAGCTTTAGGTACTGCTGTGATACCCCATTGAAGTCTATGGGAAGTCTATGCTGCAGTACTTAAAGCCACCTCCATGGCCATGGTACAGCTAACCGGTTAGGTGCAGCTAAGATTAGGCCATAAAATCTGATATCTTGGACAAACCCTTTAAATATTCATGATCTCAGAAAGTTCATATGGTTGTGTTTCATTGCTCTACATAAAAATTCCAAAGCTTAATCGTTTGACATATGAACTTTTGCCAGTACAGTATATATACAATGTGTTAAAAATAATTGATCTCTACATAATCTGGTGCTAAATATGTAGCTTCATAGTTGTTATGGCTAGTACGGACACTAATTTGGCCATAGTTACTTCATGGGCTTTGTAATGGAACAGGTGTATTGTGACCTTGATATCTGTATGTTCTTCCTGGGATGGTGTCAGTTTCACAAAAAAACAAACCACAGCAATAATAGTCAGTAATTGGAGTTACAGTTGCTGGCCTTTCCAGAAAAAGTTCAGGAATGGAAGGATTATCTGCCCCTAAGACAAGCATAACACAGATAACACTAATAGGAGTATATGACAACTTTGCTTCCCATGTTCTACATTTATAATAGTTATGGCCTTCAACTTTAAGGCATAAAATTAACTCAGTGGTTGAAATGTTGGGGCTTCTGAATGTACAGTTCCAAATATATATTTTATTACACAACCATGGGATCCTCAGTATGATATATATGCTGTTTAGTATTACTTTGTGACAATAATTATAGCACTTACCAATAAACATTTATCACAGACTTATATAACTTCCTGTTGTTTGTGAAGCTCCAACAAATTGTAGAGAGAATGTTTTCATTAAGCTCATTCGCTGTCCCCAGCCGGGCTAAACCCAATTTCCTGTTGTAAGACACATTAGGACCTGTTACTTAGGAAGCCAATTGAACTATGGTAGTGGGGGGATACAGGACTACCTAAGGGAAACAATTATTTGACATATTGCATATACAGTATTTCATTTTTGATTTACAACATATGTATTTCAAAATAATTCTTGAAGGGAGTCCCTAACACCATAATCACATCTAAACCACATATATGCTGTTGTAGGACTGGTTAGTTTGATGGTTGTAGACTCCCTTTAAAAACTGTACAAAGAGGTAGTATTCACTTTCCATACCAACAGCTACCAACACGTCAACATCTAATCCACTTTCCCAACTTTCCAGGGATATACAAATTTTCTAGATATGGCGAGGAATTATGAAATGGTCCACAAATGCTTCAAAAATGTACCTGCCATAATTTAATTCCATAATAGGAAACTTGAAAGGCCATATATAAGGCACATATCCAGCCAAAATTGAGTTTTTAGAATTTTTACTATATTACATATTTGAAGACCATCAAAACAATAACCCAAACTCGGTACGCAGATACTGAATGCAGACACAATGTTTTAGGCAATTCATGCTAAGGGTAGTCTAAGACCAGGTTACAAGAAACAGTAGATCTTTGCTAGATTTACTCTTTAAGGTTTGCAACAATTCACTGTACCCTACAGTTTCTAAGTTCCACAAAATATTTCATAGCATTTTCTTTGTAGGCATTCCACTTGTTCTACTCTTGAATTTGACAATTGCTGCCGGAAACTGCAAAGTCTTCCAGGAATCTACCAACATTACACATTCTTAGCTTCTAGAACTCTATGAAACATTCATACCATTAGAATACAATCACGTAATAAGCTACATCAAAATGACATACTAGAATGTGAATAAAATAATCTTTCCGCTCCTTCTCCATTCTTGGTTCTTTATCAAAGCAGATGTCTGTAATAATGATTGCGGCTATTTTAGCATGCTTTATGGCTCTTAAAAGTCATAGGCTTTTTGCTCTTTTTTATCTAAAGAGCATCTTAACCCAGTAAACATTTATACATGCATTCAGTCAGAATTCATATACAAATGTCTCCATAGGGTTGATTGATATAAATCACACCTAATGGAAAATTTTATGTTTTAGAAATGTAAAACCACTTTGCCCTAACATTTGGAGGCAAACCATCAGAAACATCTGACCCCATATGAGCAAATGGTCAGGGTCCCTTAACTCCCTATTATGTCCATCAACTTCTATCTTGTACCCTATTGCATGCATTTGGTGGGCACCTGAGGAAGGCTATTATGATTCTTTATATGCACAGGGATGCTCTGACTTTGAAATGAAAGGAAATGCTATAGTCTCTCTGCAGCCTGCTAAGGCCATGCTTTATATGTAGTAGGTCCACGTAGGAGGGATATCAGAATGCTAAGTATGAGTGGCTCCATGGTGAGAACCAACATGTCCATGGTAACCCATTGAAACTGCCCATATATTTCATCATGAAAAACTTTATATCATTAACTTGAAGTGACTCATGTGTAGCAGTTCGGTGACCGCTCAGATGTGAGTTAGGACCCCTTATTTGTCTATACCCTGACAGCAGTAGTATCTGTAAAGCCTTAATGGTGACTCTAAAAGAAACAAGGTCACAGCTGTGTTTGACAATTATTCATCTCCCCAAGCAGA
Organism: Leptodactylus fallax; assembly: GCA_947044405.1. Lineage (NCBI taxonomy): Eukaryota > Metazoa > Chordata > Amphibia > Anura > Leptodactylidae > Leptodactylus > Leptodactylus fallax. The sequence continues at coordinate 3,569,074 of CAMRHE010000102.1, forward strand.
CCAGGGGGAACCTGTAAGGTAGTTAAAATCCTTTCCAAGATGCACAGCACTCTGTGTTATTCCTGCCCAAGTAGGATCCCAATACCTGATATACTTGGTGCTGTAAGATTTTATTATAATCGATAGAAATCTTTTACTGTTTCTGATACAAATTTGGCATTTTGCAAACACTTTACAAACAGGAAAAAAAAATCAATTTGAATAATATGAGTTTAAATTATTATATTTCCTAAGCTTTTGCCATCTTCCCACCAAAATAAAGACAATTCCTAGAAGTACAATTCCTTATATAACAAGCTCCAGAAAATATAAGTTATACTATAATAGTGTTATTCCTGAACTTAACAATATAACTACCAAAAGTAAAATGTAGTTGACAGTCACTGCATTATCACTATACTTATGTGAATAGAAGTAATACAAGGCATTGCACAGTGTCCTAAGAGATAAAAGTACCCTGTTTCTCCAAAAATAAGACAGGGTCTTATATTATTTTTTGCTACAAAAGATGGGTTAGGGCTTATTTTCAGGGGATGTCTTATTTATTTCCATGAACCACAATCCACTCACCAGATCCCTTTACACCCAAAACAATTAGAGTCTGCAAGTGCCAATGGTGGCCGGGCTCTCACTCACAGATCTGTGTCACTCCTGTCATGGGCATGTCACTGTCAGGTCCCTTGCACTGCAGTCAAGTGTAGCAGTTGGCTGCTTCTGGTGACCGGAAGCAGCCACAACGGAGTGATGCCAGAAGGACTACCCGATCTGTGTGTGAGAGCTGGCACTACCAGTAGTCAACCCTTATTGTTGTGGAGAACTATCTCACTAGTGCCATCTTGTACAGATACCTCACTTAAAGTCAATGTCCGATTCTTTTGGGGGTGTCTGCTTTCTTTTTGGGGTGTCCACTTTCCTTGATGAAGAGTCTACTGTATTGGTTCTGCTGTATTGTATTTACTTGTAATGAACTGTAACTAGGGCTTATTTTTGGAGTAGGGCTTATATTTCAAGCATACTCCAAAAATCTTTAAAAATCATGCTAGGGCTTATTTTCGGGGTAGGTCTTATTTTTGGAGAAACATAGTAGTAGAGAAGAGCTAATATGCAAAATCTACAAAGTATTATGTATACTATCCAAAGATGAAATACAGCATTGATAAAACACATTCGTATCAGACTGCAGAGAGCTAAAGTACGAAATGTAAACTCAAAGTAAGACATTGCAGAATCCAAAAACAACCACTGCAACAGAAGTACCTCTACTATAGCAGGTTTTAGCAGCACTGAGCAGTATAGATGTGAATACAGCTCTGGTGAGACAGGTATCTTATTGTATTTTTAGCAGGCCATCTGTGTCTCTCTGCTTTTTCTAACTTGGCTGCTCTTACTTCACCCCCTTCCCCATCCATAGACTTCTATGAGCTGCAGCCATTCTTCACGGAAGACTAGTCTGAGCAGTGAATTAAGCAGATAATAGGAGACCAAAGTATTATAATTATGTATGTATTACAAAGTTTCTTATATTCACCTGAAATAATCATTTAGAAAAATATTTGAAATGATAGTTACTCTTTAAAGGGGTTGTATCAAGTTATGATAGGCGAACATCTGATCACTGGGACCCCCACTGATCCCGATAATGGGGCTCTGGTTCTCCCAACCTAATGGAGCATCAGAAGGCCTGGTGCTCCATCTTGACCCGAGAATCGAAGTCCAGTTCTAGGGCTCTGTGGGGTCGGACAGCTGCCGTTCATGAAGTTATCCCATATCCTATTAATGAGAGAGAACCTCCTAACTTGGTACACCCCCTTTAAGACATTCATAAGCATGCAGAAAGTACATGGACATCACAATGACAAAAAATGTATTGTTCAAACAACATGTATGATATGTGACCTCTATGATTAAACATATAGGGTATAGCAATACCAATACCTTATATATAAAAAAAACAAAAAACAAAACCTGTCTTCACCAAAATTTAAAGGGAGTCTATCATTAGAAAAACACCTTTTAACTAATGGCAAGTTGGAATAGGAAAGGCCATTCTACTCCAACCTTCCATTCTTTTCTTCTCCCCGCCGTTTCTGATAAAATCCGTTTCTTCTGTTATGCTAATTACAGCCACGGAGCACCGGGGGCATTTTCCCTGCGCTCCAAGCACCCCCTCGCGTCATAACCTGTCACCACGCCTTAATTAGTTCTGTTCACGCCCCTCTTCATGTTCTTTTGAACTTCTTCCTAGCGTAGGCATCCGACACTGTGATATACGTCGACTGCGCATGCTCGGTGCAATTTTGCGGTGGTCTGTTACACGAGCGTATAACAGACCACTGCAAAATGGCGCCGACGCATCTGAGGCATTCGATTGTGCGATATACACTGACTGCGCATGATCGATGCCATTTTGAAGTGGTCTGTTAACAGACCACCACAAAATGGTGCCGAGCATGCGCAGTCGGCGTATATCGCAGCGTTGGATGCCTACGCAAGGCAGAAGATCAGAAGAACATGAAGAAGGGCGTGAACAGAACTAACTAAGGGGCTCCATGGCCGTAATTAGCATAACAGAAGAAACAGATTTTATCAGAAACGATGGGGAGAAGAAAAGAATGGATGGTAGGAGTAGAATAGCCTTTTTAAAGGCTATTCCAACTTGCCATTAGTTAAAAAAGGTGTTTTTCTAATGATAGACTCCCTTTAATGGAGGATGCTAGATACTAACTTGAGGACCTGGCTAATTTGCCTGGAACTAACACACAAGAATGAATTCCTTCACTCTGCAGACCAATTCTGCTGGAGGATGATGAAGTAGTGTACAAACTCCTGATCTTGGCCTGGCACGGGGAGTGCATAGTTTCACAGTGTATGGGCATCTTGTAAATGCTTCTGTTTAAAGAGCACCTGTCTTTTGGCAGATGCAGTTTAAAGACATTACCCAAATATTCACTAACAAGCAAGGCTGAGGAATGGGGACAATAAGACATTGATATATAGAACTTAGTCAAAACAGTCCAGGGGTCAACATACAAAATCAATGTCAAAAATGTAAATCTACACAACAGGTGATAAACAATCACATCATGATGGATAGAATTTGACCAATGTAAAACACAATTGTAGGCTTCAATAAAAGATCCAATGCCTATGAGGGTCTGGATTTTTCTGGCAGTTTATACTGTATATTGACAAGGTGTAACATATTCCATATGATATACTGGGGAGCTGGAAAAAAAAATCAGAATGGGTAGAATTAGAGGAAAATGCATTTGCTCCATTATCTTATGGGTTTTGTTTTTATGGCAGTCACTGTGCAGCTATGACATGTTAGCTATATTCTGTAGGTCAGTACAATTACAGCAATATGAAATACAGTATATATAGTTTTTATTATGTTATAACACCTTGACAAAAACCCATACCTTGGAATAAGGAAAAAAAAATTCTTTTTAGTCAACTTTTTTATATTTTCATGTAAGAAACTGTGGAAAGCATCTTTTTAGACCATTTTGGGGATTGTCTGATGTGTTGTTAACGTTTTATTAAATTTTGGGGGAGGTGAAATAATGAAAAAACAACCGTTCGACCACTGTAATTTTTTTCCTGCTATGTAATATGAGATAAATATTTTTAGATGTTTATAGTTTGGCTATTTTCAGACACGGGGATACCTAGGTATAACACAGAGGAGACCCAGCAGCTATGATGCCCACTCTGATAGTTCTGATATTCGAAATATTACTACATCAGATAACAGCAAAGGATTAAAAGAACAGACAAGCTTGGTAACGTTGATTAAATCAATGATTATTGACCAGTGTGAACAGGTCTTTAGTTTGAGCTAATTTATTTGAATGAGCACATCTTTGGATATAAAGTTCTACCTTTATTGGAAAGTTCATGACTACAGATGAGCGAATCGAAGCTGCAGAAGTGGAATTTGATCCGAATTTCAGGAAATATTCGATTCGCCATGATTCTGGATTTCCTGATGCTTCGCGGTAATGAATATTTAGTAAGGACCTTTGTGACATCAGACGGTCACAAGATATTCTCTAGTGATGTGATTGGGTAGGCGTGTCTTTGCTTGTTAGCAGATCCTTCCACATGAATAAAAGTTGTCTGTGCTGAAGAGAGAGACATGACCGCGGCATCCAAGGGCTTCTGCCATTTTGCCGCCCACCCCGGCTCTCTGCAGACAGGAAATAGCTGTTTATTCGCTGCGAATTAATTCAGTTCGAATAGAATCATGTCGCGAAATTCGGCGAAGTACTGAATCGAATTTTTGAATACTTTGCACATCTCTATTCATGACACCACTTCCTGAAGATGTGTATGGTATGGTGAACCTGTGGAAGCAGATTCGCTTCAAATGGTTCTAGGTAAGTATCATTTTGTAAACTATCTGGGTTCCAAATTAATTAAAAAAAACAATATCTTTTCCATCTTTACCCTTCTGTTCCCTCTGAAAGTGATGTGTACAAATACTAATAATAAAAAATGTATTTATATAGAAGCAACATATTAGAAAGTACTTTACAAGTTTAGACCTCATGCACATGACTGTGTGCACAGTCAGTATGCTAGCTGTGTTTTTCATGGCTAGAACACTGACCCATACATTTCTATAGCCCCATACACAGGACCATGTATTTTTATGAGTTGGGAGCAAAATTCAGGACAGGTCCTATTCCTGTCGGTTTTTGTTGCCTGTGCTCACTGACCTCAATGAATGGGGCCATGGAGGCACAGCTGGCACACAGATGTCATCCATGTGTCGTTCAATTATAGCCCGGTGGCACAAGCACGGTCGTGTACATGTCATCAAACAGACAATATCAGACAATGCAGTGTAACAAAATAACTAACGTATCAAACAACAGGAGTGAGGACCGTGCTTGTAAGAGCTTGCAATCTATGAAGAAATAAGGGTGACACAAAATGTAAGAAGGCTTGTTTGGTACAATGGTTCAGCCATTTTTTAATAAAGAAGGTCATATAACTGAAGTTGTATAAGCCCATTACCAGCTGGTATCTATAAATGTAGACATACTAAGTGCATAGAATGCAGGGTGACTTTTGGATGGAATAAGTAGAAAGGGAAGTTTAGGGTGAGAATGTTTAGCTTAGTGGGAAGAAGTGTAGAGAAGTATGATCAGGTAGTGTGAAAAGCCTGTTTATAAAGATGTATTTTAGGGAACGTTTGAAACTGCAGATTTTGGGTATTGGGTATCTGATTGTCCAGGTAGAGCATTCCAGAGTACCGAGGCAGCTCGAGAAAAGTCTTGGAGATTGGAGAGGGATATTTGAATAATAGAGGACAGAAGTCTACAGTCATTGACAGAATGGAGATGATAGGTGGGGTGGTAAATAGAGATAAGGCAGGAGAAGTTTACCCTATATACCCTATATCACAGAAACTAGTTTGCTCCAGTATAGTTTGTGGCTATGTACTACTACACATCTAAAGCCATTTAATATCCAGTGGATGTTTACTTAACATTGAAAATAAATTACAAGAATAAAACTGTATTTCTACAAGGTTGCTCAGTTTTGGAGGCCAAATAATGTTTTTTCCAGTCTGGGAACAGAATTGTATGTCAGCTGTTTACCACCGCCGTGTAAAAAGCTGCGGTGACAAGGGGCACAGGTTGTTTTGGGTATTAGTGCTGTTCACACATTCCGGTGGTTTTAATATTGGTTTATTTGCACATGCAGGGATTAAGCGCTACAAAGCATCCTAATCTGCTAACAACCTGTGTTTCTTTAAAGTGGCTGAAATCCTCGCACTCTTGTCATGGTCTTGGAGTGGACCCTACTGTTAGCTTAAAAGCTTTTTAGGCTAAAATAGAAGAACATTCTAAGCTCCCATTAGCAGGAAACACATGGTGCCATTTACTAATTGCCTCCATCTGTAAACTTGGTTAGCATAAAAAAATATATATTTTCCACTTCTAACAACAAGATTTTTTTCCACTGTTATTGTTGTATTGCTGCAAACCAACATTTTGAGGCTTTTGAGTGCTTTAAACACTGTAATGTGTAACGTTCATTGTGTTAAATGGAATAAGAATGTGTAGATTGCTATATGATTTGTGTTCTGCATCAATAAATAATGGAGCATACATATTTGTATATGTGTATAATGCTAATATCATTTGTGGAAAGTGGGGATAATTTTCTAACAAACTAACAGGATTTTTTCCATGACTTTTTTGCTACATTTCAATAGCTCATTGAAAAGATCAATATCACACAAATTAAACACAAGTGATCTATCTCGAGAATACAATATGACTAATTAAACATTCTAAATAAAGCGTTTTGGCAGGAGTTTCAAAGCGTGTTCATCATCCTAAAACTGCGGGGAACATGCATTTTCAGCCCTAAAATGCATATCCATATGCAATACAGTCAGCTCTTATGTAACCCTGAGCAATCAGACAATTTTACAAATAAAAATTACAACGAAATAGCAAAATGTTTTTAATTTTTTTTTTTATTCAAAAGGTGAAAAATATCAGATTTCTACAAGTAATCCTCAAAAAATAGGGGTTCAGGTTTAAATTTCAACAATGCATACTAAATACAAATGAATTACTGTATCATATATCATATGTTTTTTTCACTGTACCCATAAAAAGGACAAACCACAAGCAAAATCTGTATACATTTATATATTGGGCATATACATCACTCATAACATTAAAAGATTAAAACCACTGAGGATGTTGTTACAATGGCAGCTGTCAAGGGGTGATATACACTCATTGACAAAAAAAACAAGGCACCAAGAAGATGATGTTGTTATTGAATGAAACTTTCTATGTGTGAATGTTATGATGATTATATATAAGTGATTACAATATTACAGCAAAATGATAAGTTTATTGGGGAAAACTGTACAATATAAAGGAGTCTGGATAGCCTGGATACAATAGGGTAATAGGGTTGGGCATGGAGGTGCAGGGGTTCTGTATAGTATCCTGCAGCATATTGGCCAATAGAAAGCTATCCCGTTTGTTCACCGCCAAAACAATAGGCACCTGGGCATCATGGTATGATCTGATGGCCATCATGTGGATGGCTGGGTGCATGTGCATTGCTTACCTGTGGAAGAGATGGCACCAAGATACACTATGGGATGAAGGCAACAGAGATGAGTGAATCGAAGCTGCAGAAGTGGAATTTGATCCGAATTTCAGGAAATATTCGATTTGCATCGAATCCGAATTTCCTCACACTTCGTGGTAACGATTCGCATTTAGTTCAAAATGGTTGCTCTACATGGGGCAAGGAACTCTGGGAACGCGGGATCACCCACAGTGCTATGCGTAAAGCCAATCAGCAGCCAGCCCTGTGATGTCACATCCCTTTAACCCCTTCACGAGCGCACACAGCATGTTTGACCACTGCATCCAAGGTGTTAAATCCCCACGATCAGTTATGGAGCAGGGTGTTAGTTGTAACTGACACCTAACACCCTGCTCCATAACTGATCCAGGGTTTTAACAACTTGGATGCTGCAGTCAAACATGACTGCGGCATCCAAGGGGTTCCGCCATTTTGACGCCCACCCTGGCTCTCTGCAGCCAATAAATAGCTGTTTTGGTACGTGATTCGCCGCGATTTAATTCAGATCGAATAGAATCATATTGCGAAATTCGGCGAAGTTGCCGAATTGAATTTTTGAATACTTCGCTTATCTCTAGAAGGCAAGCCTGAGAGGTAGTGCGATGCGTTTGGCTCTTTTCTGATGGGGTAGGCCACATGTATATGTGACTGTGTGGTGACATCGGAAATAATAAAAATAGGGAGATAATCCCCTGGAGCAATGAATGCACTATGCAGAGTATTGCTAGATAGCTGGAGAGGAGTCTGATGTATCACCAGTGAGGCGCAATGGTTTTACGCTTTGTTAAATTTAGTGCACTGAAGCTGTGGGGAGACATGACTAAGTCATGGGTTAGTATAGGTTCAGTCTGGTACGTATCCACATGGCTCTTTTAATGTTATGGCTATAATGCCATGATTAAGGTCAGGATAGCTGTCTAAAACACAATGGCTGCCACCGCTCCTGTATGTAGAAGTTGCTTGTATTTTTGTTAGATTTACTGAAACGCTGGAAAATTGGCTGTATTTCCGTGGTGTTGTATAATGCACTGGATGAAGTCTGAATTTGGGACCTGGTGAGCTGGTGCTTTGGATAGATATAAGGAGAGATATTTCTACCGGAAGGGATCAGACACACAGAAGATTTTGTTAAGAATGCCAGCTTAATGCACAATAGTTAGCAAGCAGGTGAATATATGTAGCACTCAATGTTAATGTGCACCTTCCTAGGGACTAGTTTTAGAGTGAAAAAGGAGCTCTAAAGATCCAGTCTGAGTTGCAGTCATTGTCTGCCCTAGGTGGAGAAGTCAAGCCTACCTGTTACAAGACAGAGAGCATGTCATCCATTTAGGCAAAGTATATCAACATATTACAAAGTGAAGTTAGCCACATCTAAGTCTGGGAGTTGATGCGTGAAGACAAGTGTCATGCCACAAATGACTGAGATACTGATGACTGTGTGTTAGGCACTGTCACACAATAACTGAGAAACGTAGATTGTGAAGTACACAACATTGCATGAGAGTCCTGATCAGTCACTGTTAGTGTATTGCTGCCAAGTGTAGGGTGACCCAGAGAAAATGGCTAAGGCCAGCTTTCAATAAGAATGAGCCATTGTGATAACACTAAGTTGCAGTAATAGTGACTGTCCAAGACTGAGGTGGTGCTGAAAAAGCTCATACCACTACTGTCGCAAGTGTTTGCAAAAGTTCAAGCCATCTGTTGTTTTTTTATGAGACTGTTCTTGAAAAGTCCATGCTATTTGCCCCAGTTGAGAACTCTTTAACTGTCAAGTCTGATGTCTCCTTGTGAGATTCTCAATTTCTCCAGATCTGAATCAATCTCAAGTTATTCCACCATATCTGAGTGGGGAACAACTGCAACACCAAGGGACAAAAAGGTTCTACATGTTGGAAGAAGAGAAACACCAACCCAGCCTATTTGTGACTCCTTTATACATTATACACCCCTTCATGTCAACATTATTCTGTAATGGTAGTGGCTTCTCTAAGCAGGAAAATGTGTCCTGCCTTAATACAAACTTTGTTCAAGAATGGTGTGAGGAATATGACAAAGCGTTCATATCCCTCCAGATCTCTCACAGGTCAAGTATCTGTGGGATGTGCTGGAAAAGCAAGTCTGATCAATGAAAGCCATTCTTCGCAATTTGCAGGACTTCAGAGATCTACTGCTACAATCTTGGTGCCATACACCACAAGACACCTTTAGAGGTATGGAGAGTCGATGCCTCAACAGGTCAGACACCTGTCCACAACCTCAAACAGTCACACTCCAAACTCCACTATGGTGAAGATCAAAGAGCTCTGGAAGGACACCAGAAACAAAATTGTAGACCTGCACCAGGCTGGGAAGACTGAATCTGCAATAGGTAAGCAGCTTGGTGTGAAGAAACCAACTGTGGGAGCAATAATTAGAAAATGGAATACATACAAGACCACTGATAATCTCCCTCGATCAGGGGCTCCACGCAAGATTTCACCCTGTGGGTTCAAAATGATCACAAGAACGGTGAGCAAAAATCCCAGAACCACACGGGGGGACCTAGTGAATGACCTGCAGAAAGCTGGGACTAACGTAACAAAGGCTACCGTCAGTAATACACTACGCTGCCAGGAACTCAGATCCTGCAGTTCCAAACGTGTCCCCCTGCTTAAGCCAGTACATATCCAGGCCCTGAAGTTTGCTAGAGAACATTTGGATGTTCCAGAAGAGTATTGGGAGAATGTCATATGGTCAGATGAAACCAAAGTAGAACTGTTTGGTAGAAACATAACTCGTCGTGTTTGGAGGAGAGTGAATGCTGAGTTGCATCCAAAGAACACCATACCTACTGTGAGGCATGGGGGTGGCAACATCATGCTTTGGGGCTGTTTCTCTGCAAAGGGACCAGGACGACTGATCCAGTTACATGAAAGAATGAATGGGGCCATTTATCATGAGATATTGAGTGCAAACCTCCTTCCATCAGCAAGGGCATTGAAGATGAAACGTGGCTGGGTCTTTCAGCATGACAATGATCCCAAGCACACTGCCAGGGCAATGAAGGAATGGCTTCGTAAGAAGCATTTCAAGGTCCTGGAGCGGACTAGCCAGTCTCCAGATTTCAACCCCAAAGAAAACCTTTGGAGGGAGTTGAAAGTCCATGTTGCCCAGCGACAGCCCCAAAACATCACTGCTCTAGAGGAGATCTGCATGGAGGAATGGGCCAACATACCAGCAACAGTGTGTGCCAACCTTGTGAAGACTTACAGAAAATGTTTGACCTCTGTCATTGCCAACAAAGGATATATAACAAAGTATTGAAATGAATTTTTGTTATTGACCAAATACTTATTTTCCACCATAATTTGCAAATAAGTTCTTTAAAAATCAGACAATGTGATTTTCTGGATTTGTTTTCTCATTTTGTCTCTCATAGTTGAGGTCTACCTATGATGACAATTACAGACCGGCCTCAACTTTTTAAGTGGGAGAACTTGCACAATTGGTGGCTGACTAAATACTTTTTTTTTCCCCACTGTATCTAGACCCTCAGTTTGGATAGTTCTAAAAGGTCCTCTAAGTGAATTTATGTTGTACTTCACTAAACACAACATGGTCAAATAAGCTGTACCAAATCTAAGTCAAAGGCAATTCCAAATCCAAAATTAAAAGTTGATCTTATTTTAACATTTGTCTCCTGCACATACTGTAACACTGAGATAAGAAAAGGATTCAATAATGTCACCAAACCGAGATTGGTGCATTCAGAGAAGGCCTGCGCAGCTTGTCATCACTTATGTCGAAACTCCCTGACCAATGGAACCTCAACAACTTACCTTGCAGTTTGACAAGCACCCATTGATACATTCCATTTTATGTTTAAATGTGGTACCCATTTATTACTAGTTTTGTATAGATATATGTAACAGATATGTCCTTTCTTAACCTTTATCTTGCCTCAAGATAACTTTCTAATTAAATTTACTCTGTTAAAGGGGTTGTCCAATTAAGGACATTAGGATAGGGAATAAGCGTCAGATTGCTGAGGGTCCAACCGCTGGGTCTGCCAGCAATCAGGAGTCCCGGGGACCGAACGTTCCCCTAAAGCCTCCTTGTGAATGGGGCTACGGGTGCTACTGGAGATTGCAGTCCCGACAACCCCATAGCAGTGAATGGAGTACTGGTCACACAAGTGCACTGGCGCTTCTTTCACAAGGAGGCTTTATGTAGTGTTTGCCACCCCAGCCATCTGTGTGCCTCTTCAATAAAAATAGAACTGTCATATGAACTCCCAAAGTTACACAGCTCCCTGATAACAAAAACAGCAGAATTGTAATTTCTTATTTATTTATTTATATTTATTGCTTATATTCTGCAGCGCTTTACAGGTAGTGTTATCTCTCACTTTCCCACATAAGGCTCACAAATTCACAAAATTCCTGATCATTATGTCTTTGGAGTGTGGGAGAAAACCGGAGTACCCGGAGGAAACCCACGCAAACACAGGGAGAACATACAAACTCCATGCAGATGTTGTTCTTGACTGGATTAGAACCCAGGACTCCAGCTCAGCAATGCAACAATCTTCATCCAGATCTCTCATCATATGACTACATGAAAAAAAAAAATACTGTTTTATTGCAATTATTGTGGTATCGCTTCTGGTTTCACACAGTGTTTTTTTTCTCAGCATACTCTTGGTATGGTTATATTTTCCAGTCATTTTCCATAGACTGCTCTATAGGAAAAAAAAAGTCTGAAACTAAAACAAAAATGGGTGACCAATAAAATACCACCATGAGAAAGTTCCCAAAATCACATCAAATTTCATCAAATGGTTTTTTTTTCTTTTTTTAATTTGTCACAAAAATATGTGTATGAAGAAAGTCAGCAGTACATGACATGCACAGCATGCTCTTTATATGGTATTTTTTCACAAGGTGTTTTCCATAGACTTCTATATAGAAAAAATATGACTGAAAATAACATAAAAATGTGTCAGCAAAAATGGCCCCAAAAAGTTTCTAGGAAAAATGTTGCTTCATAGGGCCAGACTAAAATGATACATGGTAAATGACGTGTCTAGAAGTTCAATGTATGTCCGCTGTCTTGGCAGGAGATAAATTTACATTTTAAATAATGAGCACCTAATTTAATACAAGTTTTTACTATTATTTTATTATACTAACCAATGGCACCACATCATTTTACAAACTCAGGGAAATGTTGAAGAAAGGTTGTATCTCTGATGTTTCAGATGTCCCTTCACTAATTGTGTTTTACATGTCAAGGAGAAGTGTGTCATATTTCAATTTCCCCCACCAATCTCAAATAACACTTATATTGGGTCATGGTCAATAATGTATTTAGTATCAAAGACAAATGACTTTATAGACTCCTGGGTCTAAACTGTTTCTCTAATGCTTGTTTAGTGAAGCTTGCCCACTTCATTGTCCATTTTCTAAAATGAAATATTCCAGCAAAATGGGTAATAAATAGGAAAATGAAATGTTTGCGTTGAAAGGCAGCTCTTTCTCTAGCACTTTTAATTGTAGAAAATCCCAAAAGGATGACTTTGTATACTGACCCCGGATTTAAAATTCACTTGAGAATTCTTTGTACTGGCCTTGGATATATTTGTATGAAGTAATCTTATCCTCTCATGGGTGCCATGACATTCCAATAAACAAGCCTAATTTGGATAGTCTTTTCCACAAATAAGATCTTCCCTTCTGCTTAATTTGTTGGAACCTCTTTGAAGTCTTTCTAATTATGCAATTAACAAAGTGGCCTTTACAAAGATCTCTCCTTATTATGAGATCTCTTGTAACAAATATGTTGTATTTCTTTTTTAAAGGATGTCAAATAGCATCATATAATACAAACCATATGCTAAAAACTATAACTAGAGATAAAGGAAAAGTAAAGGTAAATACATTGCTAAAAAGAACATTAGAGCAGCATTATCAGTAGTGTCACAATGACAATATCTGCTGCTATATTATGACAGAGTTCTATATTAAAGGGGTTGTCTTATAAAGACAAAACTTTATCAGATAGCATGAATGATCATACAATCTGGTGGTGTCTGTGGTCCTGCCCATAGTATGTCCCTTATCATGCTCCCTTTCAGGAAAATGGCGAGGGTGGTGTAAAATGAAAAAAGTTGCAAATCTTTAAACAAAAAAAATGACTTGGGCATAAAGCATAATAAATCTGCCTCAGTGACTGTAAATGAGGGACTATCATTGGATGCATACCACCTTTACCATAAGTCCATTTGTAAAATTTGCCTGGTTAACTATAAGTGCTGTTAATGTAAAGTAGAAGTATCTAGAACAACAGGTATGCCACAAAACTGGAGACCATGCAAAGTCACAAAAGGGGCACCACTGAGTGCTGAAGCATGTGGCATGCAAATATCTCCTATCCTTTGGCGCATCCTTACAAGAGAGTTCAAACTGCCTCTAGACATGACCACAGCTCAATATGTGTACTGGGGGAACTTCATGAAATGGGTGTCCATAGTCTGATCACCATATGGAATGCTTGTGTGGTGTAAAACATGCTACCATTGAAACATGGAGTAGTGAAAATGTATATTCTGGAATGATGAATCACGATTCACATTTCACTAATTTGTGGATGAATGTTGGTTTGCTGGATTCCCAGTGAACACTACCTACCAAAATGAATAGTGCCTACTATGATCTGGGGCGGTTTCTCAGTGTTTTGGCCCTCATTTCTCATGAAGGGAAATACTAGTGCTTCAGTATACATAGAAATGTTAGTCAATGTGAATTTAGTATAAGTACACAAATCTTTGGCTGCACAGATCCTTGGCCTCGACCCATCTAAAGCATTTAGGATGAATTGGATGAGCAATTGCAAGCCAGACCTTCCCCCAAACATACTCTATAATATTGTGGAAAGCCTAACCAGAAGAATGGAGGCTGTTATAGCCATAAAAGTGGGCCAAATCCCTGACAATTCCTATGCTTTCAAACTGGGATATCAACAAGTTGATATAATGTAGTATACTATAATGGCCAGGTGTCCATATACTTTTGACCAAAGAAGTGCTAATGTTTTGCACATTTTTGTATTTGTTCATTTTCATTGTTTAATGGAAGTTATTTATCATTCTGATTTTGTAGCATTTTACTTATTAGAATAATTGCAAAAACTGTGAAGCATGGACTTTTAGAGAAATTCTAGCGCAATTAATTAAAATAGTTAAAAGGAACAGGTCAAGTGCTAAACTCCGAGACACTCCATTAGAAAAGGGTGATGTGAAAATCAAGGTTTGGCATTTTGTCATTAGCTAGTTCTCCATCCATATCAGATCTTTTCTGTTATTCTCTAATTTGTTTGATGGCTTTGTGTCAAAAAGCTTTTAAAATACCTAAATTGGCAATATTGCACCTTCTTACATCAGCTAAGCAGGCTTGGCATTATGTTCCTCAGAAACTGCCAGTAATATCTACTTATCCAACATCTGACTATCACATTGAAGAGAAAGTTTCTGCAGTATGGAAAATTAAAGAGTATTGTACCGTTAATGGCACTTTGCAATATACACAATGATCATACAGTGTGAAGATCGTGTGCTGGCTCCATCTTGTGAAGGCAAGAAAATATTAAGAGGTTAATATTATTTGCAGACTGAAACTAAAGGCAAGGACTAGTGCAGACAGTACTTTTAAATACAGCATTTTTTTCTCAATTGACATGTTATCCAGGTATACTTTAGCATAGTTTGTATGTCTCACTAACAAGTAGACAAAACTGCACCAACTAAAAGCCCCTCAATTAACGAAAATATCAGAAATATTTCCACAGTTCTACTAGAAGAGCTCGCCTGTACTAAATATGGTGCGGCCATACTGCTCATAATTCTAAAGGACATACTAATGTATTGCAACATATTGTAGGCACTGAAACAAATTAAGCAGAGAACAACCTAAGCTCCACCAAAAGAGACAGATATATAAGATAGATGGATAGATAGATAGATAGATAGATAGATAGATAGATAGATAGATAGATGATAGATGATAGAATAGAATAGAATAGAATAGAATAGAATAGAATAGAATACTGTAGAATAGAATAGAATACTGTAGAATAGAAAGAAAACTTGATCCAGACAGCAGCTCTGTCAGGACAGACAGAAGAGGAATATGTCCTCTGGTTACAGCTCCCTCTTCTCTGCAGTTATGTGACAGAGCTGCTAGGGAGGTAAGTATGTATAATACATGTAAGTTGCAATATATGTATGTGTAATATATGTAAGTAGCCATATATGCATGTATAATACATGTAAATATAAATGCGTATGATGTGCATGTGCAGTGTGTATGTTATATGTGTGCATGTATATCTGTATGTGTGTAATGTATATTAGTGCCTAAACCCTGTCGGTTGAGGAAATACAGAGGAGAGTGACAAAGGGACTAAATACAGTTAGGAAAATCACAAAATCTGAAATGTGGGGGGAAATTCTGTTTAGAATCCTACTTAGAGCTTATTATTCATGTCATATCCATTTGGGAAAGTATAGACATAAATATATATCAAATGCAACTATTATGGTCATGTCCCAAAGTAAAAAAAAAAAATATATATATATATACTGGGACTAGGTAGCAAGATTAATATGAGAGGATGAGAGGTAATATAATGAAATCATTTGTGTGCATCTTTCTTATTTTATCTCTATGACTTTGCTTTTCCATGTTTTTTTGCAGCAAACATTTTCTGTTATAAAATTGTCTACTAAACGATATCTTTTAAAAGGAAAAAAACCAGAAAGAACAGAGCCTCATTCTGATCCATTTTGTGCAGAAAGATGATGGACATCATGATGTAAACCCAATGTACCCTATTGTAGTCAATAGGTTCTGATAGGCATAGTTGGTGTTTGTCATGTTACAGATCTAACATCGTCATTGCTTTTGTTTTTCTGTTCCTATGACAAAGATGAACACATGTTAAGTGAGTTATACAGCAATGCTTTCCTCTGTACATTTCAGTTTATTGTCCCTTTAAAAATCCCCTTTCTACTCAGTCCCAGACCCCACTAAATAGATGGAAAAGGATGACCCCCACCTTTAATGTATTAACTCTTCTCAGATTATCTGAAGAGGCTCATAAACATCTGCTATCAGACCACTTTTTGAGAGGAGATATTTCATACAGTCAGGGGGGCCAAATAGGATTCTATCCAACTTCTTGGTGCTTTAATGCTAACTTGTTTCATTGTCTCTGTTCCTGCCCATCCTACTGGACATGTATTTGACCATACACAACCTTGCACCTATCTAGACCCTCAGAGAAATAGGTGTTCTCCTAGCAGCAGTAAGCTGCAATACTCTGTGGTAGCAGCGGGAGAGAAAGTCATACTACAGATATGGCTATGGAATCAAACTCCCTTCCCATTTTAAGCTTTTTCTTGATAAACTGTCCTACTAAAAAAGGGAAGCCTCCTTACACAAAGAACAAAAGGTCAAGTAACATTTTGAAAACTGAGAAAGCTTTTTTTACTTTACGCCTACAAAATATTAAACATAATATTAAAAACTGCTTTTATTTGTCAGTAATTGTATCACGAAAAAATGCTTCTGGAGGACCCACCTGTCTGAGTTGTGTCATAGGATGGCATCTTTTGGGTGCTGGTTAGATCTGTGAGTTCTGTTAGGGTTGCTCCACATCTGGTGGAAGGCAAAGTAAGGATTTAGAGATTAGCCAAATAGCCTAGCGTCATTGGCTGGCCACTGCACTTGATGGTAAAGTAAATGGACAATAGGAACTGCTTTGGCAAAGCTGGCAAGTTGGTCCTCTACAAATGGAGAGATTATACCAATCCAATCACAAAAAAAGAGCAAAACAAACCATACACACTAAATATGAACACAAAACACACTCTAGCATTAACAAATCTTTATTTAATCCACAAATATGTTAAAAAGTCAATAGAAAAGACAATAAAAATAAAACAGGTGAAGGGTCGCTAGAAAAAGGATACTATAGGGGGCCATATAGATTATTTCAAAATTTGTAAAGTATAATCATTCTATAACTACATGCAAAGTGTGCAAAGCTCAAAGAGGTAAGTTTAGTTCAAATCACATACAACATAAAATCATATAGTGTGACAATTCATAAATATACAGAAAACAAATGCACAATGAAAAGTATATACAGACCACTGAAGCGCCCACCAGCGGGCACTTCACAGTAAGAAAGCATGTTAACGTTGTCTTGTTGTTTCATAGTTGAGCTGTACTTTATTCTAAACTTCTCCTTCTCTTCCCACCCCCTACATCTCCCCTCTCCTTCCCAAACACCAGGATTGGACTACACAATCTCATAACTTCTTATGGCACTTGGGAAATACAACCTAGCACACAAGACTGAATATTGAACCTTGGACTCTTATGGACACATGCCAGAGGGCTACCAAACAGAGAATAGAACGGCAATCTCAGCCAATGGTTAATGGTTAAATTGGTGCGTGTCAACCCGATGTCATTGTCTATATAGACCCCACTGTAAAGAAGAAGGTAGAAAGCACACAAAAGGAAAGTCAAAACACCTGTGGTTGTAATCCAGTATGCAATGTTTCAGTTTCTATAAAGCAATATGCCCCTATGTCTGTAACAACCATGTGACCTTGTATTATGTGGGGGGGTTTTGTTACTGTTTCCTTTTCCACCCAGCCTCCCTTTTATTTAGAATTCAGTAAAAACAAGTTATGGAAAATCTCCGTTCCTACTCTTCATCTCAGTGACAGTAATAACCAGTAACAATTCTTGCTCAGAGCTCTATCCCTCAGTGGCCATGCTGCTAATTGGCACTAATTTATTCAATTAGTGTTTGCAGTGCAGCAGATAATCTTGTAAAAACTGATAAAATAGTACTTGCATGGTCAATTGTGTTTTATCACCCCCAATAAAACTGTATGAGAGCAACCAATACCTGTAGGTATACAGGCAATATTTCACCTGTTTAATGTATCTGTAAAATGGAAAATAAAACATCCTGACTAATTCAATATACAATGTACTGAACTATAGCATGGATATATTTTTATTAATATTGTTATATTATTTGTTTTTTGTATGGTTTACGTGGCTTTGAAGCCTCAACATCTGTGGGCATTGGTTATTTTGTTCTAAATGCCTCAAGTAATTAAATAGGAATACATTGAGTAGCTAGAAAATCTCTTAACACTCCCATAAAAATCAGTTAATAACTATTTTTGCCTCTAGAATGTGCTATGAGAATCTCATGTAAGCCCTAAAAAGGAGGTTGAGAGCTGGTAAATTTTCAGAAAACTGTTCTATGACCTAGATCTTGATGTCACTACTATGCAAGTGGAGCAATGGACTGTAATGGGCAGTAAATGGGTTCTATGAACATCAACAAGATCTCAGATAACCCATTTAAGCTTATTTTGCAGCACTGTCAGTGGCGAGAGGCAGAGGTGTAACTAGAGGGTCATCACAGGGGTCCGAACATGTCCAAGTGGGCCCCCAACTTAGGTATACCAATATTATCACTATATGGTGACTGTATAGTGCTATATATCACTTTACACAGTGCTCTGCAGACCAATTAGATGAATACAGTGTACAGTAGTAACATTTAGTGACTTACCGGTGACGTCTCTGACTAATCGTTCCCATTCCCTGTCTCTTCCGTCTGGACCGCCATGACCACTTCTTTCAATCTCGGTAAAGTTTGCAGCACAGACATCTTTGGCTCCTCACTTTTCCAGGCACCTGACCCACATTGTCCTCACCTACAAACCCATCCTGCTGCTGCCCCTATTATAAAATATATAATATAACCCCCCCCATAATGAATAATACCCCCAAGTGCATCTTTAAATTAATAACTTCCCTGTGTACACCTTTAAATAGTGCCCCTTATTAATAATGCCCCAGGTGTTTCTTAATTAAAAGGTTAAAAAAAGGTAGAATTAATAAAATTATTGGGGTTCCAATACCCAAGACCCCCAGGATCTGCTGTTTGAATGAACCGTGGTACCTGTGTAAGCGCCGTGACCCCTTCTCTGTTTACAAAGTGTCTTTCATATCATAGCGGCCATGTAATGTAACTACAGCCTCGTCCTATACACGTCTATGTGACAAGGCTGTAATTACATCACACGGTCATTATAAACAGGCAGCGTGACATGCTGCACATTGCGGAAAAATATGTGCAGCATGTCAATTATACCTATGGAAACACTGGTGGTTCCCTATAAGTATAATGGAAGCAGAAAGTCCGCAGTGGAAACCTCAGCAGACCTCCTGTGAAAAGCGTTGTGGGAAAAGCCGCAATGCATTACTGCAATGTTTTTTCACTGCAGCGCTTTTTTGTTTTGCCTTAATTAAATTAATAGCCCCCTTATATTATGCCCCTGATTCCCCCTGACATAAATACTGCACCCCTAATGACCCCTTATATAAATGACCACCCCCTTATGTTCATAATGCTCCCTAATGATCCATTATATAAATGATGCCCCCTAAAGACCCTGTATAAATAACCCCCCTTGTATTCATAATGCCCCCTAATAGCCCTTACATAAATCCTCCCTTATAGTTATAACTGCCCCTCCTAATGACCCCTTATACCGTACTATTAAATTACCCACTTCTGCGCTAATAAAAACAAAAAAAAACAAAAAAAAGAAAGTTCTACTCACCTACCTGCGATCGTTTGATGAACGGAGCCGCCGCCTTCTCCCTGTCCACGCATAGGACGTCTGTCTCTGTACGCAGGAGGCGCGATGCTGTGATGTCTCGCAACGGCCTGTGCTGAGAAGCAGATGTCCGCTGTCTGCGCTCTCGGCGTCTTGTAAACCACAGGACTGAAGTGGCTTGCGGTTTACAAGACATTTAAGCTGCAGGATGAATTTTAACTAGATCGGTGTCTGCAGACACTATTTACTAGTAAATAGTAAAGCACATATTAATGGCGGCCCCAGAGTGGGCCCCACAGAGTCAGTGGGTCTGGGGCAGCCACCCCCTCTGCCCCCCGCTAGCCACTGGCAAGAGGTATACAGTGGGGAAAAAAAAGTATTTAGTCAGCCACCAATTGTGCAAGTTCTCCCACTTACAAAGATGAGAGAGGCCTGTAATTGTCATCATAGGTAGACCTCAACTATGAGAGACAAAATGAGAAAACATATCTAGAAAATCACATTGTCTGATTTTTAAAGAATTTATTTGCAAATTATGGTGGAAAATAAGTATTTGGTCAATAACAAAAGTTCATCTCAATACTTTGTTATATATCCTTTGTTGGCAATGACAGAGGTCAAACGTTTTCTGTAAGTCTTCACAAGGTTGGCACACACTGTTGCTGGTATGTTGGCCCATTGCTCCATGCAGATCTCCTCTAGAGCAGTGATGTTTTGGGGCTGTCACTGGGCAACACGGACTTTCAACTCCCTCCAAAGGTTTTCTATGGGGTTGAGATCTGGAGATTGGCTAGGCTGCTCCAGGACCTTGAAATGTTTCTTACGAAGCCACTCCTTCGTTGCCCTGGAGGTGTGCTTGGGATCATTGTCATGCTGAAAGACCCAGCCACGTTTCATCTTCAATGCCCTTGCTGATGGAAGGAGGTTTGCACTCAAAATCTCACGATACATGGCCCCATTCATTCTTTCATGTACACAGATCAGTCGTCCTGGTCCCTTTACAGAGAAACAGCCCCAAAGCATGATGTTGCCACCCCCATGCTTTACAGTAGGTATGGTGTTCTTTGGATGCAACTCAGCATTCACTCTCCTTCAAACACGATGAGTTGTGTTTCTACCAAACAGTTCTACTTTGGTTTCATCTGACTATATGACATTCTCCCAATACTCTTCTGGAACATCCAAATGCTCTCTAGCAAACTTCAGACGGGCCCGGATATGTACTGGCTTAAGCAGGGGGACACGTCTGGCACTGCAGGATCTGAGTTCCTGGCGGTGTAGTGTATTACTGACGGTAGCCTTTGTTACGTTAGTCCCAGCTTTCTGCAGGTCATTCACTAGGTCCCCCCGTGTGGTTTTGGGATTTTTGCTCACCGTTGTTGTGATCATTTTGACCCCATGGGGTGAGATCTTGCGTGGAGCCCCTGATGGAGGGAGATTATCAGTGGTCTTGTATGTCTTCCATTTTCTAATTATTGTTCCCACAGTTGATTTCTTCACACCAAGCTGCTTGCCTATTGCAGATTCAGTCTTCCCAGCCTGGTGCAGGTCTACAATTTTGTTTCTGGTCCTTCCACAGCTCTTTGGTCTTCACCATAGTGGAGTTTGGAGTGTGACTGTTTGAGGTTGTGGACAGGTGTCTTTTATACTGATAACAATGTCAAACAGGTGCCATTACTACAGGTAATGAGTGGAGGACAGAGGAGCCTCTTAAAGAAGAAGTTACAGGTCTGTGAGAGCCAGAAATCTTGCTTGTTTGTAGGTGACCAAATACTTATTTTCCCCCATAATTTGCAAATAAATTCTTAAAAAATCAGACAATGTGATTTTCTGGATTTGTTTTCTCATTTTGTCTCTCATAGTTGAGGTCTACCTATGATGACAATTACAGGCCAGCCTCATCTTTTTAAGTGGGAGAACTTGCACAATTGGTGGCTGACTAAATACTTTTTTCCCCACTGTATGACTACATGGGGTGTGACTTCAGATCCTTCTTCTGTCAGGCAAGGAGGCTCAGATACTTTGAGATGCTTTAACTCCACTTTAGTGTCACTTGTTTCTTGTCAGGCAAAAAGGAGAAGAAGACAGGTCCACTTGTGTGACAGCACTGCATGAAACTGCCATGTAGTCTGAACCTAAAATATGCTGAAATAAATTGCAGTCATTATACTCCAAACGAATTAATAGGAAAAATGTGTCTGCAAATATTAAAGTGCCCTCTGCATCCCCTCAGATTACAAAAAGAAGATGACCTGACCTGGCCTCAAAAGAAGAAAATCTGGCTACAATAACCTGGCCTCAAAAGAAGAAAACCTGGCTACAATAAGGAAATTATGACTAGGTTTCTGCAAGTGCCAGTTCTTGCAATCACGGTTGTATCCATTGGCAACCTAGCAAGACAAAAGACTGTCACCACTAAGATGGTTAGAGAAGAACTTTAAAACTCTGCAAAATTTTTATGATTTATACTTGCAAAATGTTTAACTTTTAATTGTCTACACATTTAAATATGGTTATGTTGATGGGAAAACTCCTTTAGGCTAAGGCCCCACGTATCGAGCTGCATCCAAATAGCGCTGCAGGAAAGTCACAGCAGAAATGCATCGCAGTTTTTCCTGCAGCGCTTTTCATAGAAAGGAAAACTGCGGGCTTTCTGCTTCTATTGTACCTATACGGAAAACCCCATAATTTCCGTAGGTAAGCGTTTTTTAAATCACAGCATTTCTGCTGCAGATTTTTTTCTGCAATGTGTGGATGGGATTATCCAGAATCCCATCCACTTTGCAGGTACTATAAAACAGCCAAATCGTGGAATTTACGCTACATGGGGCCCTGGCCTCAAAGGGAATGTGTCACCAAAAATGATGAGAATAGTGAAGAGTAAGACTGGGACAATTGCCATTCCTATAAATAACAGTACTCACGATCACTAAACTATTCCACGTGTTCCCCTACACTTAGTCTACAATTCTCTCTGAGAAATTTCTCATTCACACCTTAGGAACGGCAATTGCCCCAGTCTTACTGATCACTATTCTTTCACTCTAGAAGGTAAACAGATAGTATTAAAATAGAATGAGTAGGCTATAATAAAATAATAGGCTATAATAAAAGGTGATCATAGCTATGACTATGGGAGAGTATGTACATTATTAAATACTCCCCTTTTTGTATTTGGTGAAGGGCTAGAAGGGACTAGACACAGAGAAAAAGGTGTGTTGGATAATAAAAAGAACAATATTCCCTTCCTGTTATGTGTATCCTCATATATCCAGACACTCACCTAATTCATGCAAGTGGATTGATATAGCTCAGTTTTATCTGATAACTTAATAAAGAGATATGTTTTTAGAAGTGTTTATTCAGGCAAATAGATTTGATATTTTGAATTTTTGATAAGCACATACCTATCATTATTATTATATATTATGGCATTATTTTTTAATCAAGTTTTAAGTTAAACATAATTTTAAATAATTTTTTTCCAGAATTGGAAAAATAAAAATATTCCATGTTATTATCTATATATCCAAAAATTCCTAAGAATCCTGCAGTTATGACTCTGGCCACTAAGCCTAATAATATGTGGAGACTTCCTGTTTCCTGTAGGAGATTTGTTTGCAGCAGTCAGTTATCAGAACACCTTATAACTGCATCAGCTATGATCACAGCTATGTAAATGGGCATAAAACATAGACACCACCAGTCGCAATAGATGATTTCACAGTTTATCTACTTCCCTCTCTGCACAATACACAATGCTTAGAAAACACTCCCATAGAAATTAATAGGGTCTGCTCCAGAATGTTGTGTCTATGGCCCATAGTCCATCTCCAGGAGAAAAAACTCACAAACTATTCTAGGCTTATTGTCAAGAGCTGGAATTTTTGGATTTTTTTTTTAAATATAGGTAATAACATGGAAAATTAACAACACTATGCAACAAAGCCTACTTTCTCTGTTAGATAACATTCTGAAATGTGTCCCATAGTTTTTTTTCCCATAATATAAGCCTTGACTACAATCATTACCATACCTAGGCAGTGAAATCTGTTTATTCTTTCCATCTGCCTTTTTTTATATCATGCAATTATGTGACTTTATTGCTTTTATTGCTTTCCTGCATCTTTGCTGCTTACCTGTAAAATAAGACTACACAAGTCGTTTATTATGTATGGTACCTCTTTACCATTTTAGCCGCTTGTGAGAACTGAAAATTACAAAATTGAATAGAAATTACACGATACATTAACATTCATGTAATGCTCTGCGATTCTAGTGAAGTACCTAGATGTGCTCAAAATGTGTTTGTAAAGTAGAAGCAGCAGTAAATATTTTCTTGTTCTCGTAATACGGCAAATACTTTGCATATCGAAAATGTTCATCATTATCCAGAGACTCCGGTATGAGAATCAATCAGCCAGGTATTGATACAGGTTACAGCAATGCTGCAATTCTACCCGCTGTATTGTCCCATTTCCATTACACATTGCAGAGCTTATTCACTAACTGCACAATATGTATAATTTTTTGCTAAATTACCCATTTGACTGTCATTTGCACACCTACTTTCTCTCTAATGGGGAATATATGACTTTGCACAACAAAAACAACTATTTTTGTTACGTCTGGATTTCCCACTTACAGGGTGTGAATTAAATCCCTATATACAGAATGTATGTATATATTATTCAGACCTGGTATACTTTATTCCTTAAACTAATATATTTGTAAATGTTAGTGGCCTGTTGTAGCTAACTTTTATTTCACATTTACTATTCAAACTCTTTGAATTATCCCTTGTTTTATTCCTCTGGAAGCCATTATGTACTATTCTAGGAACAGAAACAACTTTTGTTTTTCTGGAAACAGAGGGGGGTAGAATTTATGAAGACTGGCGTTCTGTACGCCCATCTTAATAAAGTCCCCATAAAGTGAGATATGCCTGAATTATTAAGTGGCTCCGGCCTCCTATTGATTCAGTCAAACTCCCCTGTGCCAGAATTAAAGTCTATGCATGTCAGGGCCTGCCATAGATTTCAGGTATAACTTGTGCCAGCTTTCTCAAATAAGTTACAGTAAATTTGCCAGGCTGAGGTGTTCCCATCGCTTGGGCTCTACCCAATTCCCAATGTGGCTCATCTGTGATGCAAGAAGGGGCAATTCCCAAACATACACCACATTTACCATTTTATGCCAGAAGACGGTGGCACTTTTGTCCATGGGCTGTGTCTGATATGGTAGTTCATCCCTGTCCACTTGAATGGAGCAGAACTGCAATACCAGACACAGCCAAGTGATAAGAGGGGCACAATACTCTCCACTTTCCTCTTCCTGTGATTGGCTGAACAAGCATTTCCTGTGTGTCAAGACAGAACTTGTAAATAAAAAAACAGCAATAAGAGTTGCAGTCAGAATGCTACAGAATTGCCGAAGTCAGTAATGCTTCTTTTTGATTTTTAACCTATTTTGGGTTGGTTTTAGAAATTTGTTTTTCCCTAGACAACTCATTTAAAGCTTATCTAAACATTTACTTTTTGTTTCATAAATCTAAAGTTCAGGTGAATATAACAAATTTCACAATATTCTTTATATACTTAATTTTACTTAGTTACCTCTTTCTGGCACTGATCACATCTGTACAGATTTCAGCAGTCTATAGAAATACAGAAGTCTATGGAAAGGAGAGGGGGAGAAAAAAGAGAGCTTATCAAACAAAGAGACATTGGCAATATATAGAGATAGATCTTTTTCACAACACAGCTGGGTTGTCAGGAATTAGTATCCAGTTGTCTCCCAACAGAAATTTACTGCTGTAGGCGGCCTTATATCTCTGTCTTCCTCCTTTTCCTATTCCCCCCTATCCCCTCCATAGAGCACACTGTAAATTGACCTGCTAAGTAAAGACAGGAGTAATAGTTAGACACAGACACAGACACTTGGGTTTTTTGGGTTTTGTTTTTATGGCATTTACCATACAACCAAAATGACGTATTACCAATATGTTGCTGAACAGAACTTTTAAAAAATTCTTAAAGTTTCCATATTCTCTCACCCATAACATTTTATATTTCTGTTACTTTTTATTCAATTTTTTTTAGGTGAAAGCTCAGCCACTTTGATTTTTATTCCCAATATGGTATTCACAGTAAGTAGAGGAGAATCTGTAGAGTAAGTAGAGTAAGATGGCTACTTTCTGCATTATTTGCTTTAGTTTTCCCTTCCCCTCCACTCAAAAAACATATTTTATATTTTCTAATGGCACCATTTAATTTTCTGTATAATGCAAAAAAACATTTTTGTGGAGTGGAATTGGAAAAATGATTCATTCCTATATATAAAAAAATCCCAGATTCACATTGTAATATATGATAATAATTCCACACTTAATCTTTTAATTTATTTAAAATATATTTAATATGAAATAAAAGCATTGAACACTTACAGTAGTTGTACCAGATATATTCTATGTATACGAGTGGAGCAGGGCCCTCACTACTATTACTCATGACTATGCGGTATCATATCCCCGCCTGTATGTATATTACAATTTTGTAGAGTATATTTCTGCACTTGGTTTTCCCACTGGCTGCTTGTAACACCACCCTCCCTGAATTCTGTTTGGCAAGGTTCAAGGGTCAATTGGTGTATATACTATAGATAGATAGATAGATAGATAGAGATATATACACATAATACTCAGTTGCTGCAATATTGGTTAATTTTCCCTGTATTTAATGTACACTATTTATTGTAGGCAATCCAACTGGACTCCATTAATCCATTTCATAGATAGCTAAAATGTTATGGGCCGTCTGACTATATGAATGTTCACTATCATTAACAAGTAATAAGTATGGAACTACCCATAATACACGCATAGTCACCATCTGAATGGGAATCAATGACAAAAGCAGTCTCTCCATTAGTAATACTGACCAGTCCAATATACTGTAATATGGTAACTGGATCTCAGTCCATTATTAATTGTTTAGTAAACCAGAAACACATTAATCTTTATTATGTTATTTGCCACACATGAGTTCTCACCACCCATCAGTGTTTGCTGAGCTACATTCATGGTCTCTCCTGCTACAATACTTGTAGACCCCAAGTGCCAGCACAGCAGTTCCACAATAATGATTATTATACATGGATCCATACTTATTACTTTGTTAGTGGACAACCATATAGTGGGACTGCTCAAGCTATAACATTTTAGCTGTTTATGGACTGGATTAATGGAGCCCTGTTGGGTTGTCTATAAGAAATAGTGGGCATCAAATACCAAGAGGATTGACTGTCTTCAGCTGTCTTTATCACATATTTGTACTGGTCTTTGGATTTAGGATTTAATTGCTCCATCTAGTGGCCATTTCTGCAAACAGTTTTTAAGCTAGTTCGTTTACAATTGCCTGTATATCCCATGAAAGCCTCTGTACCTACCTCCTATAATTCTGGTGACATCATCAAGTCAGCTCACTGGCAGCCATTTTCCTCAGAACCTGCTACTGAGCCAGCCAGTAGTATCTAAAGTCATCCTCTTCATCCTCCTAGCCCATGGTGGCATTAGTGGTATGTACAATTTACCATGCAGCATTGTAGGTTTATATGTTAATGCATATTATTGTGTTTGCCTGTCTCCAGCTCATAGCTACCTGTTGGAGACCATGCTTGTTACAGACAGGACAGCCACAGCACCTTCTTTGTGTATATGTATATAAAAGTTGAAGCTTGGACATCGCTTTGCAGTCAATTTTTTTTGCAAATCTGGTTTTTGCATAAAAATTTGCAACTTTTTAATAACTTTTTCCTTTGCCCCACCCTCACCATTTTCCTGGAAAAGATATGGCCTGGGTGTGGCAGATTTATGATCATTGCTCATTTATACCCCTCACACATGATGACAGAACTATTTGTATACATTATATATATATATATATGTGTGTGTGTGTGTAAGCAGTGGTATGATATATTATTGGCTGGTAGCAAGGGCCCCACTCTAGCTGTATACATAGAATATATCTAGTATAAAGTGTTCAATACTTTCTATCATTGTTGCATTTTTTTTATATTTTAAGTAAAATATTTAAAAAGTGTGATTTATTATTATTAATTATTACAAGCTGAGTCTGTGATTTTTATATACAGAAAATACTTATTGTCTTTGGGTCTAGTGGGGTATTAGACCCACATGAGAGCTTGGCCCATTAGTACTGGACATAGTGATATCTGAAGAAGGCTAAGTTCTCTCACCCAGCACCTTCTTATATGACTATCTGTCTCTTGTGGGATCATGTGATCAGCCGACAGAACTCGCCTTTCTTCAGACATCACTATGCCCAGCACTAAAGAGCAATAACAATTGTCTCTGGAATCTAAGTTTAAAAAATAAAAAAAAACACTTTGAAAATTTTTTTTTCTCTGCATTGTCATATTTTGACATCCAGAACTTTTCAATATTTCTACCTACAGACCTATGTGAGGGCTTCTTTTGTGCAGCAAGCTATAGTTTGATTGGTACCATTATGAGGTACATAGGAGGTTTTTTTTGCAATCATTTTTAGGGGGAAGGTTAGTGATCTTGTTATGGGAGAGCATTCAGGGATCTGACCTCTCAGATGCGGGTTTGCAATTGATAATGGAATGTGAAAGGCTAAATTGGTTTTCCAGCCTTCATAATTTCCTAAATCACCCTTGTCATCAAATAAAGATTAGCAGGGGTCTCACACCCGGGTCCCTGGCTGATCAGCTTTTTGAACAGGCTTCAGTGTTCAGGTAAATGCTGCAGCCTCTACAGCACTTTCTAAGCACATCGCCGTACATTTGGTATCACAGCTCAGTCCATTCCCTTGAGTGGGACTGAGCTGTGATCAGGCCATGTGACTAATTAATGTTACGTCACATGGTCTGTGAAGCAAAAGCAATCTCAGAGAGCACTGCTGCTTCTTCACACCCCACAGATCCACGGGGTCCAGGTCCACACCTCACAGATCTTCAATTGATGACTGATCTGAAGGATAGGTCATCAATTAAAAAGTCCTAGAAAGCCCCACGTAGCGAGCCGTAGCCAAAAAAGCCTCACGTTTTTTTATTTTTTTTTTATTTGGGGCCCTGGCCTTAAATATACTTTATGAGAGTTATCCCTGCTGGCGGGTGTCTGTGCAACACAGACAGTTCCTACTTTCTATGGCACTAGGTCAGAGCTAATGATCCGGTGCCATACTTAAACACTCGGCATTCACTGTACATAGACGTTGGTTGTCAGGAAGGGGTCTCTTTACAGACAATTTTAGAGCTATAGATGTCATCAGCTGAAAATAGATCGAGTTTTACAAAACAGATCATTTTGCCTAGAAGATTGAACAGTTTACACAGCTCTCCTGCAGTGGCCACTACAGGGGAGATATGGTATTACACCAATTCAGATCAATGGCTTCTTGTAACACATTGGCATTTCAAAAAGTAGTTGCTTTTCATCCATTCTCTTCTTTGACTAAGACAGGGGTCTTGAGCTGCAGACTCCCGCTATGATATTTTAATAAGGCAGTGGTTAGGTGTGTTAAGAGTTGTTATGTATCAAGTTGTACTTTGCCCCAATAAATTCTAGCTATTTTGTTATCATTTAATGCATATAAATAAATGCAAGCATCGGATAAATTATTGCTGTTGTACAATCTTTCACTCCAATTCCAATCCATTTCAGTTCCATAAGCCTGAATGATAATGATGAAATAATACCAGGCATGTTTTTTCCTTTAATAAGGAAAAAAATTGTTCATTAGTAGTTTCTTAACCGGATAATAACATTTTTCTATCTTCTGCACCAGTTATACATCATTCCTAATTGTCATTTCTGTAAAATAAATAAATGAGATTTTTTCCTGCTGTTCCCATCATAAACTGGAGATAAATGCATATTTCTCAAAATCCTATTTTACCAGATGTTCTTAAAAACACAGAGTTTTGCCAAGTAAAATCCTTGGACAACTGATACACAAACATTTTTCTAGGCTCACATATAAATCACTGTATAGCAAAAAAAATAATCAGCTAATAATTAAATTCTGAGATGTCCTTATCAAACTATGTTGTAGGTTTCACAGGAGTACTGCAAGAAGACATGCCTTGATATAGTTATTACATGATCTCTGTTTATGCACACATCCATATTATGGCTTCCCTTTATAGGGTGGATACCATTAGACACACAGTGGGGGAAAAAAGTATTTAGTCAGCCACCAATTGTGCAAGTTCTCCCACTTAAAAAGATGAGGCCGGCCTGTAATTGTCATCATAGGTAGACCTCAACTATGAGAGACAAAATGAGAAAGCAAATCCAGAAAATCACATTGTCTGATTTTTAAAGAACTTATTTGCAAATTATGGTGGAAAATAAGTATTTGGTCAATAACAAATGTTCATCTCAATACTTTGTTATATATCCTTTGTTGGCAATGACAGAGGTCAAACGTTTTCTGTAAGTCTTCACAAGGTTGGCACACACTGTTGCTGGTATGTTGGCCCATTTCTCCATGCAGATCTCCTCTAGAGCAGTGATGTCTTGGGGCTGTCGCTGGGCAACACGGACTTTCAACTCCCTCCAAAGGTTTTCTATGGGGTTGAGATATGGAGACTGGCTAGGCCACTCCAGGACCTTGAAACGCTTCTTATAAAGCCGCTTCTTCATTTCCCTGGCGGTGTGCTTGGGATCATTGTCATGCTGAAAGACCCAGCCATGTTTCATCTTCAATGCCCTTGCTGATGGAAGGAGGTTTGCACTCAAAATCTCACGATACCTGGCCCCATTCATTCTTTCATGTACACGGATCAGTCGTCCTGGTCCCTTTGCAGAGAAACAGCCCCAAAGCATGATGTTGCCACCCCCATACTTCACAGTAGGTATGGTGTTCTTTGGATGCAACTCAGCATTCACTCTCCTCCAAACACGACGAGTTGTGTTTCTACCAAACAGTTCTACTTTGGTTTCATCTGACCATATGACATTCTCCCAATACTCTTCTGGAACATCCAAATGCTCTCTAGCAAACTTCAGACGGGCCCGGATATGTACTGGCTTAAGCAGGGGATCATGTCTGGCACTGCAGGATCTGAGTCCCTGGCGGTGTAGTGTGTTACTGACGGTAGCCTTTGTTACGTTAGTCCCAGCTTTCTGCGGGTCATTCATTAGGTCCCCCCGTGTGGTTCTGGGATTTTTGCTCACCGTTGTTGTGATCATTTTGACCCCATGGGGTGAGATCTTGCGTGGAGCCCCTGATCGAGGGAGATTATCAGTGGTCTTGTATGTCTTCCATTTTCTAATTATTGCTCCCACAGTTGATTTCTTCACACCAAGCTGCTTGCCTATTGCAGATTCATTCTTCCCAGCCTGGTGCAGGTCTACAATTTTGTTTCTGGTGTCCTTCCACAGCTCTTTGGTCTTCACCATAGTGGAGTTTGGAGTGTGACTGTTTGAGGTTGTGGACAGGTGTCTTTTATACTGATAACAATGTCAAACAGGAGCCATTACTACAGGTAATGAGTGGAGGACAGAGGAGCCTCTTAAAGAAGAAGTTACAGGTCTGTGAGAGCCAGAAATCTTGCTTGTTTGTAGGTGACCAAATACTTATTTTCCACCATAATTTGCAAATAAATTCTTTAAAAATCAGACAATGTGATTTTCTGTATTTGTTTTCTCATTTTGTCTCTCATAGTTGAGGTCTACCTATGATGACAATTACAGGCCGGCCTCATCTTTTTAAGTGGGAGAACTTGCACAATTGGTGGCTGACTAAATACTTTTTTTTCCCCACTGTATATGGGAGATCTACTATAGATTTATATCCCTCATATTTCATACCGTATAGAAGTAGAAAACAGCAGCATGCTCCATTTGGAGAATTGTATTTTGGGGAGAACATATATACATGGAATGGAGGCAGTTTACAGTGTATGGAGGCTGCATGGCTCTATGCTATACTAAAGATTAAGACTGTGTTCACATGTATCGGTTGGGTCCAGCCAGTTGTTTTATACCAGAAATTGGCACATCTGATATAAAACTGAAATTTCATCATATGTGTCCAGGCATAGTTGGACAGAACATTGCTACATTTTCTATCCAGTACAGAGAGTCATTTAGGATAAAACCTGAAGTGCTGGATGCCAGAAAATATTCCATAGTAAAAAATGGGGCAGTTTTATTTAGACTGGTGCCTTACGCAGCTGTTGTGATCTCTTTGTATACTGGTGCAATATGCGCCATAATTATTAAGAAGCTCTGGCCTCTCAAAGAGGTTTTCCCACAAATATAACCATATTTCAATTTATAAACAGCAAAAGTTAAAGATTTTTGCAAATCTTAGTACGGTAATTAAAATTTTTACAGAGCTTTAAAGATTTTCTATATCCATCTTAATGATGGGTCAGAAAGGGTACTATGTCTCATTAGGAGAGAGATGGTATAGAGACTTGCTAGACCATGTATTCCCTGCTAAGAATTCTGGGTAAGGAATATGCAAATAAGACCTCCTTGATGGAAAAGAGGAACTTATTCTAGCGCTACCTTTTCAAAGGTACCTCCCTATAGATCAGTGCTATGCTAATAAGTATTTTGTCTTGATTGGTAACCAATGGATAGGATCTTGAATACAGGAACTTTTTATGGTTTGGGACTTGTCAGAAACCCAGCCATAATTTTGTTATTGTGGCCCTGGTGATATTCTTGTACAGGAAAACAACCCGACCACAATAACGAAATCACAGCTGTGTTTCTGACAAGTTCCAGACCTTAGAAAGCTCCTACATTCATGGTCGTATCCATTGGTTACCGATCAAGACAAAAGATAAGATGTCACCACTAAGATAGATAGAAAAAATCTTTGAAACACTGCAAAATATTAAATTCATTGTATTTGCTGAAATGTGTAACTTTCAATTGTTTACAAATTTAAAATATGTTTATTCAGGCTAAATACATGAGGTTCTGTGCACTGGATGTAAAACCAAACTGGGTTTCAGCTATACCTTGTGCCAGTTATCTTATCTAAGTTATAATAAATTTATTGGGCCAAAGGGTCTCCATCCTGACCCGCCTTCAAACCCTCCCTGCTCCGTGTACATCTGAATAGTGGCAAACGAAACAAAAGTAGTAGTTTTTGCACAACACATGCAACAAAATGTGGACTTTTTCATAATTGGTATGCCAATAAGGTTTGAGAAACGAGTTCAATGCACACAAGCATATTTTAGATCCATTTTCAAAGCATGTGTTAATGCTTTTCAATGAGACGATACATGCTACCTTGTCAAAATACAGTGTTATATGCATATATGGTCCACATTAAAAAAAAAAATCACACTACTCTATTAGATGCCTTACTGAACATAAGACAGAATTTGCTGCTACAAACAGAAACACAGAACCTCACATAGAACTAGCCTAACCCCAATATAATGAGCAATACAATACTATACTGTAGACCATATTAGAGGTAAAAAAAAAGGTGCACAATCAGAAGCCTACTGTTTATAGCAAACATAAGGAATATAAATATTATATCTCTCCATTTTAACTACATTTCAATGCAATCTTTCAGGTCAGTATTATATTGCACTCTACCACTGACCTACAGACCTGGGACCCTGGGAAATGACCTTTTATTCACAGTTTCAGGTATCATCACTAATCTGCTTTTTCACATTGACAGCAGTTCACAAAATAAAAAGTGACAAGGGAAGTAATTGTTTGCTTTTTTACCGTCTACAACCACTAGGGGGAGAGCTTCATCACAGAAGATGAAATTATTCTGGAAAACATTTTCAACATGTTCACTTTACTGACCCTAAAATGTGTTCTAGTAATGCAACCTTCCCTCACCCTTGTATTTCTCTTAATAAAATATATATATATATATATATATATATATATATATATATATGTGTGTGTGTGTATATATATATATATATATATATATATATTTTTTTTTTTATACACATATTAGTAGTAGTAGCAGTAGTATTAGTATTTTTAATGGTCCTGGGAAAAAATATTTACAGAACTGTAAGAAAGTGTACATTCAGACTGAAATTATTCTACCCCTTAATAAGCAGACGCATCATTTTCCAAATTGTGAAACAAATCTATCCAAGCAATAGATAGTTATTTAATTACAACTTTGTCTGGGAACTTTGATTGTGTCATAGTGAACTCTGCAGTGACTATTATACTGTCATGATAAGTTCCAATTTATTGTTTAGGTTTAGATGCAAACAATACAAAGTGATTGAATTATAATATCAAGAATCTGGAAGCAATTATTTTTGATGGTGATCCAACCATTTAGTAAGTTTAGGAAGCAGATATTTATTGACATGCCAAGTTATCTATAGATAGATATTAAAGTGATACCTAGACAGATATTAGATAGATAGACAAATAAATAGATAATAGATTTATATTACAGTGATACAATGAAAGATATTAGATAGATAGATAGATAGATAGATAGATAGATAGATAGATAGATAGTATTAAAGTGAGATATAGACAGACAGACAATTAAAGTGATACGTGGACAGAGATATATAGGGAAATAATAGACATGAAAGCCATAGATTCTGTTACACATAGAAAGTGTATGCGTAATATAATGGACAATTGTAGTTTTCTTATGGATTATTGAAAATAAAAAGCAAGGACAGATGACAGCTGCTGTTTTATCCATTTTCATAAATTCTTTAGGATTTATGGACCATTATAAGCAGCTGAAGTTTAATGCATTCTGATACCTTAGGGTGGTGGCAAATGCCTGTTCCTCCAATTTTCTAGTTAAGAAAGCAATGCCATTATTATCTTCCAGTCCCTGGAGAAACCTTTAACTACATATAGAAGCTTCAGTGTGTAGCTGTTCCTGGATGCCAGTGGAAGAGAAGTTGGGCAGACTAGCTAGAATCCATTGGATCTGGTGGTTACTGTAAACTTGATACAAATGTCTCAGCAGAGCATGCTCAAGAAAATATGGTTGCCCTGCGGAGAAAGTCATAGAGAAGGAGCAGTGCCAGGCTGGTAATTATTGCTTTGCTGTGTGAGAATTGTTTTGGGTTGGATCAGATCTCAGTGGATGACATGACTACAGAAAAGTGCAGGTGGAGAGTGTACTTAGTTTTCCTTTTTTGGGGGGAGAGGGTATTTACATCTGCTTCTCTGTCAGGCATCCCAATTAGGAGCATTAATATACGTTTAGTACCTTGATGTTTTCTTTACCACTGAAGACAGATACTGCCAAAAACACCAAAGTAAATTTAACCCAATCTAAGACAAATACAAATGTAGTAATAATCTTCTTAATAATGTGCAATTAAATGGAATTATGTATTAATTGGTCTCAGTAATTACTGCGGTAATTAACATTTCCAGTAATTTCAAATAGTCCTTTACAATTTCACAGCATCAATGGATTTCATAGATTTTTTTTTCTGTGCACCTTTTATCAGTCCAGTCCAAATTTGAGACTATTTGCTACAGGTTTATATACCATTGTATATGTAACTTGTGACCTACCAATTCCCATGGACAGAAACGGTGAAAGTATGATAAATATGGGGTTTGTCCCAAAAAAATAACCATCATACACTTAATAATGGGACTAAAATGTGGTTGACTGTAACAAAACAGCTGGAAAGTGCAGAATTCCTTCACATTTTTGTTGCAAGCACTAAAATCATTTTAATATTGTTATGTCTAGTAAAAAAATATAAGTGTTTGCAAAATTAAAAAATATTACAAATATTCCTTTTGTTTACTATACATCAAACATTTTCGCCACAAAATCCTATATGCAGGTAAATGTAATATTCATGTACAATATGGAATAAATAATATGTATATGCAATAAATAATAATATGCAAGTAAATGTAGAATAAATATCAATATTTATGTGTAAGTAAGTGTGGAATAAATGGCAATATTTATGTGTAAGTAAATGTGGAATAAATGGCAATATTTATGTGTAAGTAAATGTGGAATAAATGGCAATATTTAAAAAGAAAAAAATAGTTAAACTAAAGTTGTTATTTTTTTTTCTTCTTCTTAGTCTGCAAATGACGTTTCTGTTCTATGTACTGTTTTCTATGCCTTGTGTGATTGTGTATTAGTCCCTAGTACCTAAGCCAGTGAGTAGTTTTACTGTTTCTAAAGAACTGGTGGCTTGTGGAAATCATAGGCTTATTTGGGGATTTATCTGCTACCACTGGGTAAATAGAAGAGATTACATGACCTGCCTCAGCATACATCATTTCCCCACAGGTGAGAATGACCCGCTACCTTAAGAGTGACAGAGTGAAGGAAATGCCAGGAGTGAGTGCTTAGCAGTGAATATGAGGTGAATGATGTCTTTATCAATACCAAGTACACAAATCACCATGTAGAGAGAGCAGTGTTTAGTCTGGGGAAGTGTGGCCTGCATGGGGAGATGTTGTTCAGGCCTCATGAATAAGAACAACATGAGGACAGTGCAAGATACAAAAAGGAGGATAATGAAGACATTATAGGAACAAAACTGCTGCACCAGACATGAGGAGGCTGACTGCCCTGCAATACTTGTGAGCTGGAGCTGCTCTGTCCCATGCTAGGAAACTGGACACATTACTATCAATTAAGAAGACTGAGCAATTGATTTATGGCTTTGTGTGGCATAGCAGAGCTGAATTTGTTATTAACTCTGCATCCTTTCTTCTAACTTCTGCATGAAGCTAATGTAATAGGGTCAGTAGTCCTATAGATCACCGAATAAATAGAAGAATAATATGTGCCAAAAATACAAAAGTATCAGTGCTGCAGTCCTAGAACTTTATATAAAATCTAAGCAGTTTTTATAGATTGGGCAAACATCTCTCTTCTCATGTGTTTGTGTTTGGTAATATATGACCTGACGTGTCGCTTCCTCCAATAGGTTGTACAGTGCCATGTAAGAGGAGGGTAATAAGTATTAATGAATATAATAAAAAGCATACCTGATCTAATACAGGAGATTTGATATATTCCAGACCACATTTTATAGTTTTATTGAATGTGGTACAATGTCTGTTGTCAATGAGGAGTATCTGTACTATTACTGAATATCTTAGTGCAAGCGCCTAGGTTCATGGGCATGCGGGGAACTACAAATATAAGCGTGCACTGCCAGGTTTTTGATCACCACAGTAAACATTATTAGATATAGTTGGATACATGGAAATGAAATGGATAGGAATATTTTACAAATATTATCAGATGTGTAGTTAGAAGTTGAGGCACAGCTGGCGCGTCGCTATGGCCTATGTATCATCAGCCATTGTCCTGTCTGTAAGGTCCATTCATTGTAAACCTCTGTTACCCTGGAGTTCCATGTTTACCTTTGCAGGAGCTGCGCTGGCATTCCTCATAGCACTACTTGAGTTCCTAAATATACACATTTCCATATGTTTTCATACTGTTTAAAAGGTCTGATCAGAAATAACACATTACTGTTATTATTGGAAAAGCTTTGTAGGAAACCTCACATGTTTATTTGTCCAAATATGAGTGACAATGCCTATACAAAGCCCGCATCATTTATTAAACACAGGTTGACAGGTTGAAAAATAATATAGTTTGTCCCAGGCTGATGCTGATGTTAATATTGTGATAAAAGTAACATTTGAAGAGGTTAATTTTGGCTGGCTGGAGTTAATATTGGAGCCTGTGCCCTCCTGCCTCTCCCAGCACTGGCTGTCAATCCTCAGGCTTGTTATCCTTACCAGGCATCACTTTGTTTGGCTGATCTCAGCAAGGTTTTCTGCTACAAGTATATGTATAATTGCTATAATTCTACTGTATCATTTGGATCATTGTACTATTGTTGTTTGCTGTTCTTCTTTCTCTCTGCTAACACTGGCAAATTAGCAGCTTGCGGGTACAGCAGCAATGAATGAAAGTTAGTTAAAAATAAATAAATAAGGGAATAACTTGGCAGCATTATGACAGGGCAGAGAATTCTTCCATGTAATCAGGGAGCATTGTCTCTAGTGCTGCAGCACAATGCTGCGCCATAGAACAACAGGCGCATTCTATTGTTTAAATACAGGGAAGATGATCTTAATTATGGGGCCCCCAGCAGATCGCAGCCACATCCAGCCCCTATTCGCTGCTTCTTTTATGGGAATATTTCATATTATTTAACTAAACTGGTTAAGCTGCACAATTCATGTGCAATGAGGAAGGATGCCATTGTTTGCAGGTCGTTTGATATCTTTCAGAATATTCAATTAACCCCTGATTACATTTATATATAAAATATATATATATATATGTATACACCCCCACCATGACTGTATATCAGTATATCGCTGTGTGTGTTGTACATATGCATTGTATATGTGTGTGTTGTATATCTGTATGTATGTTATATATAAAACACACATAAGATGTATGATATATTGTGTGTGTATATATAAAATCACATATAATACAATATACACAACATGTAATAATAACTATAAAAGCTTAGTACACAGCGTTCATATATTATTATTATAATAGTCTCTTATAATTCTATGTGATAAAACTAGAATATATAATAGCATTATATACACTACATTTGTGGTTGTATACTGTTTTGGGTATTTACATTACTATTCCATGATTTTGTTATGTATCATTATATGATATTATTGTTGCTGTGATTATGTGGAGATGTTACTATAATGCTTTTCTATGGATTATACGTAAAATGGTTGTATGCTATGGAGCTGCACATTGGGGTTTATTATAAACATTGTAGATAGATTTAGATAAATCTGTGTGTATATTATATATTTTTATATTATACATCATATATTTTTTCTCTTCTTTAGTTTTGTATGTGTTTTAGATGTACTATGAATGTAATATCGTTGTAGTATTGTTTAGTTACTTGTGTATTGGTATTTAGAATGGGTGTGCTATAGAAGAAGACATTATTTGCTTTATCTTCTAGTGGTGTTGGTTATTTAGTTGCTTGTGTGCTGGTATCTAAACTAGATGTAGTGTAGAAATAGACATTATTTCCTTAGTATTTCTTTTGTAGTGTTTGCTGCTCACTGGATGTATTTTAGAATCACTAATAGAAATAAAATCTGAATTGTTCTGACTGCAGAAGTTCGCTGTAGCAGTTCCTTTCTTTATGGTGTAAGAAGGTGTAGTGAGGGGGAGTTAAGGAGTGAGGTGAAAGGGATCATGCAGAGATTGGGGATGTGGTCAGGGCTCTTTACTGGTTAAATAGACTTGTTTGTGACATTGTCACTAGTGGACACAGCTACTGCACTAAACAAGGTCTCTTGCTATTACTTGCAAGCACTTTATCTACTAGCACCCTTTTCCACCATCCTTTCATACTACTGCTACACACTGAGCTTGTGAAAGTACTGTGTATATTCTGTATTATATACAGTACTATATACAATATGTTATGTTTGTATTTTATATTATACATAGAAAGGTATCATACTATATCAGGACTCACCTGTACTTTGGCTTGAGTCAAGACAAGATGCATGGCTAGCTCCTCTCTGAACACAAAAGAATAAGACATAGTATCAGATCATAGGCATATACAAGAGAAATACTAGACAAGACTGGCTTTATATAAATAGTCTATAAATCAATGATACTAGTGTAACTGCTGAAAATAAATAATATTACATCAATAATTACAACTAATAAAAATGATAAATGTGTAAAATATGTGAATGAAAAGTAAATGTAAAACTACACATAGACTGATGTAATTATTTATTTTTATATTGCCTTTGTTTTTTTCAGTATTAAATAGGTATCTGATCAACTTATGTTCCCTAATGTTTGCTTCATCTGGATGTTTTTTTTATCAGAACTAGTGCTGTATAAAGTTGCTATGTAGAAAACCTGCC
Source organism: Leptodactylus fallax (assembly GCA_947044405.1). NCBI lineage: Eukaryota > Metazoa > Chordata > Amphibia > Anura > Leptodactylidae > Leptodactylus > Leptodactylus fallax. The sequence continues at coordinate 3,608,832 of CAMRHE010000102.1, forward strand.
TTTAAACGATACCAAAATACTTAGAAAGATGTGCTGTGCACGAACAGATTTATTTAGTTGCTTTGATTTATATATATATATATATATATATATATATATTTACACATATAGAATACATACCGTATATAATACATATATATATATAAATATATATATATCACATAGATATATATTTTTTATATTATTATTTTATATATATACACCATATCTCTAAAATTGTACATTTTAAAGTTCAACGATTAGATGATGGATAATATAATTGTATCAGTAGCTCAAACAAGAAGAAAAAACACTATTGTGAATATAGACACTTTTTATTAAATTAGGAAAATATTTAAAATGTTTTAATATTATTTTATAAAAACATAACGATAAATATATACAGTTTAGCTTAAGTGTAATTGGGAGCCACCTCTGACTGGACGGAGGATAATGCTATACTCTATGACATATTAGCATGTGAAATCCGTCTCCAGATGTGGATTACGTTCATAAGAAGTTCCCATTATGACTCCTTGTATTTTTAAATACTGACTGTAAGCGATTCAAGTGCATCTTTGTAAAATGTTCTTTTTATTAGATACGTTGAAGTGGAGGAGAGGGGGGTGATGGAGGGTACAGATGATGATACATTAAACCTGCCCTGGATCACTATGCGGATGGATCCAACATTAAATATGCTATATCACATCTAGAGCTCTGAAAAACACATCGAGCCCATGTTAATTCAATTCAGACATCAATAAATACGTACCAAGAGGGGAATGTGAGCCAGGGGGTAATGTGCAGGATTTCAGTACTATATAGCCATCAGGAATATACCATGTTGTTGAATTATTTGAAATTATTACAATACAAAAATATCTTTAATATATAATATAATTACACCACAGTATATTCCTAAATAAACATTTTAAGAAGATAGATAGATAGATAGATAGATAGATAGATAGATAGATAGATAAATCATATCTGCGACAGGTTTATTTTATTTAACATGTTGAATTGTGCTATAATTTATTTTTGCTGTGTGTTTATTGTACTTTATATCACTGACAAACCATTACTATTTATCAAGAAGTAATACACATGTGAATTAGATAATCATCTGTATGAAATAATGATTCTACATTGCCAGCATTGTATAAATGATAAAAGTAAAATAAAGATATTTCCAACACAAAAATATTGTATAAAATATAACAATTGCAGCCATTAAACCCTTTAGATCATGCTATGTTTCCATTGTGTCTGTTGCAGGTTACCTTGTGTCTATGTGATTTCCCCTGGAGCAGCAACATACAGTGCTATATAGCAGAATATTGCGTGTAAATGAAATGTATAAACTAAGAGATGATGTTTCCAACCATTTCTCATCTCAGCGATGTGCCCTTTGGGTGAGAACATTGAACCTGGTCTATTATAATGTATTGGCAGCAGATGAATCCATGGTAATGAGGGGCTCCAGTCCAGACTTTGGTGACAGCCATTGGCTAATCTGTGTATGAAGAGTAGCAGAGTGTGCATGAGCCAATCCAGTAGCTCTGTGTAACACGTGGAGGAGAGGGCTCAGGAGCTGAGCTGTGCACTTCACTACACTACTGCCTGGTGCCCTGATCAGGAACAGGGGGAACAGGGGACTGATGTGGTGCTGGGATCCTGCACACACTCTTATCATACCCAGTAGCAGCAGCAACAGCCACCACCCTGACAGCTTGCCTTCCACCCGACAGCAGCAGCACAGAGAGGAACAGAGGGCATCAGTCACTACAGCACAACCATGAGCAGCCAGTACCATGAGGAGGCAACTGAGAGGCCGGAGTGCAAAAGTAAATCCCCCACCCTACTGTCTTCATACTGCATAGACAGCATCCTGGGCAGAAGGAGTCCCTGCAAGATGAGGCTCATGGGCACCCAGAGCCTTCCACCGCTGCCTGCCAGGACTGACCAGGACAAAAGTTTGGAAGGTAAGAAGGGAACCAAAATGGTTCATGTACAGTGCAGGCCTGTGTGCCCAGCCTTACGCTGGCATTAGAATTAAAAAAAAAAAAAAAAACTTTGCTAACTCTACGACACTGACATATAGCGCAGAAAAACCTTTCTAATAATTACTTTTAAATTTTATATAAAGAACATTTCTTAAAATCCTTGATCAATGCTATTTAGAACATTTGCAAATATATTATTTTTATTAAAAAAACATTTATTAACATTATTATTAATGTTATTACTACAATTTGTAATGAACGTTTTTAGGCTGAAATATTGGAAATTATGTTTCACACAAAGACAAGAAAGGACTTAAATTCTTCAGCAAAAACTCAAAAAACTGCAGGAGTTTGTAGAACACAAATATAATTAACAATAATAATAATAATAATATAATAATAATATGCATTTATAAGGATCTATATTTGCAAGTATGTTGCATTAGGATGTTATATCGATCATATGACTATAAAAATATTTATACAAAAAATCTTATTTCATTGGATAAATAGAAGATAGAGAGATTACATACATATTATTGCGATCTATAAAGAATACTTATCATTTATTGATACATTTATATACACAATGTTAACAATATAATTTCAGTATGTAGCTATTGTTCAATATATAGATATGTCTCATACTTTATGTCTGACAAATTCCGCTTCTGAGCCATGCCTGCTCGATAACAAAAGTTCCAATCTGCCACATTATTTCTCCTTGGCACCTCGGCATCTACAGAGCCCTGAGCCGCTATCTCCTATTCTCAGTAACGTGCCCATGTAACTGTATCCCTTCAGTTGTGGCTTTAATAAACATATGGAGGGTTGGAGGTGAAATCTACTTGTACATGTGTTGAAATTCCTTGTTGACAGTAATTAGAGCGTTTCCAGAGGCATCCAATTACCAGAATGTGTGATGTTAACTGCACCATTCAATCTAGTGCACAGGAGAATGGCTCTACTATAGAGGGTGTGTGCTGCTAAATTGTTATCTTTACAGCAGAGGAGGAAGAGATAGCTGAGGGGAACATCTCATAGTTCTTCACGGTCACTTTATGTTCTTTCTATTTATATTGTAATACACTGATCCCCTCCATAATAAATGACTGATACAATATGAATAGTGTAATAACATTTCTACATGGTATATCTTTTTCTAACTCTCTGAAGGTTCTCCAAAGAACAACTCTACTTTTGAGGCTGAGTTGCATCTACCTCCAAAACTGAGAAAACTCTATGGTCCTGTGGGGGCAGCAGCTGGGCGACTGCACATTCAGACTTTGCCTGATGTCAGGTCAGCAGTGCCCAGGTCTGATAAACCTGATCGGTTACTATTACTTGGCGGTGCAGGAGAAAGCAGCTGGGAGAACCATAGCCTGAAGATCAGCCAGGCCCCACAGGTCAGCATCAGCCGCAGCAAGTCCTATAGAGAGAATAGCGCCCCCCTGCTGCGAGAAGACCAGAGTAGTCCTGATGGTCTACAGCAGCCACTCCAGACCAGTGCCTCTCTACAGGACAGGCTGGGTGTAATATCCCAAAATCCCACAGAGGAGGAAGAGGAGGATATGGAAGACGAGGAAGATGAAGAAGATGACGATGAAGAGGATGAAACAGATAAGCAGCACAATAGTAATAACACCAGCAGCAATCCTAACAGAGGACTCCTGAAGGAGCAGCACCCCCAATTCCAACAGCAGCAGCAACAACAGCAGCAGCAAGCAGGATGTGGACCTGATGAAGACATGTCTCCTAAGGAGGAACTTCTACTTCATACTTCAGATGCTGATGGCAAAGATGGTGAGGACAGTGTTTGCCTGTCAGCTGGAAGTGACTCAGAGGAGGGCATGCTAAAGAGGAAACAGAGGAGGTATAGAACCACCTTCACCAGCTACCAGCTAGAAGAACTAGAGAGGGCTTTCCAGAAGACCCACTACCCAGATGTCTTCACAAGGTATCTTCATAAGGGTTTATTATGTGTTTGGGGAAGGGGGGATTAAGTCAGTGGTTGTGCCGTTATTTGGTTTATGCTAAATATAAAGAAACCTGTGCCACTTTACATTACCTGCAAAAATCAGTCCAAGTTACACAGAAACAATAATTCCAATTAGCATGCTTTTTGTAGCAAACATGTAATAATGGTATTTTCCAGTTTATTATTATATTATCATTTCATACTGTGCATGCTTTTAAATGACATTTAGTTGTCTGCAATTCCTATTTTTATGATCAGGCTCACAGAGCCCGGTAATGTTTGTAATTCCCAGAGCAGAGTGATGTTACTTTCACTACTGGCCAATGTATTTATATCTCTCATGTCAGCGATGCCACAGATGAGTTACATTGTGTGCAGATAGTAAAGCGTGGCGTGCAGGCGATCCTCGCATCCAGATCAGTATCCAAAGCTTTCCCAAGACACCTAATCATTGTCATTTATTCTATCGGCTCTAGAAATGAGGCAACTCACAGTCATAGAGTCATACAAACGTTTTATATATATATATATATATATATATATATACTGTATGTATTTATATATGTGTATATATACATATATGTACATACATATGGTAAATATACGCATACATACATACAAATGCAGAAATAATAAAAACCATTTCCAGTGGGATATCTGCGTTTAATATAAGCCATATACTAAAATTCATAGCAAATGCAGATTTTTTTTTTCTGTCATGACCATCACAGAACACAAACAAAACCATTCTGGCATCAAATGAACCATATAAATTGGTGAGATGTATGAAAGCGCTCCTTAATTTTACACTGATTGGGATGAAAACTAAACAATATATATTTAGCTTAATGGTTTTATTACATAATATGGAAAGAATTAAAATATTTCCCTAATTTAATAAAAAGAGGCTACATTCAATAATTCCTTCTTGTTTGGAATACTGCTACAATTATATTATCTATTGTCTAATTATTTATGAACGTTTAAAATGTTCACTTTTAGAGAAATATAGATGCTTTATATTCAAAACAATCTCATATATTTTATATATATATATATATATATATATATATATATATAGCATGTCTTTAATTTCTAACGAATTTACATTCCGAGGCAGGCTGTCTACATATTAACTTTATACAGCACTAGTTCTAAATAAAATCTAAAGATGTAGCAAATATTAGGAAAGTTAAAAAGATACTTATTTATAAATCTTGAAATAAAATAATAAAATCAATATAACATTAATAAAAATAAAACAGTGTACATGGATTATTATTTATATTTATATAAATGCATTGTAATGTAATTTAACTCTATATTTGTGAATATGTTTTTTATATTATATTCACGTTTATGGTATTTATTATTTGTATTTATTTATGTAATATTAATTTTCATCATTGTTTTTTACACTATAAAAAGCCCCTTTTATCTAGTATTTATGTTGTAAATGCCTTAGATCTGATATGATGTCTTGTTAGGAAGGTTAAAGAAATACTTATATATAAATACTGAAATAATATAAAAATAATATAAAAACAATAACATAAATGATTATATAAATATATATTAGAAAAGAATTCTATAAATAAAGTAAAACAATCTACATGTGTTCTTATTTTTCTTTGATAAAATTTAACACTTGCATATGTGTGTATTTTTTAGATCACATTCACATATTTATTTACACATTTATATAATTATTTGCAATTATTTATGTAATATTAATTTTTAGAATTAGTAGCAGTAACACTAGTATCATTATTTTATTGACTATTTCTATAAAACCAGTTTTATCTAGCATTTATTTTGTAAATGCCTTTTATCTTATACTATTTCTTGTTAGGAAAGTTAAACAGATATTTATGTACAAATACTGAAATAAAATAAAATAAGCTATATATAAATAATATAAATAAATTAAAACTATCTTCATGTATTTTTATTTATATTGATTGAAACGAATTTAATGCAATTTTAGTGTCTATTTGTATATTTGTGTATGGATTTGATATATTATATTCACATATTAATTTACACATTTATTATATTGATTACACATTTATTATATTTATTATTTGCAATAATTTCTGTAATATTATTAATTTTCAAAATTAGTAGCAGTTATACTAATATTATTGTTTTATAAACTATTGATATAAAGTCAGTTTTGTCTAGTGTTTCTCTTGTATATATGCCTATGATCTAATACCATGTCTTGTTCCTTTTGTGTTCAGAGAGGAGCTAGCCATGCGCTTGGACTTGACTGAAGCTAGAGTGCAGGTAAGTTCTGATATAGTATTATAAAATTATCTATCTATCTATCTATCTATCTATCTATCTATCTATCTATCTATCTATCTATCTATGTATCTATCTCCAGCTCCTTCTGTACACATGCATGCCCTTTGCAGCCTATTTATAGAAGCCCCAATGTCACTGCTGCCTGCAATCACTGGCTAAATGCTCCACTGAAAACAAATCAATCTCCCCTGAGTCCAGGAATTAATTAATCAAACAACGTGCAATTATTACATTCCACCTCTGATAAGTGTGAAGGCCACTGGGGAGGAAGCCCCGGCAGAACACTAAAGTGCCCATATATGATACTTGGGGTAGGTGGAGGAGGGCAGGTGGCAAGAGCAGTGCCAGACCATGGGTGAATGAAGAAGTTGGTACCTTTGAATAGAGACCTGGTTGTTATAGACAACTGTGCTGAGCTCCAGGCAGGTATTTGGCTGTGATGAAGCCTCCAATCGGGCTCCATAAAAGCTCACTTAGTGCTAGAGCAAACAGGGCTATTTCATGGCAGAGGGCTGTTTGATTTGCCCAAGGAGCTGGCTAATGCTATTTGATTTGCCATTTTTGTGATAGCATTGATCTAATGGCTGCCCTGGGAGTGAGTGCAATGCTATTAGAGGTGTTTGCTCTCCATATCCTGAGCCAGGGCTCATAACCACAGAGACGATAAACATTAGGATGCCCTGATTGCCAACACTAAGCAGATGTCTCCGAGCAAATCACTTTACTGGTACAATCAGGCGCTGATAAAGCATCATAAATTCCATATGGCTCATTTAATACACAACAGCTTCGAGCATTAGGTGGGGGTGATAGGGCCCCCTCTTTTTGTTGACACATTTCTCCATTGTCAAACAGGGATGTGACAGTAAAGCCAGAGGATCTAGCACCAGGGGGACAGTCGTGGGAAAGTCAACTCACTCCCAACTAGAGAGGATCACGAAATATTATTATAGAGGGTGTTAACAAGTGGGTGCTAAATAGCTAAGCCTGTATGTTCATATGTTCAGAATTAAGGGCAAAATACATAAATATATATATACATATATACTATAAATATGTATAGCAAAAATAATATCCACGCGGATAATATATACTATATATATATTTGACAGATTGTGTCTGTGTGTATAATAATTAGATTCCTATTTAACACATTTCTGTATCTAAAGGTGTATTTTCAAATGTAAAATAGAAAATATGTAGATTGATTTCCAATTGTTTCAAACTATTACAATTTGAAATAAATAAAAATCTAAAACATATATACATATATATTTAAATTTCGTTTTAACATTTGATGCTTCATGAAAATTTATTCTAAAAAAATAAAATGGTACTAGTGTACAGCTAGAAAACTATAAGAACATAATAAAGCAAGTGATATTGCCCATACTAGCGACACTGCAGTGATTTCAGAGCAAATGGGTGTAATAGTGTCGTACTCTATATACACAGACATATAAACTGATCATTTATGACACATGTTGCAGCGGAGAGTGCCCTGTCTAGTATTTATAGAGCGGTAATGAGGATTTTACGAGCTGGTTTAATAGTTGTTCGCCATCCTGCTACCAGTGCTCCTGTTATATACATCACATATCACTGTCAGGGCCCACAGTTTAAAACAGCACTATCAGCTCTATGGCTGCATTTATTAATTTTAAATAGTATGATCATATAGTGACACAGCACAATAAATATACTGTATTTTTTGGACTATAAGACACCTAGGTCTGTAAGAGGCACCCATGTTTTAGAGAAAATAGGGGCAAAAATATTTTTACACAAAATGTCACTAGTGTAAGGTAGCACCTTCTTTCTTAATATTCTAGGGCAGAAGTGTGGGTCAATTTTATGAAATTATATAGTATATATGACCAGCTTTCAGAGCACCTAATTAACCCTTTTGCTCCCCAACCCTGTGGTTCTTTTACTAATGATATATATGGCAGAAGACATCTGTTGATAAACCATCAATAAGTGTATAAAGAGCAGGATGACTATAGGAAAAGTGTGTCCATACATATCAGACACTAGTGACTACGAAGTCCTTCACAGAGGCTTGCAGTTTTAGGTATACTTTGACCTCTACTGCTACTGTCCCCAGTCACTGAGCTCGGCAGAAAGGAATACATGTAGCCAGTGCTGCATGCTCGCACCCTCCAGCCCCCTCGCTGTGACTACACACACTGGGAACCAAACTGTCTGAATTGTAATCTGAAACCAGAAAGATGAAGCCAGTGACTGTGATCCTGGTTGTCTATCAGCAGCAGTGGAGTTAACAGGACAGTCATGCAGTATTTTTCGGAGGCAGAAAGGAGGCAATGACTGGCAGCAAATTGTTCCCTCCTGTTCCACTACTTGCTACAAGGCTGGGGCACCACTAGGCTCTTTCTATGATCTGGCAGAATGCTTTGTATGGAAGGAAGCCGTCAGAGAGATCTGGCACTGCGGGATCCCTCTGACTCTGGACTAGAAGACACAGGGACTTTTTAGCAACATGTATTCTTGATAAAAAGTGTGTCTTATGATCAGAAAATTGCAGGGAAAAATATCGATATTTCCTTTCAGATTGGTCTATCTTTTGTGTGTTTTTATAATGATTATGTTTAATAACTGATATAATGTAGTGATATATTATACGTGCCAGGCCCCTGATTTTACAGATAGCCAAACATATTTTATATATATAGTGTTAGATCTGTAAATACACATACACACCTTACGGTTATGTAATGAATGTAGATAAGTCTATGTATGTATGTATGATGCAGGCAGGTGCAGAGCAGTGCCGGCTCGTCATCAGGGTACGAGCATTAGTGTACAGTGCAGGCTGCAGCAGCTATCTGATGACAGCTCGTGTCCCGGCAATCACCTGCAGCACACACCGCTCACACTAATCAGACTGCCGGGACTCTTAGCAAGAAATAACTCAAGTCATCATTATAGGCTACTGTACTATAATATACTACAGCCGCCATTATACTCTCCTGTACTATAATACTGTATACTACAGCTGCCATCCTGAAGGCAGCTCACTATAGCACCAATGAATTACTGAGAATAGTATTAAGTCTGCCACTGGTTCAAATGAGAGGGTCTCCACTGTAATAACAAAACTGTATGTGTAGATAGATAGATAGATAGATAGATAGATAGATAGATAGATGTTACAATGTAACAAGTATTGCTGACAATATATATAGTGTGCAGTCTTTAAAGTTAGATAAGTAGCTATATAACTAGAATTAACTACACTATTAGAAGAATTTATACATTTATATAATGCTAGTCTTGTCTTCATTTCAGGTTTGGTTTCAAAACCGAAGAGCCAAATGGAGGAAAAGAGAGAAGGCGGGTGCCCAGACCCATGCCCCAGGCTTGCCCTTCCCAGGTCCTTTATCTGCTAGTCATCCGCTGAGCCCCTACCTAGATGCCAGCCCATTCCCTCCACACCATCCTGCCTTGGATTCTGCCTGGACTGCCGCTGCCGCCGCTGCCGCTGCTGCCTTTCCTAGTCTACCTCCCCCACCCGGCTCCACATCATTACCTCCCAGCGGTACCCCACTAGGACTCAGCACTTTCCTAGGGGCAGCTGTGTTCCGGCACCCGGCCTTCATCAGCCCCGCATTCGGCAGGTAAATACTCATCAATACCTATCATTGCTATATCATAGGATTATATTAGCTGATATCAGAGTGAGGTCACCAAATGTGGTTTGGCTCAGTGGTTAGCACTGCAGCCTTGCAGCGCTGGAGTCCTGTGTTCGATTACTGCCAAGGACAACATCTGCAATGAGTTTGCGTGGGTTTCCTCCGGGTGCTGCGGTTTCGTCCCACAATCCAAAGACATACTGATAGGGAATGTCGATTGTGAGCCCTATATGGGACAGTGACTGTCTATGTCTGTAAAGCGCTGCAGAATATGATGGCGCTATATAAGTAAGCATAATAAATAAACAAAATAAATAATAAATGTGGTTATTAATTCCTCTATAACTTATACTCTCCCAGATAGGTCAAATACTTAATGTAGAGAATAGAGACCTATGGTCCCTAATCTATATCTGCCAGATGTTTCTTTCTCTATAGAATCTATATAAGTAAAACCTAGTTGCTTCACAACTATGAATGTCTTGCCTAAGGATAGTATTATCTTCTATTTCATCACTAAGAAAACAAAAAACAACAAGAAAGTGACCAAAAAGACCCGCCATGGCCTGTTATGTATGGAGACCAACAGGCCAAGGTTGGCTGCCAATAACCTTACAAATGAATAACATGTACAGCAACAGCATCAGTGCAGGTCACCTACATTGGCAAATACAAGTACCAGTTATACTCACCAGTTAACCAGTTTACTTTCAGAAATTCATTCATTTTTCTAAGGCTGTGTTGGAGGCTCAGTTAGGATCCTCTATCACAGGTTCAGTTTAATTTTGGATGAAATAGTGTAAACCCTATTCTAGTCAAGAGATCTATAGGGCGTTGGTATCCATCATGTGACAGGTCTGGCACTACTGTCATTTCTCTGACACAGCAGAACGATGGAAATGAACAATGCAGGTGTGAACAGAAGCTTAATAAGTGAAATGATTTTATTTGCTGCTTTGCATGGTTTTACTGAAGGAAGGAATCATCCTCCTTGGTGCTATTGGAAGAACTCTACTAGCTCATTAGTCAGCTGATCACAGGTCATCTACTTGTCTTGTATCACTTCCCATAAGCCAATATATGATGGCGAGACTCATGTATAATGACATTTGTATGTCACATTTGGCATTGTTGTGATGTCCCTAAAATGGGGGTATCTGCAAATTGTCAAGTTAGGAGGAATATTATACATACAGTTGAATCCTGTGCTACTTTTATTTATTACAATAAGTGTAATGTATAGATACATATGTTAAAATACTGAAATGTCGATGGTGCATCTCTTTTTCTAGAGGTGGCACCAAAATTACCCCTATTATCTTTTTTACACAATATTTTTGGATATCATTTAGCCATTTTTCTATCACAGATACATGAGCCCCTCTTTCTGTTTTTTTTGTCATTGGTAACAGCGCAGTGTGTGTATCATGTGCTCTTGTCACTGCTCGGCTCATGGCTCCCCACACTATAGTATCTCTCAGTAGCAGAGCCAAGAGTCTTCAAATATCACAGCAAGGAAGCTGATGATCACAAGCCTGGCTAATGGAGAGTCTATAAATCTCCCCGTGGCTCCTGGGCCTGTCACCTGTATTTTGGAGGCTTCTGTAGGGAGAGCAGTAAAACATCTACAGCAAAGTATAATTGCTCTTCTGTCATTCAGCCTGGGTGCCAGGATGCTCATGGGGATTTGACATTCAGTTGAAGGGAAAAAAGATAAGTAATACTTCCAGCTAGAGAAAGTCCACCGATGTGGAGAAACAGCAAAGCTCCCAATGTGGAGCCTTAAAGGAACAAGAACCTGTACAAAAATAAAGGGCAGGGTGCAAACAAGTCAGACATTGGGAGGCCAGCCATTTCTATTCTGACCACTTTAAGGTGAAATAACTGAACCTGTCTGATGACTTCTTAACATATTGCTTAATGCACTAATAAGATCATATGCCGTACTGTAGGCCAAATGGCAGGGATATATGATTTAACAACATGCCCATCAACATTGCAACAGAAGTTTACAGAAGAACAGCCATTTATTATAGGAATATTCATGAGCAGTCCATTTATTGCAGAAATGTCTGTACATGCTACAGAAACTACCCCAGAAATATAAAATGGACTATTTGCAGCAGAAATTTCTGCCATGAATCTGTTCTATGTGAATTTACTCCAATGGTGGTTTCACACATAGCGTTTTTAGTAAAAATGTCACAGCAGCTTTTGTTGCAATTCTTTGAGCCAAAGAAGTGAATCCGGCAGGAAGAAGAATTTCATATTTCCCATTACTTGTGAATCCACTGCTGGCTTTGGCACAATAAATCCTGCAGCATTAAAAAAATTTAAAAAAATTAAAAAAGCTGTGTGTGAAAGTATTCTTGGTAAGGACACATGAATTTTGATAATTTTTGAAGCCAAAACCAGGAGTGGACTAAAAATAGAAGGGAAGTACAATCTGTCTTTATAGGTTTTCATTCTTTATGATCCACACCTGGTTTTGGCTTCATAAACTGCATCAACAAAACCTGAACATGTGTCCTTACCCTTAAGCTGAGGATACGCATATTACAGACAAACAGCATTTTTATTTGTTGCGCAAACACAGTGGAAAAAAAATTCTGCAGCAAAGTGAATGAGATTTTATTTAGCCTGATCCCCACATTGCGGAAAAAAATGCTGCAGAGAACACAGTGTTTTCACAAACACGTACACGCACCTGGTTCCAGCTTCAAAAACTGCACTAAAGATCATGAAGATAGAAGCAATAGTCTATTGCAAGGACATCATACATGTTTCAGGAATTTAGCATCCCCTATATAATTCCCCTTTGCTATGATAATCCTCTATGGGTACAAATCATTTTGATTGATTAGAAACTTAACCTGAAAACTTCAACCACAACCATGCCAGCCATACATATAACAAGACACCTTAAACGTACAAGATTTGGCATTGCTGTTGAGTCTTTCCTTAAAAAATGTAACTTACACAATCTGATAAAAAAAAGAAAAGTCAAAGCAATGTTATAGGGAGGCATTTCCCCTTTAGGCCTGTATTTTAGGCTAGGTGTTAGTTGGGTACCCTGTTAACCTCCAGGATATTTGTGAATAATAAAGCTCTATATATATATATTTTATCTTACTAAAAACTCTGTCCCTTAATACTGCAGATTTTATTTAAGAGCATATAAGCACTGCTATAAACACACATACTTTAGGAACAGTGGAGAGATTTACAATTATATTTATAATACATATATATTTATATATTTTATCGTATAATTGTTTATAGTTCATGGTGTGGTTTGTAGTTGCATGTATATGGTGTACTTGCAGAGAAATTGATGGAGGATATGGTTACATTGAGGCTACATGGCAACTCCTATCGTGCAACCAAAGATCACTGGGTTGCCCTGCAATTCTTTCACTAAGGCTAGTTAATGGAGCCCCATTGTAACCCCTAGTGTGCCACAATTGCAACTCAGAGTGAGACATTGCTGGACTTTTTTGTGACTAGAAGTCGCAGTCACGAATCCATTCACTAACATTAGTGAAAGAATTGCAGGGCTACCCGATGATCTTTGGTTGCACAGCAGGAGTCACCGTGTACCTCTAGCCTGAAATGTGTTGTTCTTGTGGTTCTTGGTGCCATTGCATCATATTATTACACTGCCTCTATTTCTGACCACAATGTCCCTATGCCCCACAGGCTCTTCTCCACCATGGCTCCCCTGACCAGTGCTTCCACTGCCGCCGCTCTTCTCAGACAGCCCAGCCCCGCTGTGGACAGCGCAGTGCCATCTGGCGGTTTATCAGACCCAGCCACAGCTGCAGCCGACAGGCGGGCATCCAGTATAGCAGCCCTCAGGCTCAAAGCTAAAGAGCATGCAGCACAGCTCACACAGCTCAACATTATCCCCGGGAACAGCACAGGGAAAGAGGTCTGCTAAGCCCGGCCTCCCCCCATATCACCAAGCAAGACCAAAAGGAGGGCAAGGAACACAGCTGAGGACCAGAGACTATAGGACTGTGCTAGAAGAGTCATGGAGCGTCCTTGTCTCACAGTAATAATGAGTGTACTTCATTATATGCAGCTCCAGAGCAGTAACCTTGGTACCGCATGACGTCATTGTTGATCCCACCGCTCTCAGTGACGTCATAGCATTGCTGTAGTTAAGCAAAAGAAAACAAACCCAAGCCAGTTTTATTTCTCTTCCTTATTATAGAACTTTTTTTTTTTTTTGGTTTCTAGGACATTCCCTAACTTCTATTCTCTGTTATTAACCCTGCCTCTGCCAGGTTGACAGAGCTGTTTGATTATGCAGGACTGTAACTCCACTTAGCTGAATGATCTAGTCAGTGCACTTACAGGATATATATACATATATCTGTATTGTATCTATTTTCTTTAGCTTACACCAACCAAGGTTGTTTTTTTGTTTTTATACCAAACCAAAGGGAAATGAACTGTCAGATATATGGACTGTTGAAGTCACTAAACTGTGATAACTGATTCTGTACATAATAACATTGTTATAAAAAATAAGGAAAAAGAGCTTTGTATATTTGAAATGTTATAAAAGAATTGCACTCAGTGTAGTGTTGTAAGTTTGTCAAACTGTAGCCTTCTATCTGTGTTGTAGATAGCACACGGTTCCTAGCAAAAATATTTATGTAAAAACCCTTTATTTAACTTATTAACTGTAGAGCTTTCCAAACCTTTAAATCAATGCTACCGTACCTGTATAATGTCGTCTTATTGTCATCATTTTCCAGGCTTTCCATTGGGAAAGTGCGCCACTCAGAATAAAACAAAACAAAAAAAAAAAAGCAACTATATGTTTAACTAAACCCGGAGCCTTTTCCATACATATACCTTTAAATATGGATGTGAGTGATGATCTGCCTGAGTGTAAGAAGTGTCATTTATTAGCATTTTGCATGGAATATCATTATTTCACCTAATTTCATTAAAGGGACTGTGTTATAATTCAGACCAGCGCTACATGGTAACTTTGGCCGTGACTCCCATCACACAACCAAAGATTATTGTGCTGCACCAATGTAAATTAATTGAGTCGCATTACAACCCTAGGGGAATGGGAGGGTTGCAACTGTGTCCAAAAAATCCAACAGTGCTTGGATTTTGCGACTGGAAGGGGTTGCATTGGTGACATTGGTGAACGAGTCACAGGGCGTCACAGTGATCTTTGGCCGCACAACAAGCATCATGGCCAAAGTCACTAACCTAGCCTGGCTCTATCAGTAAGATCAATTGAGCACCCAATCTATCAGACATATCTGTCCCAGTCTTACCACTGGTTAAAGTGGAGAGTTGGTCGACATCCCCAAATTCATGCACACATCTCTCCACTGAAATAAGGGGCTGTGATTGATTCAGAACCAGCCACAGGACCCCCACCATTAACCATTGCTATGATTGATTAACATTAAAGGTACTACAGAGAACACTTAATGGTTTATACTAAAGACATGGTAGCGATCCTCAATCTGAATAATATTGCTAATAATATGATCTACTGTGTATTATAACTATATCAATGGAATACATCACTGCATCATGTCATTTAAATCATAAGTTGACACCTCTTTACAGGATAGATAGGTGATAAGTGTGTGATCGCTAGAGGACCCATTGCGCGGACCCCCACCAATCACAAGATCAGAGGTCCTGTATTCCTCATTGTAATAGATCCCATCACTTGAACCCCTACCAATCACAAGATCAGAGGTCCTGTATTCCTTATTATAATAGACCCCATCACTCACACCCCTACCAATCACAAGATAGGAGATCCTATGTTGAATGGACCAACAGTTGTGAATGTGCATTGCCTCTCCAGTCAAGGCCTATGGGACTGATGAACATAGCACTATACTCACCTACCTTTATCAGGTCCTCAGTGACTGGAGAGGCAGTGACATGTACTCCATTTAAATGAGGAACACATGACCCATGTTATGATTGGTGGGGTCTTGCCAGGACTCACAGCGATCAGATACTTATCATCTATCCTGTGAATAGGGGTAAGTTGTGATTGTGGGATTCCCGCTTTAAGGACTAATATATATAACAAAATCTCTGGTGATCTTTTTCCAGCAAAAATATACCTTTATATCCCTTTTTCGGATGGGTATACTTTCCTTAAGAAAAAAGACTTAAAGATACTCTCATTATAATATAAAAGTATTGTGTAGGAATGACATTTCTTGCCATAGTATAATAATAAGGTGTGGCCTACAAAGTGATACACTATGATAACATACATCATGATCAATATCAAACAGAAAAACAAATCATCTCACTGTTGTGATATATTTCAGTAGTCACTGACTGAATAGGCGGAGCTTA
This sequence comes from Leptodactylus fallax, assembly GCA_947044405.1. Taxonomy (NCBI): domain Eukaryota; kingdom Metazoa; phylum Chordata; class Amphibia; order Anura; family Leptodactylidae; genus Leptodactylus; species Leptodactylus fallax. The sequence goes on from CAMRHE010000102.1 coordinate 3,625,124, forward strand.
TGTATTAATAGTGCTCTTGACAAGAACAATGGCGACCCACTAATTTTAATAACATAATGACATTATAGGGAATCTGTATGCCTGGTCTAGTGTACTGTACATAAAGATGTAGCAGAGTTAACCTGAACTTCTGTAATTGCTTAAACTGCTGCTGCCTGATATCACAGAAGACAACAAAAAGCAATGAAAAGTTACTGAAAAAGATTTTTTCTATGATTTTTCATTGGTTTTTGTTGTCTTGTGTTATAATATTTCACGCTGCAACCAATTGCAGAAGTTCGGGTTAACACGGCTACATCTCTACATGATACTTACTGTAGCTCATAACTAGCGTGATAAAATGATACATGTTTAACAATGTTGCCACTGCCTGTTGATATTTTGGGGACAGGGAACGTTGCAATGTATTGATAAATATGGTACATGTATCAAAAGCTATATTTTATAAAATAATATATAACAAGATTGAACCATGAGTCCCATTGTCATAAAGGGCCAGATGGCACTCTGAAGGCATTTAATGGGCATCACTTTAGTTCTGGCTACACATGCTGGACCATTACTTGCGATATCAGTAAATTGGTCCTCTATTACCGGATTTAGACCCAGGAAAATGAGAACGATGCCTAACAAATCAAACCCAAATCATCGTGATTATGATCTAGTTGCTGAGACTGAGCCCCAGATGATAGGATCTGCTTTTATGTGTCCAATATTAAACAAAAGGGCCATATTATTCTGTGACAGAAGTACTTTATGTCACAGAAAAAACATTTTGGACATAGAGTAACGGACAGAAAAAATGCCATATCCAATACATGGAAATTATATAGGCACATTATGTTCTTTACACACTGCTCCCTTGAAAGATATCATTGTCTCTCCTGACAGTCCTGTGGCTGCCTAGCTTATTGCCTGTGTAATGTCTATTTTCTGCCTTGCAGCAATCAGTTCTATTTTATGTTCAGTTTATTTTTAAGCATTCTTATTGTTTGCGGGGAAAAAAATCACTAGGGTCTAATTTAGTCACATAAGCTGTAAAACATCCAAAATAACAAACTGTCTTCAAGTGTTAGGAATCAAAAGAAACTTTCAAGATGCTTGCCAGTATTGCAATATACATCCTCTTGTATTCTTTCCTCTGGATACAATGGGCAGCATGACACAGTCAGGGACACCCCCTGCTGACAGCTACAAGTGTGACATAGCCACATTGGAGAGATACAAGTGCTTATATACCATAGAATCAGGCTATGCTGCTGCTGCAGTGCTCATGGAGAGAGGGGGCCCTGCCCTGGTTGATAAGCAATTCAGCAAACACCTTTTTAGTAAGCAAGAAGGTGGGGAATTGGCCCAAAAGGCAAAAGGTGAAGTAAATATTGGACTCATCTGTCCGGTAAAACATGGCATCATGATATGGCCTTCTCGCTTCTGTAAATGCTAAAGGATAGATGAATACATGAATGGGCGCAAGTGTCATATGACAGAAAACAGTATTGGTTAGTTTGAATGGGTAGTAATATACAGGGGTACTGACCTGGGTCTGCCAGCAGATAAAGATCTGAGCTGAATAGTAGCTGAAAGTGTACAGTATTTACATATAATGAGACATGCCTCTAAACCCACCAATGCCCCATTTGACCCTATCCCATCCCTGTGTGCCCCCAAATAGTAAAACTGATCTCCTCTGCGTGATGAATCCTCCTTAGTGCCATCATACAGTATAATGTCCCCTTAGTGCTCCCACATAGTGTAATGCCCCATTATTGTCTCCACACAGTATAATGCCCACTTAGAGGCCTCCACATGATATAATGCCCCATTGGTTCCCCCCCATGGTATAATGTCCTATTGGTGCCCCCAAACAATATAATGCCCCATTAGTGGGGTCCATGTGGTATAATGTCCTATTGGTGCCCCCAGACAATATAATGCCGCATTAGTGGCCTCCATGTGATATAATGTCCTATTGGTGCCTCCACACAGCATAATGTCCCTTTCCCCCACACAGTTTAATTCCCGGTTAGTCCCCGCATATAGTAGAATGCCATATTTGTGCTCCACCCACAATATAATGTCGCCTAGTACCTCAGTACAGTATAACACCCCATTAGTGCCTCCACACAGTAAAATGAAACTTTAGAGCCCCACACAGAATAAATTCCCCCACAGTGCCCCCACTGGAGATGTAGGGCACCTGAAGAAAACTCCCTCCTTGCTCTTGCGTACTGACATCGACAGCATTTGGGAGAAAGATCGCTGTCCCTTTTGCATTGATGGGTCACAGTAGCGGCATCAGGAATCATCCCTGCTGCCTACACAGCAGCATAGACATGGCAATGCCGATCCTGTGTAGGCAGCAGGGATTATTGCCTATTTTGTCATAAAACCTCATAATCTCAGAGAGTGTGGGGTCAAGTACGTAAAAACCTATATAATTCTTATATTAGTCCTTTACTCACATTAAGTCTCATGTATCAATGCCTTTACCCCAGCTATCCCCGGCACGAACACCATATGCTTGAAAAGGGATGGCGAACAGTCCTATATGACTCTTCAGTATGCATGTGCCTATCCATATGAGAAGAAGAATAAATGCATGAGAAAACAGGGGCTCCCATATCAATTATTGTACATCAGAAAAATGACATCATTGTGTCAGACAGTATAGCAAGAAAACAATAATTAATAACTCATTGCACATTTATTTCCACCAAGTACTGACAGCTTTACCTGGCACAATAAATCAACATGCTTCAATGCTATCAATTGCCTGTGTGAGTGCATTAAAAACGTTGTACATAGACGTCAGTCAGGATCTTCTTTATGGCACAGGTACAAGATGGCTTTTTAAAGAGTTCCCATTCTTTGATAACAGTAAGGAAGAATATCCACAGTGTTTCCTGGAATAGCTGCGTATAATGTTTAAATCCAAATAGCAATAAGTGATCAAAAATAGTTAGAGCACTGGTTCTTAACCTTGTTTGAGGTACCGAACCCATCAGTTTCATATGCACATTCACCGAACCCTTCTTTAGTGATAAATCAAATGTGATTTTTTTCCAAATTCAAGACATAGGTTTGCGATCAGGTAAGCAACTTCGTACGATGCGGTGAGGATCGGTTTGTTCACAGGTACAAATCCAAGAGCAGGCAGAGTGGCCCTTTCATCGAATCTCGCTCTTTTCACCTTGAATTCAGCAAGCGTTGTGTTCTTATATTCCCCATCTCCATGTAACTTCAAGAAGTGTTCCTTTAGTTTTGCCAGTGTGAGATTAGAGTTGCTCAACTTAGCATTGCAAATCATGCAGATAGGACGCTGACTCCCATCACGTTCCGTGATACATGTGAATCCATGTTGTACATATTCGTCCAACCATTTTCTTTTTTTGCTTGAGATAGTTAGTATGGATTAAAATATTAAGAAAGAAAGCACACAACGTATGACTTCAACAGTCACACGGTGACTACTGAGCACACTAAATTCCCCGCAGCACTGATTGGCCAATTAATGTAACGTGATCATCTGCAGCAAGTGATGGCCAAGAGGGGCGTGTCATCACAAATTTACATAATGAGACGGGTGTGTCTTGACCTCCGTGGCGGAGGCTCCGCCGAACCCCTGAGACCGACTCACCGAACCCCTAGGGTTCGATAGAACCCCAGTTAATAACCATACTCTGTTTTAGAGTATGTTCACACAGAAATTTGATGCTGATTTTGAAGTGGATTCTGCCTCCAAACCAGTGCCAAATTCAGCAATCGAAGCAGGACACTGAAAATATAAGCTTCCTGCTCAATCTTTCTGCAGATTCCGTACCAATTCAGGTGCAGAACTGGGGCGAGTCATTCCGTGAATTAGCCTCGTTCATGTGAGGCTAGTCAGCAAAAAAAGCCACAGCCAGAAAGTTGGAAAGTGGAGAGGAATTTGAGACAGAAGAATTCCTGTTCTCTTTTCACACTGTGAAAATATCCCTAGAATACATTCACGGCTGTTTTGCATCTAGGGGTACCCACTCACACAGATCCCCCATAGATTTGAGTTTATCTTTGACAGTGCATTAAAATGGACAGTAAAGAAAATGGTCTAGCCCTCTTCACATATATTGAATTTTATACAGTTGTGTTACAGCCATTAACAGCACCATCACCATGTGAATAGCGCTTTAAGCCGGTGCCCCACGCTGCGATGACATTACATTTTGGAAAACACTGCATTTTACAGTACCTACAAAGTGGATGGGACTCTGGCGAATCCCATCCACACATTGCAGAAAAAAAATCTGCAGTGGAAATGCTGCGTTGTCCATATAGGACCTTCTGTGAAAAATGTTGCGGAAAAAAAAATGCGATACGTTTCCGCCATGGTCTTTTCTGCAGCAGCGGCTCGCTACATGGGGCCTTAGCCTTAGGGTACGTTCTCATGGAGGAATTTGTCGTGGATTTGGGGCGGATTCCAACCCCAAATTTGCTTTTGGTTTTCAATAATACCTCCACACAGGAAATGACTTCCTACTCTAAACAGACCTGTATAATACCAACCATATTGGGAATAATACCAACTACAGTACCAGCATAAAACCACACATAGAAGTGTCGATACAATAATACCAACCACAAAGTGTATTAACATATAGCCATGCAAGCTGTTATACAAATATTCAGAAATGGCAGCCATATTAAAGGGGTTTCCTAAGCTTATGCTTTTGAAGATCATTGGGGATCTGACATCTGGGACTCTCCCTGGTCAGGTGAGCACTGTGGCCTCTTTACTATTTACCAACATAGATAATAATCAATTCATACTTGGAAAACCCCTTTAAGGATATTATAGACATTGTGACTATCGCTACTTTCATCATGGTGCCAAAGAAAATGTATTAACTATATATTAACTGCCATAAAACCCAAATAATTACTATTCGTCTATGTGAAAGTTAAGTACAATGTCCTCATAATAAATGGTAGTGTGCAAGCAAAACTGCATATAATCTGCATCAGTGGCCAAATAATAGTGAAACTAGTGCACCTAAAAACAACAACTCCAATGTAGAAACACAAGGCCCATGTAATAATAAATATAATACGTAACAGCAAATACCAAGTCCACATATTAACAAACACAGTGCTAATTACCAATATAGAGCTCACATAATAAAAAAAAACAGTTATATCCTGATATCTGCCATGGTACACAGCATCCTGAGAAATGCCTCTGGAAAATATCCAGTAGATACTATACATGGATGGATGAATGCATGCCCACAACCCTGGAGGAAGCAGGAACATAAAATCAGATTCCTTCCTGTCTCATCTCTGAACTTCTCTAATGATCATTATTTGCCCTCAAAGCAGGTTTCCTGGGACCCTTAAAGGCATGTCTGTCAAATTAAGGAACAGAGCAAAGAGGGAGATTTAGTCAGGTACATTTAATATTCAGCACTCCCTATTACAGCATTGTTTTGGATATTACCTAGCTTTCCTGGAGCACTGAAAGGCAAATTTGGCATGGCACAATTATAAAGCAAGGAGGGAGTTATTTAAGTATATTTTAATTCAGTGGTCTGTAGTACAGCTCACATGGTAAGTTACCCAGTTTCCCTAGGATCCTGAAAATCATATCTGGCAACTTTTTGAACAAATACAAAACTAGGAAGGGGACTTATTCAGTAATATTTAGTACTCAGCAGTCTCTATTGCAGCATTATCTGGTATGTTATCCTGAAAGTATGGAACAATAGTGGAACCCAAAGGCAAATCTAACAAACTTAGGCATGATTTTGGGAGTGAGCAGGGGGATTTATTTAAGTATACTTAGTACTGAGCAATCCCTGTTACTGCAATGCCTGGTATGTTATCTAGCTTTCACAGAAACCTGAAAGGCACATCTAGTAAGCTTTGGCATGATTCTGAAACATGGAGAGATATATTTAGGTACATTTATTATTCAACAGTCCCTATTACAGCATTACCTGGTATGTTACCCAGTTGTCCCAGGACCCTGGAAAGCAAATCTGCTATGTTATGTAGTAAAAAGGTGGATTTATTTATGTGAATCTAGTATTCAGTAGTCTCTATATGCTATTTTACCCAACTTTACCAGAATGCTGAAAGGGAAATCTAGCAAGATATGATACAATAATAGAGCAGGTAGTTGGATTTATTTAGGTAGATGTACTATTCAGCAGTTTCTATTACCCAGCTTCCCCTAGACCCTGAATGACAAATTTGCCTAGCAAAATTATTATACTTTCCTTAGCCCCGAGAATACACTAGGTGGAGTCCCAGGGGAGGTGTAAAAGAATAAAAAAAACATTTATACTCACCTTGCCTCACCTCTTTTAGGCCTCCTTATGGTGTACGCCATTATCTCTCAGTCTCCTCAGTGACATCATGTGTCCAGGTTCACTGCTGAGGCCTGTGATTGGGCTTTAGTGGTCACATGGACATCTGCATTTTACTGTAGCAATTGGGCCGTTCCAGAGCTCACTGCATCAAAACTGACTATGATGCAGTGACTCCTACAGTGCTGGCCAAAAGTATTGGCACCCCTGCAATTCTGTCAGATAATACTCAATTTCTTCCAGAAAATGATTGCAATCACAAATGCTTTGGTAATAATATCTTCATTTAATTTGTCTTCAATGGAAAACCACAAAAAGAATTGTCAAAAAGCCAAATTGGATATAATTCCACACCAAACATAAAAAAGAGGGGTGGACAAAAGTATTGGCACCCTTTGAAAAATCATGTGATGCTTCTCTAATTTGTGTAATTAACAGCACCTGTTACTTACCTGTGGCACATAACAGGTGGTGGCAATAACTAAATCACACTTGCAGCCAGTTGAAATGGATTAAAGTTGACTCAACCTCTGTCCTGTGTCCTTGTGTGTACCACATTGAGCATGGAGAAAAGAAAGAAGACCAAAGAACTGTCTGAGGACTTGAGAAGCAAAATTGTGAGGAAGCATGAGCAATCTCAAGGCTACAAGTCCATCTCCAAAGACCTGAATGTTCCTGTGTCTACCGTGCGCAGTGTCATCAAGAAGTTTAAAGCCCATGGCACTGTGGCTAACCTCCCTAGATGTGGACGGAAAAGAAAAATTGACGAGAGATTTCAACGAAAGATTGTGCGGATGGTGGCTAAAGAAACTCGACTAACATCCAAACAAGTTCTAGCTGCCCTGCAGTCCGAGGGTACAACAGTGTCAACCCGTACTATCCATCGGCGTCTGAATGAAAAGGGACTCTATGGTAGGATACCCAGGAAGACCCCACTTCTGACCCAGAGACATAAAAAAGCCAGGCTGGAGTTTGCCAAAACTTACCTGAGAAAGCCAAAAACTTTTTGGAAGAATGTTCTCTGGTCAGATGAGACAAAAGTAGAGCTTTTTGGGAAAAGGCATCAACATAGAGTTTTCAGGAAAAAAAAAGAGGCCTTCAAAGAAAAGAACACGGTCCCTACAGTCAAACATGGCGGAGGTTCCCTGATGTTTTGGGGTTACTTTGCTGCCTCTGGCACTGGACTGCTTGACTGTGTGCATGGCATTATGAAGTCTGAAGACTACCAACAAATTTTGCAGCATAATGTAGGGCCCAGTGTGAGAAAGCTGGGTCTCCCTCAGAGGTCATGGGTCTTCCTGCAGGACAATGACCCAAAACACACTTCAAAAAGCACTAGAAAATGGTTTGAGAGAAAGCACTGGAGACTTCTAAAGTGGCCAGCAATGAGTCCAGACCTGAATCCCATAGAACACCTGTGGAGAGATCTCAAAATGGCAGTTTGGAGAAGGCACCCTTCAAATCTCAGGGACCTGGAGAAATTTGCCAAAGAAGAATGGTCTAAAATTCCAGCAGAGCATTGTAAGAAACTCATTGATGGTTACCGGAAGCGGTTGTTCGCAGTTATTTTGTCTAAAGGTTGTGCTACCAAGTATTAGGCTGAGGGTGCCAATACTTTTGTCCGGCCCATTTTTGGAGTTTTGTGTAAAATGATCAATGATTTGACCTTTTTTTCATTCTCTTTTGTGTTTTTTCATTGCAAGCAAAATAAATGAAGATATTATTACCAAAGCATTTGTGATTGCAATCATTTTCTGGAAGAAATTGAGTATTATCTGACAGAATTGCAGGGGTGCCAATACTTTTGGCCAGCGCTGTATGCACACAGCCAAGTTCAGTCCAGGAAATACAGCCCACACACAGACTCTTTTCCACGGATGGGACTCAGTCCTGTGAAAGGGCACCTAGTTGGGCACTTCAATAAGAATGGTGTACAGAACTCCGGTCTTAATAAATTCCCCCCATTATGTATATACTTTGCAATACTAATCCCAATTACATTTCCCCCTTTTTTATTAATAGCCTCTTGTAAAACTTTAAAGAGTAGCATGTTTTCTTACAATTATTTATTGTGCCATTCCTCTCTTATTCTTCCTGAAGATATATGAATAAATTGACAACTTGGTGTTACCATTCACCTTATCAATAGGGTGTGTCCCGGCACAGACTAATATTGTCAGCAGTGATTGGACAATTTGTACAAGGATACAACCCCAACTGTCAGTTTATTTATTCATTTTCAGGAGGAATAAAAGAGGATTAGCACAATATAGAGGTCGCAGAAAAGATGTAGAGCCGATGGGTGCTGTTCAAACCTTTAAAGGATATGTACACTGCACACAAACTTTCGTTCTTTTATTATTTAGATTATCAAAGAGCCTTGATTGAGAATTTCAGGGCTGTGGAGTCAGAGTTTTGGGTAGAGTTAAAAAAAAAGTTGCCAACTCCAGCTTTCAAAATAAAACTATTAATATTATATAACACAATTATTGATATCATCTGAGAATCTCTTTTGTCTCAAGGGCATTGAAACCTCTTTTTTGTGTTCTGTTCCTCTCTTTGGTATCACAATCACTCTTTTCTGGAAGAAGAGGAGCTTTGCTGCTCCTGCCTGATCATGGCTCTCAGTTATTTATGAAGGGTTTAAAGTCAGGCTGTGGGAAAACATAGGCGTCAGAGTCAGTCGGTGTTTTGGCCTACTGACTCCACAGCCCTGGCAAATATCCCATTTTGTGTACTCAGCACTTATGCAGCCTTTTGTTTCTCCATGGTTACAGATTATGAACAAATCCTGTGTAGTCTAATCGTGTAATCCTGTGTTCCTTTTTTTCTGTCTGCCTCCTATTCTATTCTCTATAGATTAAAGAGGACTTTTCATGTCCTCATGTATACACACGTGGACAAAATTGTTGGTACCCCTCGTTTAATGAAAGAAAAACCTGCAATGGTCACAGAAATAACTTGAATCTGAGAAAAGTAATTTGCCAAACTACATGTTGACGAGCCACAAAGCTTCTGGGAGAATGTCCTATAGACAGATGAGACAAAAATCGAAATTTTTGGCAAGGCACATCAGCTCTATGTTCACAGATGGAAAAATTAAGCATATCTTGAAAAGAACACTGTCCCTACTGTGAAACATGGAGGAGGCTCTGTTATGTTCTGGGGCTGCTTTGCTGCATCTGGCACAGGGTGTCTTGAATCTGTGCAGGGTACAATGAAATCTCAAGACTATCAAGGGATTCTAGAGAGAAATGTGCTGCCCAGTGTCAGAAAGCTTGGTCCCAGTCGCAGGTCATGGGCCTTGCAACAGGATAATGACCCAAAACACACAGCTAAAAACACCCAAGAATGGCTAAGAGGAAAACATTGGACTATTCTGAAGTGGCCTTCTATGAGCCTTGACCTAAATCCTATTGAGCATCTTTGGAAGGAGCTGAAACATGCCGTCTGGAAAAGGCACCCTTCAAACCTGAGACAACTGGAGCAGTTTGCTCATGAGGAGTGGCCAAAATACCTGTTGAGAGGTGCAGAAGTCTCATTGACAGTTACAGGAATCGTTTGCTTGCAGTGATTGCCTCAAAAGGTTGTGCAACAAAATATTAAGTTAAGGGAACCATCATTTCTGTCCAGGCCTGTTTCATGAGTTTTCTTTTTTTTTTAAATTCTGTTGAAGCATGGTTGAAAAGCAATGTCTGACTCTCATTTGTTCATTTTCATAGAATTTTTATATATTATTACTTTTGTCAGATTCAAGTTATTTCTGTGACCATTGTGGGTTTTTCTTTCATTAAACGAGGGGTACCAATAATTTTGTCCACGTGTGTATGTAGTTTTATATACTGCTAGAAAGCTGACTGTGCGCTGAATTCAGTTGGCTTTCCCGGTATGTGCCCCTGTGAAGGAGATATCGGTGCCATTAGTTTTGGCACTGATCATTCCCCACTGTCAGAAGGGCGTTCCTTATAGCTCAATGTCATTGCTGGGCTGTAAGGAACGCCCCCCAGACAGTACCCTAACATAGCCTTGTACTGTCCTGCGATGACGCTGAGCTATGAGGAACGCCCTTCTGACAGTGGGGAATGATCGGTGTCGAAACTAAAGGCACTGATATCTCCTCCACCCGGAGACATCCCAGGAAAGCCGACTGAATTCAGCGCACTGTCAGCTTTCTACCGGTATATAAAACCACACTTTCATGAGGTCCTCTTTAACAAGAAGAGGGTAGGTTAGGGTTACTCAGGACTGTAGTGTGTTCTTTTTTGCCTGAACTATTTATTGGAGCACATTTATTAAGCTACTTGCGCCTTTTTTGGTATAAACTGCACCTTTTTGTGGTTTCTTTCTACCCTGCGCTTTATTTATTAAGCCTTTGTGCTTTTTTTTTCCAGTTATTATTACTTACATGTTCCTTAAGGTAGAGCTTGGTACAGTTGTATCTCATATAGGACATATAGAGAAACATGAGTTAAACAGTCTAGAGACCAAGCTGATACAATTAATTTTCACTGAAACAATGTAGAAAACTAATGAAACAGGAAGTCATTTAGTTTATAGACGATTATTTCTATTCACTGTATATGACAATGATCTAAATATCTAAAAGAATCTAAATATCATAATACAAAAGTTTCAGAACTGTTGGAGACTCCGTTGTAGAGTCTGCACGGAGGACTTTTTCCACTGCCAATTTCAGTTTAAAAATGACGGACAAGGCTCCATATGTAACTGTTGTTTTAGTGGTCAGCCTCTCCATTGTTTGGATCCCCCAATGGACCCAAACAACAGAGAGATAGCGCTAGTATGGTTTATACAATGGTTAGATTTTATTACAACAGTACTGGTCAGAGAAATTGCTACAGATACAGAGGTGTAGACATTTATAGAGAGATTGAGATAATGAGACCTAATATAACAAGAAGTATCTTCTTACGCTAGGTTCACATCTGTGTTCAGGTTTCCGTTTGGGGAGTTCGCTTGGGGACCCCCGAACAGAAACCTAATCCGCTTTAAAAAATGGTTACCTTCGGAAACCAGCGGACACCATAGACTATAATGGGGTCTGCCGGGTTTCCACCCGAAAAGAGCAGAAAATGCAGAGAGAAAAGCGCTGCTTGCAGAACTTTTCTCTCCGCATTTTTAAAGCCGAATGGGGAATGTAATCCCCAGGTGCAGGTGTGAACCTAGCCTTAGTCCTTATTCACACATCTGACATTTGAAAATCAAAACCAGGAGCCATTTGAAAGCATAGAACAAGAGCAGATCTTTCATTTGCGTCATTTCTATGTGTAGTCTCCAGTCCTGGTTTTGGAATACAATCACTGTTGCAAAACACTGATCAAACACTGAAATGTGAATAAGGTCTAAAGGCCCTATTAGATGAGGCAATATTCAGGGCAATTATCGGCTATAAGCGCTACTAGGAATAGTTGTTGCTAATAGTTGTCCTTTCTAATAATAGTGCTGCCGACCAATGCTCCATGGGTGTAAAAAGATGCCGACCGCACCACATTATCATGTATAATCTGATCAGTGCAGCCAAACTGGGGAGGAACAACCACTGCAGAGATCACTTCTCCCCCATTCAGTTTGCATCGGTCTGTGTAATAAGGCTGATGCAAATGAGTGTCGATCAAAGAGTTTCTCGTTGATCAACAGCCTTCATTGTGAGCAACTGTGTATTGAGAATCTATGCTCACAGTTGTATTTGATTTGGAGATCCGTGCGGAACAACTTACTGGTTTCTGAACATTGTGCTTATGTTTTTTGGGGGTTTTTTTTTAGCCAAAAACTGAAGGCAGGTTATTTTGGAGCCCCAATGGCCAGGCTTGTGTAAGAGGGGGTGAACTAGAAGTATTACACACTAACCCGTACAAATTGCACTATTATGTTTCTATACTGAAAAGCATTATTATGACATTAGAATGTATTATAGAATGTGATAATGTCATGCTGTTTACTACTATATTGTGCTGTTTTATACTTTGTACCCCATGTAGTCCAGGAACTACCAAGTACGTACACTAGGAGCTGGTGAACAGTTTCCTGAGTTGTGTTGCCGCTTTTCTGTGCTAGTAGCTGATAGCAGGAATGGTGTTCCTGGATGTCAACCTGCAGGAAGAAGAGGTATCATTGAGATATAACATTATAAAATACCATAAACCACTTGGTTCTATTCTAGGAAACTTTATACCAGTCCTTTGGTTACTCAAACACTTGACTTCATGAGCCCCCCATGTAAACATTGGACGTGTTGCTATCTGCCTCCATAGACACTAAGATGGCAGTGGTCATGTGATTAAACTATGACATCACTCTGTCTACTTCTGTGCAGTGCAGATACAAGAGCTTTTATTAACAATATATGCTGAATATGTTGAGCACCTACATTGAAAAGGACAAAGCCAGGGACAGCCAAGGAAGTGGTCATGTGGTTAAATCACATGACCATCGCCATCTTAGTTCTTATAGACACAAACAGAGCTGTGTCCAATGTATACATGGGCAGCAGGGGGAATTGAAATAAAAACTGTGGGTAAGCAGATAGCTGGTATAAAGATTCCTACCATAGAACACAATGGTTTATGGAATATTACAGTTTTTATTAGAAACTGGCCAACACTTCTCAGGAATGTGTTGACAAAGTACGGCAGAGGTCAGGAGCAATTCCTGAGAAGGGAAGAGGTCTAACAACTATAGTGACCTCTTGATGCACCAAGGCATTTAAGAGGGGCATTCTGTCATAGGGATAGCCTCCCTCTGACCCTCAGTGGTACAAAAGGTTTGGGCAAGAGTCATCTTGGGCTTTCAAATTCTGCAGTTGTTCAACTATTGTCCTGTTGAAGGGTATTCTACCATATTGTCCTACTGTCCTGTTGAAGGGTATTCTACCATATTGTCCTACTGTCCTGTTGAAGGGTATTCAACCAGATTGTCCTACTGTCCTGTTGAAGGGCATTCTACCATATTGTCCTACTGTCCTGTTGAAGAGTATTCTACCATATTGTCCTACTGTCCTGTTGAAGGGTATTCTACCATAGTGTCCTACTGTCCTGTTGAAGGGTATTCTACCATATTGTCCTACTGTCCTGTTGAAGGCTATTCTACCATATTGTCCTACTGTCCTGTTGAAGAGTATTCTACTATATTGTCCTACTGTCCTGTTGAAGGGTATTCTACCATATTGTCCTACTGTCCTGTTGAAGGGTATTCTACCATATTGTCCTACTGTCCTGTTGAAGGATATTCTACCATATTCTCCTACTGTCCTTTTGAAGAATATTGTACCATATTATCCTACTGTCCTGTTGAAGAGTATTCTACCATATTGTCCTATTGTCCTGTTGAAGAATATTATACCATATTATCCTACTGTCCTGTTGAAGGGTATTCTATCATATTGTCCTACTGTCCTGTTGAAGAATATTGTACCATATTATCCTACTGTCCTGTTGAAGTGTATTCTACCATATTCTACAATCTTAAATTGATTATAAGCAGAAAAGGGAATGTATCTACAAAATGACCAATTTTGTTTCAAACCAAGCTTTTTATGTTAAACACAAAAAGCTTGTTTTTGGGGGGGGGGGGGTTTTTTGTAATTTTCTACTGCAAATTTTACTTTAGCCACTAAGCCTAAATAGACTGACAGATGGCAATTCCATACGGGTCATTGCGGTAGTCACCTCATCTACATCACAGACACGACATACAGGAATACAAAAGAAGATAACATCTGTATAGATAACACCACTAACACATCAGTGAATCCACTACTGAAAATAGATTATGTCACAACTTATCTACTCCCCTCCCTGAGCATACCTAGAAAACTCTCTGATAGACCTCCATGAGTCAGCATCTGTCTATCGTTGCCTATGGCCATGACTATACTGCGTGATAAAGCATATCACTAAATACTGAGAACCGAGCAGAGGAGAAGCTCAGACAAGATGGCAGTCCCCATAATCATGTACAGAAAATAGACTAAAGATCTACAACCAGGAAATAAAAATATGTCTTTCACTATATGTTTTAATAAATAATATAATAATAATTTATAATAATAAAAACTGTCAATTCACTTTAAGCTTTGTCTACCACTTAAAATAATGTTAACTGCTAAAAGTGGACATAGCAAGGACACTGACACTCAAAAAGCTGTAAGTGCATTACTGTAATCGGGTGTACGTAGGATTTTCCACAGGGGGTGTATCATGGGGGGTTCCCCCCTGACACACTATAGTACCCCCTAAATGCTTCCACACAATAGTTCTCCAAGGACCCACATACTAAAGTGCCCCCAAGTCACACACACTATAATTTTAACAACAATTCTTAGTACTTGCCACACCTAAAACTCCTTACTTCTTCTCTGATCCTGGAGCACACAGAAGGTGCATAGAAGTTCTATAGGCGGTAAGTATGGTAAATCACACTCACAGCTTACTCGGGGGCCCTACCACAACCAATGAATACTTCCATCGGGGGCCATACCACAACCAATGAATACTTCCACCACTTCATTAGTAAATCTGCCCCATTGTATCAAAGAAAAAAAAATGCATGTGTGTTCTAGACAACTAGATTCTGCAATGACGATAGTATGTTGAATGCTGGGATGACAGATCCACGTTAATTCGTATATATCCAAGTTAATGAAGGATTGTGACACTTCATCATACTATACAAAACCGAGTGGCGATAATGAAATTGGATGAAAACTTGCAGGAGATCCAGTAAAACATTTATTGTGTTTTGTAAAATAGATAAAAAAATCCAACCGGCAACACCAATCATTACAGGCAATGAGCGAGGCTGAAATACTAAACCATATTAATATGAGTCAATCAATAGATTTCACTTACTAGGCATAGCTATTAACCTGAAACTTTGTGATCACTGCTCCGATGGTTGAGAGAATAGAGAACGCTTATTTTTAATCTTTATTCCTTCCCAGAACTCTTCCACCATCTGAAGCAATCATCCCAGGGAGTTGATGTATTTTCGATTGTTTTCCAATCGCAAAGTGATATATTGAAGGTAATCTTGTTCTCCTATGAATCTAAATGAAGTCTATGGTATTGATTGCAACTTACACCAAGCAGCAGATATCTTCATTCTGTCCTGCTCTTCCAGGACCCATGCTGCTCTTCTGATCAGCCTGCGGTTTACTTTAAATAATACAAAACTTTAGGGAAGATCTTTTTGTCAATATCATTTTTTTCTGGCTCAGTCTGCCCTCAGTTCTAGTATCACTCTTATTATTACTGTTAATGAATGAAGCTTTTTTTTTTCTTTCTAAGTCATTTTTTTTTCCCAATTTGACCCTTTCATGGAACGGAGGCAAACTGCGTGAAATTACCTGCAAGGATTACAAGTATTACAGGCCAATGAAAGCTCCTAGCCTTGTTTTACAAACCCTTAATCCCCTGTCATTCTGAGGATACAAACAAGCCTAGCTCTATTCTTTAACTTTCACCAGCTGGACACAGCTAATTCCTATGCTTAATATTCCCAAGAAATATCACAAGTTGAAGACCCCCGGATTTCCAGTGCATCCATTATAAACATTTCACATATCATGCGTGAAAAACTCTGAAGGTGTCTTTTAAAAGGGGGCATTAAACCCCCAAAGAAACCAATTTTCTTCTCTGTCCAAATCGGAATGTTTGGGGTTTAGAAGGAGTCACTGGAGCGTATTTAGAGGATTTTATGAGATTTTCCAGAATGACTTAATCTTATTGTGATCATTATTAATGAATGGAACCCCAATTTGGACCTAATATCTTGTACAATGCAAGGAGATCCTGACCCACAACCTTAAGCAAACCTCATCCAGTGCCTGCTAACAATCCAGCCAAAATCCCACAGACTGCGGAGAGACAATAAGACAACACAGAGCTGATAGCCTTCTACTTTGGTCCATCTGTGAATACCACACCAATTTCCTAGAGCTTTGTGCTCAGCAAATGAAGTCATTATCTCAACAGATATTCTCACAAACTCAATAACGTCTTTAATAAAGATCGGGGATGTATTTGTTCTACATAGTGGAGGAGGATTAATCTGCACTACTCGGGACAGCAATTGTGCCATTGCAGTTGTTCCGCTTTGGCAGATGCTGTATTGAAAAATTCGACTAGAAGAACACCACCTGTGTCTGACAGGGCAGCAGCTATCAGAAAATTGTCAAATCTTTAACTGTCAGAAACAAAATAAAAGTCACTTAAAAGAAAACATTTTGGGAAATGGCTCTAAAAAAAAAAATACAGCGACCTGAACCACTGATTTTGATATTGCGTGTTTTGGCATTTTCTAAAGAGCCATGTTAGGTCTTTGTTTTTTTTGTTTTTTTTTATTTCCGCTTTATGGCTACGGTCGCACATTGCCGAACGCAGCTTTTTTTTGTTGCAGATTTTGCTGCGGTTCTTTGAGCCAAAGCCAGGAGTGGATTTAGCAGCAGGTAGAAGTATAAGAGCTTCCTATACATTTCCCATTCCTTTTGTAGCCATTCTTGGCTTTGGCTCAAAAAACTGCAGCAAAATCTGCAACAAAAAAAGCTGAGTTAACGTGGGGCTGTAGCCTTAGGAATTAAGATGGATTTTAAGAAAACATTGAAACACACTTGGGATCAAGTGTGGACATAATTTAATATTCACCAGTCAGTCACATACAATTCTATTAACACTCATTAATAGAGTTCTATTGAAATGTATATGTATGTCTTATATAAGAGAAAGCACCAAGTGGCTACATCTTAGACTATTCTCTCATAATCCTCATGCAACTCCAACTCCATGTGGGAGAACCATGTATGGCAGTCCGTGTGCCACCATATGGTATAATATCTCAGTCATATACTGTAGTCCAGAATTTGATGTCCAGATAAAAAAGACAATACCAATCCATAACAGCAATATGTGTCCTTAAAGAGGTCTTTTACCACCTCCACCTCCACTTTCCATTCTTTAGCTGATTTCGGCACAGTTAAATTATATTCTTTAGACCCTTACTATTTCCACACACAATATGCTAATTATCCTATCTACTGTTAGGTTGGTCGTTCCAGGCTATCTGCTCCAGCCCAGGACCACCCACCTGACAATAGAGAGCCTAATTAGCATATTGGGTGCTGAAACTATCAACACTGATTTCTCAGAAACAGTAGGGGCTAGAGAAAAATTCCAACACCATCAGAATCAGTGGAGCACCACCTACCTATTGAAGGAGTTGGAGTTGGTGTAGGTAGTGAAAGCTCCTCTAAACTGTCACTAGGAGTTTACTAAGAGCTGTATGGTATATAAATAAATTATAAATAAAATTTCTCCACATTTTTATGCATATACATACATACATTTTTACTGTATGAATCCAGCAGAGAAAAAAACATCATGTTCCATCGTGCACTGTATGTGCAACGCTATTATCCCCTTGAAGCAATGCAATGTTCTGTACATATGAAGGCTAACAAAGAGTGTGCTAAGTAGCAATGTGGCTCTTGTACCCTACATATAGGATCTGTGCCTGTGTGAACTCTAGGGCTACAAGGAAAGTGACAGCTGCAGTCCCGCTGAACACTGTAATTTGCACACAATTTAGTGCTCTCCTGAAAATTGTTTGCACCACTAAATTGTAGCGTGCAGCACCAGCCTCAGGGGCTCCCCAGGATCAATAATGGCTTACTGCAATCTTGTCCTGTGGGGAAACAAAAACACAAAAAAAGTGAAACATAAAAATAATGCCTAAGGCATCATGCACATAACCGTGTGCGTGATGCCTCCCATGACTGAACGTGCATCGGTCGTGCTTCTGCTGCCCCATTCATTGGGACCAGCAAGCATGGCCGCAAAACCAGACAGGAATAGGACCTGTCCTGAGTTTTGTGGCATGGGGTCACGATCACGGTTGTGTGCCTGGGCCCATACAAATTAATGGGTCAGTGTGCTATCCAGGAAAAACTGTAGTGTTGTGTGCATGGGTCCTAAGAAATTCACTGGAAATTTTTGTATAGTCTTAAAATGAATTTACCATATATAAAGTAGGTCCCAACAAAATGACTCCAAGAAAGGAATCCATAAGCTAGTGTGCTTTCACATCAACCATAACCAGAGGACATGAACTACAGATGTAGCACTGTTTAACTTGATTTTCTGCAGCATGAAATCCTATCTCAGAAGACCCCAAAAGCCATTGAAATCCCATTGAAAGAGTTGAGTCACGGTAACTTTTGCTACACCTGTACTGCTAGAATTAAAAAGGAGTCCGGATGCCTTCCTACAAAAATGTGAAATTATTTATATGTGTTAGATTGCTGTAGACAGGCCATCGATTCTGTTGTTATATAGCATTTTATACGTCCTTCCTGTGATTCAGCATCGCAGGATATTAGGTTGAAGCAGATAGACTTGTATCCTTTCCCACTAAGAAGATCACAATGTTACTAAGGACTGGTTGCCTCACTTGCTCCACCAACATATCAAAATATGACTGTAGACTTAATGAAGTTTAATGGCTTGCTGAAAAATATGTTTTCTTCCCACACGCTATGCTTTAAGTAGCAATTTTAGGTGTTTTATATGCTTCCTCAAGGCAGGGTATCCATTTCCCACTGTCCATAAAAATCTTTTCATTTAACGTGATTACATTTCTAGAACTGAGTTATTGATGGACCTCCACTAAGGACCAGTTATGTGGTTTATATGATCTATTTTATTTGCGACCTTTGGGAACATGTCAAGATGATACTTTTATCACTTCTGATCCTCAGTGTTAGACATTTAATCTGTGCAGCCTCTTCAGCTGTGCAGGGGCCTACAGGGAGAAAGGGACCCACTGACTATAGGCAAATGTCAAGCACCTTGCTTTTCTTGCCCCTTCCACCTGCTCATACCCTCCATGGGTCTTACATGGGCACCCCTGACAATGCATTTTTTCAGAGTTCTGCACGCGTCCAATGTGGAGTATATGCCCAATCATGCAAAGTACTGTGCACCAAGCTGAGTAGGAGAGTCCTGGACAAGATATATACTGCAGGGGCCCAAACAAAAGCTCTTTAGCTATGGGACTAATAACCAAATAACCACGTAACAATGACTTTTGAAGTCAAAGTGGGGATGGCCACAACTTTATTATCAAAAATAACCCGATCAATAAACATACTAGTCCCTGTCCCTATCCCTTGTACAATCCTCTTGCTCAAACTTGCATGCTGATATGGTGGTCCACTGGTATGTAAATCCTCCAGGCCTACTAACATCACCAGCAGTTAAATCTGAAAAGAGAGAAGAAAAAAAATCACATATTTTTATTTTATTTATTTTTAGTCAATCTAATCCCAAGCTAATGCAAAATCTCACTTCCTGTAAACCCATTACCCCCTGCAATTCTAGATACCTGTGTTATTCTCTTTAATAATACATTTTTCTATACATCATATGATAGGTGCTGTCACCCTGAGTATTTGGGTGTTTTGTTTATCCAAATCTGTTCAGCCTTTCCAAAGTTATAAGTCCTTTTATTGTTGATATAAATTAGGGTATACTGTTTCTCTGGGGGCCGGGGTCTCTGTGTGCTGTATGTCATGCCATGTTACTGCCCACTTGACTAATATACGCTAAATTACATCAACGCTAAAAGGGCTTATATCTTTGAAATGGATGAACAGATTTTAAAAAACAAAACACCAAAATGCTCAGAATGATTTATATCATTGGGCTTTTCAGACCTGGTAACAGGTCCACTTTAAGGGCCTACTCAAATGACGGAATTGGACATTAATTTAGAGATGGATTTCGCCTCAAAGTCAGAGACATATTCTTCCCTGACCAAAGCAGGAAGCTGAAAAAATAAGCATCCTGCTTGATTTTGCTGCAGATTTTGTGGCTGATTCAGCTGTAGAACCCATGGTGCAAGCCACTCCACTCCTTGGGCCCATTCACCTAAACTGGAGGGGCAGAAATGGAAGAGGAATTTGAGGTTGAAGTCTATGTGAACATACCCTAAGGAGTCAGTATTGCCAATGTGTCATGTAACACACTCAGCTCTGCTGTATGGCTAGAGACATTTGCAGCATTTTATTGATGGACATTTTACCCTAGTAAATGGTTATTATAGTGGACACAACTTCATTTCAAATTGGTACTGATGCCTGGAAGAACAGCACCATGTTTTAGCAGGATGTGACTCTTAGCTAAATATATAATATTGCGTACACTGAAAAACACTGTTTATTATCAAATCATCACATAAAGCAAAGAACTTGAGAATTTTCTTCTATATGTTGATCCAATAAAATGCCTTCCCACCATATACTTCACCCTCCCCCACTTTATTACCCCATGCGGCCCTTATAAATGTCTCTCTGTGTTTAATAGCTGTACGGTTCTCGTGTCGTCGCTGGACTCTTCTATATAATCGCTCCATTTTTAAACACTTCATAAATGCATTTTTATCCCTGTAATTAAGAAAATGGCCATGTACAGTTTATCTCTTGCTGGGCATTGGCTGCTATGTACGACACTGCTAAGCTCCAAAGCCTGTAGCTCTGTAGCCCCCACAAGTCGCTCACTTTATGGGTTAAATCATGGTATTTGCTTTACCGTAGCGTTGACGCTCTGAACAACAATACAGCTAATCTGTCTCTGCGGAGTGTTATGTGTAAATTATTTCACTTGTTCTAGGCCTCGATGAATTTGCAGTGGGGGATATTGCTTCACAATCTTTCCCAGGGAATAAAAATAACAGAAATACCCCATGAAATTGGTGTAAATGAAAGGTAGAGATGGGAGGAGTCAATGTCTTTAAGGCTGATGTGGATCTCTACAAAAAGGTATCAGTGTGATACAAAAGAAGCCATAGAAGATTCCACATTACTTACGACAGGGAATGGTTTTCAGTGAAGCTGGAACTTGTCATACATACATATAACAGACCCCAAATATATTCTAACTTTACATTGTACAGTATGTGGAAATTCAGTTCCTGAATGTGAATTTTAGTGTCTCCATTTGTGGAGGGGCGGATGATCTATTTACATCCTCTATGATCATGAGATTAATAGACATCAGTGTATGCATGATATCCATTCAGTCCAATGAGTACATATAGTCCCAAGGTCAACAAACAGATTTAGTTTATTAGAGTTAGAGCTTGTTTAGTGCTCTGTTATATGACAGCTGTTTATAAAACTATAGAAATCTGTCTATCGATCTATCTATGTAATAAGTATCTCAGTGTCCCCTTTTCTATAGTTCTTCAGCTTTTGCAACACAACAACTTTTAGCATGCCCGGAGAGACTGTGAATATCTGGACTTTAAGGAAGAGAAAGTTTAGCATCAACTGGAAAGCCACAGGTTGGAGAATGCCATATCTATCTCTCTCTTTTTCTAGTTCTCTATCTATCAGGGCTGGGGAGTTGGTAGGCCAAACCGCTGACTCAGACTCCTTTATTTTTCCACAGACCAACTCCAATTCCTGCTCTGACTCTGACTCCTTCACAAATAGCTGACAGCCATAGTCAGTCAGAAGTAGTAAAGATCCTCTAATTCATTAAAAAGTCATTGACTGAATTCCTATGAAAGTAAATATGTAACAAACTATACATCTAATTCATTATACAATATTAATATTTTTATAATATAATTAAAAATAATCATTTTACTTTGAAGCTGGATTTGGTAACTTTTTTCCAACTCTGACTCCAGCCAAAATTTGTCCTGACTCCGACTCTACAGCCCTGCCATCTATCTAGCTATCTCAGATCAATCTATCTATGGCCACTTTCACAGAGCAAGCATTTGGTCTGTATTTTGCATCAGTATTTGTAACATCAAATCAAAAGTTGTTATAAAACATAAGAGGTACACATCTTTCCATTATACTTTTTCTCTCTGTAGGTACCACTTCTAGTTTTGGCTTCCAAATAGTGATGCAAAATACTGACCAGATCTATTTATTTCTCTCTATTTATCCATCCATCATCACGTTTCTAATTTCTGTCTAGCTGATATGCATGCTACATCCTCAATCTATTTGCCTATCTTGTCACACTTCTAGGACCTATACATTTGTGAACTTATCCTATCAGCTCATTAACATTTTTATTTTTATTTTCTACAGGTCGCACGCCCCTAAGATTGACCTTAGATAGAGAAGAGTTTTGCATTCTCCTATAACCCTCACACCATCAATAATATTTCTTGCACTTTCCACCGACAAATACAGACCTTTCAGAGACCGTCTGGCCACACATCTTATCTCAGCTGCTAAGTTACTTATCCCTCAATTCTGGCTCCAGACCATGGGACGCTCTGTCTCACTATGGAAGACTAAGGTCCAAGAAATAGCTCGGTTCGAAGAACTCATGAGCTGGATGACCAGGACCCATGATTGCTTCTTGAAAGTTTGGACCCCGTGGTTGACATATTCCAAAGGAATACCCAACATGCCATCTTCAGTCCGGTCCTGATCTGTAACTGCGACACTTGAGGTCAACTGTGGTTCACAACATCAAGAGTCCCCCGGATCCTCCAGGATTATCTACTGGGATTCTGGCTACTGGCACCTTCTCTCTTCTTCTCTGGCTTCCATCCTTTCTTTCTTTTCTTCTCTTCTACCTTTTTTTTCTTTTTCCTTCTTCCTGCTTTCCTCTTTCTCGTCTTACCCCTCCCTTGTCTTATTTACTTCACCCGACCCATCCTTGCTTACTCCTCTACTAACTCCGACCCTACCTCCCTTTTCCCAGTCTCTCATCCCAATGTTCCCCTACTTTAAAGGTACAATTCGTGGTAAAGTTCAAAGACACTATACGGTCTTTATTTGGTACTGATATGTCACTCACTACATGTGCATTGTACTATTTTGTCTTACTTTACATTACTTGTCAGCATCACTGAAACTTATTACAGCGTATTCATTAATAACTGTTCCTAGACACTATTTGTATCTGTTTTCACCATTGTTAATATAAAATCAATAAAAAACTTTGAATTAAAAAAAAAAAGATTGACCTTAGATAGCTGCAATGTTAGTAAGGCACCAGACACACCACTATGACATGAATATTATATTCTATATAGTAATTGATGTACAGCGCTGTCATCTATGTGTTGTACACTATATGCAGATGTCTAGTATATATACTACTCTGTCCATGCAATGGATATAATGGACGTAACTGTCCTCACACCTCCCAGTGACAATGGTGTAATGATATGCAGACACTGTGACCTCAGTACTGTCAATGCAGGGTGTTAGGATTTGCACCAGTGCTCAGCAATCCCATAACATGGTGAAAAGAAGTTTACCTCCCAGTAATACAAGCAGTCGTGGTATTTATACTGTGCAATAATTAGTGTATTACTTGAATCCACATAGAAAGCCTGTGCCTCCTCTGGTGCTGCTGGAGTGGGGAGAGTGAATGGATGGAGGCTGCTAGCACTACTCTCCTTTTGCATTGCCTTAATTCCCATCTCTTTCTGCTCTCATCCAATTAGTGCAGTGTATTAAGCGGTTTATCATCTCATAGTCAGCCATTGAGAGAAACAAGGCGAACACTTTGCTATAGAGCCTGCTCTCCTTTGACACCCTCAGGTACTTACATATTCCACTGTGCTATGAATAATAGAGGAAGAATAGAGCACTAATTCCCTCATCAAAGAATGCCTTGTCTGCTGCTTTGCTCAACAACACCATTCTGATCAAAAGAAAAGCAATAAAGCTTAGCATAACAAAACCAAACCTACTTATTAGCTTAGTGGTTAAATTAATGCAGAGCCGCAGCTATTCACATCCAACGTTTGAAAACAGCCTCCAACAACCTGATAATGCTGCATTGGGGATGGAGGAATTTTAAGCTGAAATGTGAAGCTTGACTTAATCTAGAAAACAACTAGAAGGGGTTTGGGAAGAATGGGGTAATTAAGAAATATTTAGCTGATATACAGCAGAGGCACCAGGGTGGAAAGCAAGGGATGGGGAGTACAAACAGGCTGGTCCCCAGCCTCCCATTCATTCCTATGGCTTGCAATGGGGGCAGTTCCAGGTTCCATGGCAATCGATTGCTATATGTGCCTGCTGCTGATGCCCTTTTCATGGGATGTAAATGGAGACGACATCTTATCACATCTACAAACCTTCACTTGGAGGACATGGAGGAGTTTGTAGGAATTGGACTCATCAGCACTAGGTGGCGCTATTGAGAGCGGACCTGGTAACCCAATTATTGGGGTAGATTTACTAATCAGAATGTGCTAGAATTCTTGCCAAAAACAGGAATACATAGATTGCACTACATTTATAAAATGTTTCAGATACTTTGCTCAACTGACAAGGGAGTGTGGTTTAGTGGGAAAGGAGCGTGGCTTGCCAGAAAAGGTGCGTGGCTTAAGGTGCAACAAAATTTGAGGCATAGGTGCTATAAACTTAGACTAGACGGTCTAAAGATGCACTAGATTTAGAATCCAGCATCGGTCACTATGATCAATTTGCCCTGTTTTTAGACTGCCTTAAAATAGAATTCTCCATGAGAATCAAAGCATCATTTTCCTCTGTCACACAGAGGGAGACTGACAAATCTCCCTAGCGACTCAACTACTGTATGGTGCACATGATGTTCTAGTGCAATTCAGTTATCAAAGGGTTATTCCAGTGAGAATTAAGCATCACCTATATAATGAATATATGTTAGATCAGTGACGGATTGCTTAGAGCCCACCAATCATCAATCAGAATGCCAGAACATGCTAGGAAGAGCTTAACAGAGTGGTGGTTGAGCATGTGCCCTGCACAGTAGACAGGGGATCCATGCTTCAGAATGGAATACTATGTTAAGGGTCTGGGAAAGGTGCAGTGACAGGCATATAAAAGCAGCAATGGTGGCCATTTTGGTTGTCACACAGTTTTATTCTAAAAAATGGGAAAGAAAAAATTGTCCTCTTAAGTCACATTATAAATTCTGCTCAATCAAGGACAGGAAATAATAAGGACAATGAGGATAAACTTGTATAATGGTTATTTATTTTAGGGAAAGTTGATAAAGTAATAAAGTTATAAAAAAGTGAAAAGGAAAATAAATGTCCATATTCTGCCTACAAATAGCTCACAAATATAAAATTTAGCTAACAGCATCAGGTAGCTGCTCTCTGTCTCCATCTGCTGGCCAGATTTCATTTGGCAAGAACCCAAAAAATGCCCCCGTTAGACAGTGGTAGAAAAGACATGTAAAAAGAGCTTGTTTGGCCACCGCTCAGTCTACTGATCCAGACAATCCATGTTTTGTCCAATTATATGTCACCCGAAATTGGCAGCACGGTGGCTCAGTGCTTGGCACTCATGCTTTGCAGCACTGGAGTCCTCGGTTCAAATCCAGCCAAGGATGGCATTTGCAAGAAGTTTATATGTTCTCCCTGTGTTTGCTTGGATTTGCCCCCACACTCCAAAGGAAATTTAGATTGTGAGCCCTGCTTGGGACAGTGTCGACAATATCTCTGTTAAATTGTAGGAGTTGTGTTGGCATTTTCTGGTGTGTGTGGTGCGTGTGTTTTACTGCAAGTATTGCAGTTTTGTAAGAGGTCTTTTTTTGTTTCATACGTACATTTGAACTCATGGGGCACATTTATCACTGTGGTTGAAGCTGAATGATAAATTTGGTACATCTGTCCAATGGTCTACGTTTTCCACCACTTAGTTGGTTTTAGGTTGTGACAAATATCTTTGCCAATTCTAGTGACTTGTTTAAAAACAAAAAAGTAACCAAATAATGTCTTGTCCAAACAGAATGAATGATATATACAGTACAGACCAAAAGTTTGGACACACCTTCTCATTCCAAGAGTTTTCTGTATTTTCATGACTATAAAAATTGCAGATTCACACTGAAGGGATCAAAACTATGAATAAACACATGTGGAATTATATACTTAAAAAGTGTGAAACAGCTGAAAATATGTCTTATATTCTAGGTTCTTCAAAGTAGCCACCTTTTGCTTGGATTACTGCTTTGCACACTCTTGGCATTCTCTTGATGAGCTTCAAGAGGTAGTCACCTGAAATGGTTTTCACTTCACAGGTGTGCCCTGTCAGGTTTAATAAGTGGGATTTCTTGCCTTATAAATGGGGTTGGGACCATCAGTTGTGTTGTTCAGAAGTCAGGTGGTTACACAGCTGATAGTCCTACTGAATGGAGTGTTAGAATTTGTATTATGGCAAGAAAAAAGCAGCTAAGTAAAGAAAAACGAAATGAAGAAATGAAGGTCAGTCAGTCCGAAAAATTGGGAAAACTTTGAAAGTGTCCCCAAGTGCAGTGGCCAAAACCATCAAGCGCTACAAAGAAACTGGCTCACATGAGGACCGCCCCAGGAAAGGAAGACCAAGAGTCACCTCTGCTGCGGAGGATAAGTTCATCCGAGTCATCAGCCTCAGAAATCGCTGGTTAACAGCAGCTCAGATTAGAGACCAGGTCAATGCCACACAGAGTTCTAGCAGCAGACACATCTCTACAACAACTGTTAAGAGGAGACTGTGTGCAGCAGGCCTTCATGGTAAAATAGCTGCTAGGAAACCACTGCTAAGGACAGGCAACAAGCAGAAGAGACTTGTTTAGGCTAAAGAACACAAGGAATGGACATTAGATCTGTGGAAATCTGTGCTTTGGTCTGATGAGTCCAAATTTGAGATCTTTGGTTCCAACCACCGTGTCTTTGTGCGACGCAGAAAAGGTGAACGAATGGACTCTACATGCCTGGTTCCCACCGTGAAGCATGGAGGAGGAGGTGTGATGGTGTGGGGGTGCTTTGCTGGTGACACTGTTGGGGATTTATTCAAAATTGAAGGAATACTGAACCAGCATGGTTACCACAGCATCTTGCAGCGGCATGCTATTCCATCTGGTTTGCGTTTAGTTGGACCATCATTTATTTTTCAACAGGACAATGACCCCAAACACACCTCCAGACTGTGTAAGGGCTATTTGACCAAGAAGGAGAGTGATGGGGTACTACACCAGATGACCTGGCCTCCACAGTCACCAGACCTGAACCCAATCGAGATGGTTTGGGGTGAGCTGGACCGCAGAGTGAAGGCAAAAGGGCCAACAAGTGCTAAGCATCTCTGGGAACTCCTTCAAGACTGTTGGAAGACCATTTCAGGTGACTACCTCTTGAAGCTCATCAAGAGAATGCAAAGCAGTAATCAAAGCAAAAGGTGGCTACTTTGAATAACCTAGAATATAAGACATATTTTCAGTTGTTTCACACTTTTTTGTTAAGTATGTAATTCCACATGTGTTAATTCATTGTTTTAGTTTCAATAATTTTTATTTGGGTTTCCAAATTACAAATAAGAAACAATTATTGACATACATCGCTATGTACCGTCTGATATAAAGTTGTACAGGGTATATTCTTTGAATTGTACATCAATAAGACAGAAGATAAAGATTTATTACATAACAAACAATAACAATAGCATCAGGGCACTTTTCTAGGGTTGGCGTGCGACATTCCAGAAACGATCCTCTCCCAATATTTCCTCCCGCTTCCGTTCCCCACCTCTCTACACCCTCTTTGAGTTCCAAGATCGGATTTTATATAATTCCGTGGTTCTCAATTATGCTGCAAATCGAGAGTTAGTCCACGCGTCCCATACATTCTCAAAGCTATGATAGGAGTCATTTCCCAACGCAATTACCCTCTCGTATACATACGTATTATTAATAGTGAGCAACAAGGTGGAGTCGGACGGAGGGGTCACTGATCTCCATCTCTCCACCAACAACATTTTGGCTATAGTTAATATTTTGCACAGGAGTTTTTTATATTTGTTCAGGTCCTCGGGAATTCCAATTAATAGGATGGCCAGAGGTGAGGTATAGGGGAGGTGGAAATTAAATATTTCTGATAGCATGTCAAAGACCCTATTCCAATATCCATGAATTATGGGGCATTGTCCCAAGATATGGAGAAGAGTCCCTCTCCCTCCACATCCTCTCCAGCAATTCCCAGAAATAGAAGGGTATATCATTTGTAAAGTGGATGGAGTTCGGTACCACCTTAAGGTAATTTTCATGGCTGTTTCTATGTGAGTGCTACATTTTAGGGATGAGTGACTTAATTTAATTGCTTGTTCCCATTCGTCCGAAGTAATGGCTCTTCCCAGATCTCGCTCCCAACAACGGAATGGAGTAGATCTAGTAAAGGTTGACATTCCATCCATTTTATCGTACAGAAACCTTAATCCTCTCATCTTAGTCGACAACCAGGTGAATATAGTATTGCTGTGGGGTAATTTCGATATCGGGTTCTTGGCTGCAAAGTGCCTTATTTGAGAGTATTTGAGGAAGTCGCCACAGTGAATTCCATATTTCTCTATTAAATCTGTAAATGATAGAAATTGTTTGGAATCGGACTGTAAATGGGAGATTTGTGTAATCCCCTTCTTAGGGTTTGCTTTCCCGTGAATTAGTTTCCATGCGATCAGGGCTGCGCGCATGACTGGGGATAAGGACTCAGATATAGGAGTGTTCCAAAAGGGCGCCCACAAGGTATCCGCCAATTTTAAGGGATATATAAACGATTGTTCTATATGAATCCAAGGAACCGAGGTATCAGCTGATCTCCATCTAACACATTGTATAACTAATGATGCTATGTAGTAATTCCTTACCACCGGTACTCCCAGTCCTCCCGCCTTTTTTTGTTTAAATAGGAAGCTTTTATTGACTCTGGGTCTCTTTCCATTCCATATGTATTTTGAGATCATCCTTTGCATGGTTTCGAAAAAGGAAACTGGGACGGATATCGGGAGTGTGCAAAACAGGTACAGGAGTCTAGGCAATAGTAACATCTTAAAGGCCGCGACCCGTCCTATCCAAGACACATCTACTTTGGACATTCGCTCCATCTCATCCTGCAATACTTTCAGCATGGGTGTATAATTATTTCTATATAGGGCCCCCGATGAGGGTGTCACCTGTATTCCCAGATACTGAACGCCATCGCTCCTCCAGTCAAAGTCATATGTCGACTGCAGGGATTGAAGCAAAGAGGGAGGGATATGTAAAGATAAGGCCTGTGATTTGGCCATGTTTAGTTTATAAAACGATAAGTGTCCAAAATTGGCAATAATCTTCATAAGTCGGGGAATAGACTCTTGCGGTTTGGACAGAGTAAGAATAATATCATCTGCATATAATGATATAAGATGAGTTTTGTCTCTTATGTCAATGCCACCCACCTCTGGATCCAGTCTAAGTGTTTGGGCCAGTGGTTCCATTGAGAGAACAAATATCAACGGCGACAGGGGGCACCCCTGCCTAGTCCCGTTCGTTATTAAAAAGGGGTCTGACACTACCCCATTAGTGAATACTCTTGCAGATGGTGCAGAGTACAGCGCCTCAGTTGCTCTTAAAATAGTTCCAGCGAACCCCATGCTCCTAAGTACCAAGAAGGCATACGACCAGCAAATGCGGTCGAACGCCTTCTCGCCGTCCAATGCGAAAATCACCGCCTCCATCTTTTTAGAATTAATGTGATGACTAATGTTCAATATACGTCTAGTATTATCATATGATTGTCTCCCTTTCACGAATCCCACTTGGTCATGATTTATTAGACTCGGAAGACAAGCTGCTACTCTATTTGCTATGATTTTGGCGTAAATTTTTAAGTCCGAGTTTAGTAGGGATATTGGTCGAAAGTTTTGGGGGCTGGTGGCAGGCTTGCCCGGCTTAGGCAGCGTCACCACCAGAGCCTCCTGATTTTCCCTCGGAATAGTGCCAGAATCTACCACCGCTGTTAAAAAGGACAACAGCGGGTTTAGCAGAATAGGAGAAAACTTTTTGTAATATTCATTAGTAAGGCCATCTGGGCCCGGGGACTTTCGAGGTGGCAGCGACTTGATTACAGACAGCAACTCTGATGGTGTGATGGGCTCATTCAAAGAGTCCAGTTGCGCTTCTGTGAGTGTGGGTAGTTGAGTACTAGCAAGAAAATGGGCTATGTCATGTTTCGCTGGGGATATCACAGAGGAGTCCTCTCTAATATTGTATAAGCCTTCATAGAAGGTTTTAAAGGCATTAGCGATGCCAGTAGGATCATAGATTTTGTATGCGCCTTCTATATTCTGAAGAAACGGAATTTTAGACTTTGCATGTTTTTGTTTAAGCTTGGCCACTAAAAGCTTACCTGCCTTATTAGATTGGGAATAATAAGTCGCTTTCATCCTTTTCAAATTTTTCTCATATTTAAACAGTAGACAGGCTGTCAGTTGGTGGCGTAATGTCACCAACTTTGCCGCATTGGAGGGGGAAGGTGATTTTTTGTTACTATTATCGATAGATTTTATTTGGTGCAATAGTCGATCAATTTCTGCTAATCTATTTTTCTTTTCTTTGTGTCCCAAGCGGATAAATGTTCCTCTTATAAACGCTTTATGGGAGTTCCACAATATGTCAGGGCTAGAAGCAGAGGGAGCATTGATCAGAAAGAATTCCTTCAAATCATTCTCCAAAATTGTTTTATATTTTGGCTGTGACATTAAGAATTCATTGCAGCTCCACACGTACGCTCTAGGACATTCATATTTTTCCCTTAGAGTCAGGGTTGTTGCTGCGTGATCTGACCACGTTATCTGTGAAATATCTGACTGCACGACAAGGGGAATGCTAGCTTGTTCTACTAAAAATAAATCTATTCGTGAATAGCTATTATGTACAGTAGAGTAGCAGGTGTAATCTTTTTCGGTATTATGGAGGATGCGCCAAACATCAAATAAATCGTGGTGCCATATAGCTTGCGAAAATGAAGGATGACGTGTCGTTATACCAGAAGTAGTATCTACCACTGGGTCTGGAGCCATGTTAAAGTCTCCCATCAATAGTAAGCATCCTTGCTTTCTTCGTTCCACTGCTCTCATGAGTCTTCCCAAGAATGATACCTGCCTTTTGTTTGGGGCGTATACCTATACCAGCGTGTAAATGACATTATTAAGGATACAGACTAATATGACAAATCGCCCTCCAGGGTCAGCATAATGTGACACCATCTGAAATGCTACTGAATCCTTGATCCCAATTAGTGTTCCCCTGCGCTTGGAGGAGCAGTGAGCGTGAAATATATGTGGGTACGATGAATGTCTGATGCGAGTGGCATCCACCTCCAAAAGATGTGTTTCCTGAACTGCGAGAATGTCACAACCCTGAACTCGGGCCTCTCGCCACAAATTGGCTCTCTTTTGAGGGGAGTTCAGACCTCTGACATTCATAGACATAATTTTAAGTACCATACTTTACTGTTGGAAATGCTTCAAAGATCTTACCATGACCACCCGCATCGGAAGTTACCAGTAGTCGTAGGAAACAGAATCGTCTCCGCCTAATGTAGTCGCGTCGCCCCTTGTGCCAGAACCAAGAAGAAAACAAACTATGGAAGCAATGAAACCAGTGGTTAAGCCACCTAAACAAAACAGAGGAAAGAAGTGTAGTACAGCGGACCAGCGGCTGTTGTGATCTTGGGGGGATAAGTTCAGCAATCGTGGACATACGAAATCCATTTTAAGGTGAGTCTCTAGCTGTGTAGCCCTTTCGGTGGACGTCTTGGAGTTTTCGTTCGGTGCCAGCCATCAGACACGGGGCCAGGTGGTGGTTTGGGTGATGGTTCAACGATAGGAATGTCCCATTTATTTAGCAATTTTTTGCCGTCTTCCGGAGATTTAATAACATACGTGAGGTTGTCCCGGGATAAAATCACTCGGACTGGAAATCCCCATTTATATAGGATGTTATGTTGGCGTAAAGCTGTAGTAATAGGGATGAATTGCCTTCTCAATTGTAGTGTTGCGGCCGAAAGATCGGAGTATATGGAAATTTTGTGGTAGGGGTCAGGTAAACGCCCGTTTTTTCGTGAGGTCAGCAGTACCATCTCTTTAGTGCGGTAAAAGTGGATCTTTGCTAAGACATCTCTGGGTACTGCCTCATCCAGGTGTGAAGGCCTTGGGACTCTGTGCGCTCTATCAATAGTTAAATCCATTGTCGAGATATTTGGTATTAGCGTGCGTATCAGGTCTTGGAGGAAAGCAGTTAGATTACTCGCAGGTACGGACTCTGGAATCCCTCTAAACTTCAGATTGTTGCGCCGCGAGCGATCCTCCAGGTCTGCTACTTTAGCTTTTAGAAACGACACATCTTTTTCCACCTCATAGTGAGCATCTATAAGAGCATTGTGCGATGCAGCAAATTCCGCCATTTTAGATTCCACATGAACAGTGCGCTTCTGCAATTCTCGAAGGTCTCTATCTAGCGGTTTAACCATTAAAGACATATCTGTCGTCAGTGATTTGCAGAAGGACATGAGCATATTTTTCATGGAGGCCTCAGTAAGTAAGCTTTCAGTTGCTGGAATATCTGCAAAAAAATCGGTGGATGGCAGTATGTGCTGTGTTGCATCACTCACCTCCCCTTCTGGAGCTTCGGTGTTCTGGAGCCTGGGTTTCTGTTTGACCGGGCTAGCGGTGGGTGAGTGAAGCGTCTGTGCGTTGTTTAGGCCTGTAGGCCTCGTTGCGTTGGCAGGTGAAGGCCCTGGACCCGCGCTCTCCCCGGCCCGCCGGGGAGAAGGCCCCGGTGCCTCTGTACCCCCGCGCTCTAACAGCTGCGGTATTGATGGCACTGAAAGAGTTCTCCGCTGCGCGGAGAGGGTTAGCGCTTCCTCCGGAGGGTCTCTAGATGGAGTTGAGGCCCCGGAGATCGCGTCGGAGAGCGAACCGGCGCCATTTTGGTCCTCTCCTCCGCCATGGGGGAAATAAAAATCAGATATTTTCTGCGGCTTCACCGCAGATTTTCTCTTCCGCGGCATCCCTGGAGGTAGGAAACGTTCCTATTGCTATATGGGTTAGTGTAATCCACGGGCACGTCGTTTTGTTGGTCGCTATCAGAGACTCAGGCCTGGAGCTATGTAATTATGCGGCCATTCCGTCCCACAGTCAGGCTCCGCCCCCTAATTCATAGTTTTGATGCCTTCAGTGTGAATCTACAATTTTTATAGTCCTGAAAATACAGAAAACTCTTGGAATGAGAAGGTGTGTCCAAACTTTTGGTCTGTACTGTATATATACAGTGGGGAAAAAAAGTATTTAGTCAGCCACCAATTGTGCACGTTCTCCCACTTAAAAAGATGAGGCCGGCCTGTAATTGACATCATAGGTAAACCTCAACTATGAGAGACAAAATGAGAAAACAAATCCAGAAAATCACATTGCCTGATTTTTTAAGAATTTATTTGCAAATTATGGTGGAAAATAAGTATTTGGTCACCTACAAACAAGCAAGATTTCTGGCTCTCACAGACCTGTAACTTCTTCTTTAAGAGGCTCCTCTGTCCTCCACTCATTACCTGTAGTAATGGCACCTGTTTGACATTATCAGTATAAAAGACACCTGTCCACAACCTCAAACAGTCACACTCCAAACTCCACTGTGGTGAAGACCAAAGAGCTGTGGAAGGACACCAGAAACAATATTGTAGACCTGCACCAGGCTGGGAAGACTGAATCTGCAATAGGCAAGCAGCTTGGTGTGAAGAAATCAACTGTGGGAGCAATAATTAGAAAATGGAAGACATACAAGACCACTGATAATCTCCCTCGATCAGATGCTCCAAGCAAGATCTCACCGCGTGGGATCAAAATGATCACAAGAACGGTGAGCAAAAATCCCAGAACCACACGGGGGGACCTAGTGAATGACCTGCAGAAAGCTGGGACTAACGTAACAAAGGCTACCGTCAGTAACACACTACTCCGCCAGGGACTCAATAACAAAAGTTCATTTCAATACTTTGTTATATATCCTTTGTTGGCAATGACAGAGGTCAAACGTTTTCTGTAAGTGTTCACAAGGTTGGCACACACTGTTGCTGGTATGTTGGCCCATTCCTCCATGCAGATCTCCTCTAGAGCAGTGATGTTTTGGGGCTGTTGCTGGGCAACACGGACTTTCAACTCCCTCCAAAGGTTTTCTATGGGGTTGAGATCTGGAGACTAGCTAGGCCACTCCAGGACCTTGAAATGCTTCCTACAAAGCCACATTCCTGGCGGTGTGCTTGGGATCATTGTCATGCTGAAAGACCCAGCCACGTTTCATCTTCAATGCCCTTGAAGATGAATGCACTCAAAATCTCATGATACAGTGCCTTGCGAAAGTATTCGGCCCCCTTGAACTTTTCAACCTTTTGCCACATTTCAGGCTTCAAACATAAGGATATAAAATTTTAATTTTTTGGTGAAGAATCAACAACAAGTGGGACACAATTGTGAAGTGGAACGAAATTTATTGGTTATTTTAAACTTTTGTAAAAAATAAAAAACTGAAATGTGGGGCGTGCAATATTATTCGGCCCCTTTACTTTCAGTGCAGCAAATTCACTCCAGAAGTTCAGTGAGGATCTCTGAATGATCCAATGTTGTCCTAAATGACTGATGATGATAAATATAATCCACCTGTGTGTAATCAAGTCTCCGTATAAATGCACCTGCTTTGTGATAGTCTCTGGGTTCTGTTTAAAGCGCAGAGAGCATCATGAAGACCAAGGAACACACCAGGCAGGTCCGTGATACTGTTGTGGAGAAGTTTAAAGCCGGATTTGGATTCAAAAAGATTTCCCAAATTTTAAACATCCCAAGGAGCACTGTGCAAGCGATCATATTGAAATGGAAGGAGTATCAGACCACTGCAAATCTACCAAGACCCAGCAGTCCCTCTAAACTTTCATCTCAAACAAGGAGAAGACTGATCAGAGATGCAGCCAAGAGGCCCATGATCACTCTGGATGAACTGCAGAGATCTACAGCTGAGGTGGGAGAGTCTGTCCATAGGACAACAATCAGTCATACACTGCACAAATCTGTCCTTTATGGAAGAGTGGCAAGAAGAAAACCATTTCTCAAAGATATCCATAAAAAGTCTCGATTAAAGTTTGCCACAAGCCACCTGGGAGACACCCCAAACATGTGGAAGAAGGTGCTCTGGTCAGATGAAACCAAAATCGAACTTTTTGGCCACAATGCAAAACGATATGTTTGGCGTAAAAGCAACACAGCTCATCACCCTGAACACACCATTCCCACTGTCAAACATGGTGGTGGCAGCATCATGGTTTGGGTCTGCTTTTCTTCAGCAGGGAAAGGGAAGATGATTAAAATGGATGGGAATATGGATGGAGCCAAATACAGGACCATTCTGGAAGAAAACCTGTTGGAGTCTGAAAAAGACCTGAGACTGGGACGGAGATTTATCTTCCAACAAGACAATGATCCCAAACATAAAGCAAAATCTACAATGGAATGGTTCACAAATAAACGTATCCAGATATTAGAATGGCCAAGTCAAAGTCCAGACCTGAATCCAATCGAGAATCTGTGGAAAGAGCTGAAAACTGCTGTTCACAAACGCTCTCCAACCAACCTCACTGAGCTCGAGCTGTTTTCCAAGGAAGAATGGGCAAGAATTTCAGTCTCTCGATGTGCAAAACTGATAGAGACATACCCCAAGCGACTTGCAGCTGTAATCGCAGCAAAAGGTGGCGCTACAAAGTGTTAACTTAAGGGGGCCGAATAATTTGGCATGCCCCACTTTTCAGTTTTTTATTTTTTACAAAAGGTTAAAATATCCAATGAATTTCGTTCCACTTCACGATTGTGTCCCACTTGTTGTTGATTCTTCACCAAAAAAATTAAAATTTTATATCCTTATGTTTGAAGCCTGAAATGTGGCAAAAGGTTGAAAAGTTCAAGGGGGCCGAATACTTTCGCAAGGCACTGTACATGGCCCCATTCATTCTTTCATGTACATGGATCAGTCGTCCTGGTCCCTTTGCAGAGAAACAGCCGCAAAGAATGATGTTGCCACCCCCATGCTTCACAGTAGGTATGGTGTTCTTTGGATGCAACTCAGCATTCACTCTCCTCCAAACACGACGAGTTGTGTTTCTACCAAGCAGTTCTACTTTGGTTTCATCTGACCATATGACATTCTCCCAATACTCTTCTGGAACATCCAAATGCTCTCTAGCAAACTTCAGACGGGCCTGGATATGTACTGGCTTAAGCAGGGGGACACGTCTGGCACTGCAGGATCTGAGTCCCTGGAGGCGTAGTGTGTTACTGACGGTAACCTTTGTTACGTTAGTCCCAGCTTTCTGCAGGTCATTCACTAGGTCCCCTCGTGTGGTTCTGGGATTTTTGCTCACCGTTCTTGTGATCATTTTGACCCCACGGGGTGATCTTGCGTGGAGCCCCTGATCAAGGGAGATTATCAGTGGTCTTGTATGTCTTCAATTTTCTAATTATTGCTCCCACAATTGATTTCTTCACACCAAGCTGCTTGCCTATTGCAGATTCAGTCTTCCCAGCCTGGTGCAGGTCTACAATTTTGTTTCTGGTGTCCTTCCACAGCTCTTTGGTCTTCACCATAGTGGAGTTTGGAGTGTGACTGTTTGAGGTTGTGGACAGGTGTCTTTTATACTGATAACAATGTCAAACAGGAGCCATTACTACAGGTAATGAGTGGAGGACAGAGGAGCCTCTTAAAGAAGAAGTTACAGGTCTGTGAGAGCCAGAAATCTTGCTTGTTTGTAGGTGACCAAATATTTATTTTCTACCATAATTTGCAAATAAATTCTTTAAAAATCAGACAATGTGATTTTCTGGATTTGTTTTCTCATTTTGTCTCTCATAGTTGAGGTCTACCTATGATGACAATTACATCTTTTTAAGTGGGAGAACTTGCACAATTGGTGGCTGACTAAATACTTTTTTTCCCCACTGTATAACATACAATACATAAGTCTGGCACAGTATAGTTTGTTAATCATAAGGACCAAATATGGGAATATCCCTAGAAGATATTGTGTTATGTCAAGGAAACGTCAGTGATTTTCATAATAAAACTAGTGTCAATGATAAGTACATTAGAGAATAAAGTATACCAAGAGATCATCATAAGCTGACAAGCTGGCTTGCAAAAGTATTCATACCCCTTGAACTTTTTCATTTTGTCATCTTACAACCACAAACTTAAATGTATTTTATTGAGATTTTAAGTGATAAACCAACACAAAGTAGCAGATAATTGTGAAGTGGACTGAAAATGATACATGGTTTTCAAAATTTTAATCAAATAAAAATCTGAAAAGTGTGATATGCAAAAGTATTTACCCCCCCTATATCAATACTTTGTAGAGCCACCTTTTGCTGCCTATACAGCTGCAAGTCTTTTGAGGTGTGCCGCCTTTGCCACTTTCCCAAAAAGGGGCCATGGTGAAGGTGTGCAGGGGTGGGTTCATGAGCCCTGGAAGATTTTATATAATTTACACCAGAAAAGTGGTGTAAATGACAGGGGAAATGTATGCGAACTATGAGGGTATAGGGCAAGCTTTTGTGCTGAGATGGGACAAAGGTTATATATATTGTGTCTCGTGTTTATAAAAGGGTGAACTACACATTTTTAGTACTTATTCACTCTTCTTTGAATCATGCACATGATAACTGAAAATATATTATACATTACATACACATATAGATAAAAACAATGACACATTTCCTAAACCCAGACCATTGCAGACTTGGATGGTCCATGCCAAATGGTCCATGGTTTTGTGTTAGCAAAAGTGCCATAGTTGTGTGAAAAGGACTTAATAGGCAGAATATAACGTCTACCCGGGAAAGGTCAAATTATATTTTCTGATGAACTGAACCAATCAATTTTTTTTTATCTTTTAAAGGTTCTGTCCAGCTTTGCAAAAAATGCTAAAGACTGAGATCCCACATTGCGGTAAAGCAATTTTTGACTCAAAACACCACAGCAAAATCTGCATTTCTGCAATGTGGGGCCTCAGCCTAAGTGGTACTGGAAAACAGCACAGCGCTTTGATCATTGAAATCAGGTGTTTCATTTAATGCCATTACCACGAGTATATAAAATCCAGCTCATAGTCATGCAGTCTGCTTTTACAGACATTTGCGAAAGAACGGCTCATTCTAAAGAGCTCACTGAATTTCAGCCACTGCTGTAACACGTCAGTTTTTTACATTTCTTTCAGATATTCCATAATATTCTATGTATTACTGAAAAGTGAAGGTGTTTAAGAAGCACGTCAATACAGCTATGAAGCGACAGACCACATAAAGTTACAGAGCGGGGTTGCCGAGGTTCATAGAGCATGAAAGTCTCCAACGCTCTGCAGAATACTGAACCTGTTCTGGCATTAACAGCAGCACAAAACCTGTGCACCAGGACCTTCATGGCATGGGTTTTCATGGCTTAGCAACTGCATGCAATCTTTATCTCACCAAGCATAGTGTCAAGCATCAGATGGAGTGGTGTAAAGCATGCCACAGGGAAACATGATCCATCCAGCTTTTGGTTCAGTAAATGTTGCTTGAACCTATTTTAGAGCATAATGAATGATACACAGACATAGTAGGTGGACAAAGAATTTCTGTGTTTTGGACGTGTACCCTGTCCTTATTCTTGCCATGAGTGCTGGCTGGATCGTGTTTTCCTGTTGTCCAACTATGCGCCCCGGCTCAGCTCTGGCCACATGCATGAGAATCAGACAGGGTAGTTGCTTAACTGGTTGTTCTCGCACTTGTAAAGCACAATGTCACCACTGGACTGTGGAGCAGTGAAAATATGTTCTGTGGACTGACAAATCACACTTTTCTATCAGGAAGTCTAATGGACAAATCTGGGATTGGTGAATACCAGGAGGACATTACCTGTCTGACTGCATTGTGCCATCTGTAAAGTTTGGTGGAGCAGGGATAAATCTATGGGGTTGCTTTTTAGGGGTTGATCTAGACTTGTAAGTGCCAGTGAAAGGAAATGTTAATGCTTCTGGACAATTATATGCTTCCAACATTTGGGGGAACTGTTTGGGGAAGACCCTTTTCTGTTCCAACATGAATATGCACAGTTTAAGATCCATAAAGGCATGGTTGGGGGAATTTAATGTGGTAGAACTTCACTGAACAGCACAGAGTCCTGACCTTAACCCCATCAATACCTTTAAGAATGAACTGGAACAGAGATTGTAAGCAAGCCCTCTCGTCCAACATCAATGTCTTACCCAATACTAAGGTCCATATAGTGTATGTGAGGAGGCTGATAAACTGCAATACTATAGAACTTGGGAAGCAGCTGATATACTGTTATGCTGATTAGAGATGAGCGAATCGAAGCTGCAGAAGTGGAATTCAATCCGAATTTCAGGAAATATTCGATTTGCATCGAATTCAAATTTCCTCACACTTCGTGGTAACGATTCGCATTTAGTTCAAAATGGCTGCTCTACATATTAGGACATGGGGCAATGAACTCTGGAAACGTGCGATCACCCACAATGCCATGTGTGCAGCCAATCAGCAGCCAGACCTGTGATGTCACATCCCTTTAACCCCTTCGTGAGCGCACACAGCATGTTTGACTGCTGCATCCAAGGTGTTAAATCCCCTGATCGGTTATGGAGCAGGGTGTTAGCTGTGATCGATTTTACACCTTGGATGCAGCGGTCAAACATGATCATGGCATCCAAGGGGTTCCGCCATTTTGCCGCCCACCTGCCCACCCCGGCTCTCTGCAGCCAATAAATAGCTGTTTTTGTTATGCGATTCACCGCTATTTAATTTGGATCGAATAGAATCGTAACGTGAAATTCGACAAAGTTGCCGCATCGAATTTTTGAATACTTCGCTCATCTCTAATGCTAATATACTGTGGTATATGACTTCCATTCTGTTGCAATCTCTTTTATATCCTGAAATTGTATATACACAATAAAGCCTTATTCACACATTGAAGATATGGTTAGTATGTTATATCTATATTTTAAAGCTGAATGGATGCAAAGAGTTATGTTTCTCCTGTGTTTATGATCCAACTCTGGTTTTCTCTCCCATATACCAATGCAAAAAACGGGCCGGATCGGCAAGGGGGGGAAGGGGGGGGGCCTTTTCCCCACAATGGGGAAAAAAAAAAGGGGGCCGGTTTTATAGAATTTTTTTTTTGGGGGGGGGGGGGGGTGTAGGGGGGGGGGGGGGGGGGGGGAGGAAAAATATTTTGGTGGGAAGGGGTGTGTGTTTTTTTTTTTATATAAATTTTTTTTTTTTTTTTTTTTTTTTTGGGGTGGGGGGGGGGTTTTTTTTTTTTTTTGGGGGGGGGGGGGGGGGGGGGGGGGGGGGTGTTGTTTTTTTTTTTTTTTTTTTTTTTTTTTTTTTTTTTTTTGTTTTTTTTTTTTTTTTTTTTTTTTTTTTGGGGGGGGGGGTTGTTTTTTTTTGTGGTGGGGGCTGGAGTGACTCCCCCCCCCTTTTATGTCAGCTTGCCTGTTCTGCAGACAGAATGTGAGCAGAGAAGCAGGAAGTGACGAGACAGAGAGCAGCAGCCATCTTAGCAAGTGTTGTATTGAACTGGTGTGGAGATTTTTCTGTACAGCTAAGCTGTATCTTGGTCCAGAGACAAACAGAGTGTAAAGAGACAACAGGACTAGTGAGTCCACGTGAAAGGAACTGTGCTCAGTGGCTGATCAGTGAGACTGACATTGTGACTGTGTATATGGATACCACAGATAGAGACTCGCAGTGCTGTTGATGTACTGGACGGCACCTGCTAAACCCCGGCTTACATCCCAGCTCAGTGTATGGATTCGGCAGGACTGTCAGTGTGCTGAGTGGAATCTGCTGTTGGATTACATTGCATTCATTGGGTTTCCCTGTTAAAAAGGACTTCATTTCTCCCAAGATCCTGATAACCGTGAGGAGAGGACGTTTCGCTATAAAAGAAAGGAACGACTTTGGGCCCCACCGCGCGCTTCTACAGACTGTAAGCGGTCCACCTGGACCACTGGGGGAAAGGGGGTGCACCCAAATGTGATGTCAGGGTCAGTTAGGGATAGTTTTGAGTATATTGTTCATTCGGTGTCCATACTACAGAATTGGACAGAGT
Organism: Leptodactylus fallax; assembly: GCA_947044405.1. NCBI lineage: Eukaryota > Metazoa > Chordata > Amphibia > Anura > Leptodactylidae > Leptodactylus > Leptodactylus fallax. The sequence continues at coordinate 3,666,456 of CAMRHE010000102.1, forward strand.
AAAAGTAGAAACCATTGCAGAATTTGCCTTGAAATTGTTCATGCTATATTGTATATTTTTTTTGCTTGTCTTTATCCCTGTCATTTTACCTTCAAATAGCCTTTATTAACTTATAGTAAATATATATTCTTTTCTTGAACTACCGCGTGTGCGTTCATTTCTGGTTGCGGAGACCAAACCACCTGCCTTGCTCTCGGTTCACAAATTGGCGTAGTCGGCAGGATCCGCTTACCAGAATGGACGGTGACGCACCCGTTCGGGAGAATGGTGCTGGAGGAAGAATGCCAGCAGGGGCTATAATGAGTCAGTTAGCTAAATTTGATGGCAATAATATGTCAGTGAGTATGTGGGTGGAACAGATACGAATGATACAGCGAATGTACCAGACCGCACCAGAAGTACTAGTAGAGCTAGCAATATTGACATTACAAGGGGATGCTAAGACCACGGTGATATTGAGGCCATTTGAACAAAGGCAGACATTTGAGCAAGTAGTCCAGATTCTAGAAACCATCTATGGAGAAACTGCATTGCTGGGGTCTCTGCAGGCTCGGTTCTTCCAGAGGGTACAACAGGAGAATGAAAGCCTTCCCCAATATGCAAATGCCCTACAAGAACTGCTCCGAGATATTCAAGTGAAGGAAAGAGGGGGCTCGCCAGCCTTCTGTAACCCTGATCGGACTCTCCGTGACCAGTTTGTCCTGGGGATACGTGACGGCAGTTTAACTGTGACTATGCAGGATTTTATACGACGAGAGACTGATGCTAAATTCCATGATGTACAGGTAGAGGCCATCTCCCGTGCCAATAGTATGTTCCCGAAGTCCCAGACCGCAGTTGGAGTTACTTTGTCAAAGGGGGCTAGTTCTGGCTCAGAGACAGTAGAAAAGGGGACGGTTAAAGAAATTCTCACAGTAATGCAGAAACTGCAAGAGCAAATGGAACACTTGCACACCCGTTGTGATGAACATTCTATGAAAATTGCAGACTTCCAGAAAACTGGAGGTGAAAGGGTGAGCCGTCCATACCCAGAAAATCAGAATCACCCACCACCCCGCTGGAGGGATGAGGATAGGACCTACCGAAGGGGTCCAAATCAGTTAATGCAGTGCTCAGGAGAAATCGAAGGGGCTTACCGAAGGGGCCCAAACAGATGGCCAGAACGACGGGAGATACGCTGCTGGGAGTGTGGACGGATGGGCCACGTTGCTGCTAGATGTCCAGAGCAGCGACAAACTTATGAGAGACCGCCGTTAAACTGAAGTCCCCTGCTGCTGTAGGGCGTGTAGTAGGGGAGACTGACAAGGAGACTATGTGGGGAGAATGCCCTAATGATGACCTGATCGCTGCAAGTCCTGTTATACAGGTGGAAATGGAGGGTATTCCGGTTACCGGGATGATTGACACGGGTTCCCAAGTAACGACCTTGAGTAGAGACTGTTATGAACGGTACTTCCAGCAACATGTGAAATATGATCCCCATACATTCGTACGAGTGGTCGCAGCTAACCAGTTACCAGTTCCAGTCGTGGGAGTGGCCTGGATGAATGTCCGGGTATGTGGCCAAGATCTGGGTAGGAAAGGCATTGTGGTGGTACAGGAGTCACATGAAGTAAAGGTCCCTGTCATTTTGGGGATGAATGTGTTAAAAGAATTAGATCAGATCCTCTTTGAAAAGAAAGGTCACGGTTATTGGAAAGAAACCACCACCCATCGGCCTACTCAAACAGCTTTCCAGCGGCTGATCCGGACATGTGGCTTACAGAAAAGTTCGGATGCGCAGCGTCCTCTGGCTCGAATTTCAGTTCCTTTGCATACAAAAGTTACACTGCCACCCAGTCGGGAGACAATAGTGTCTATGCCCGTAGGCACCTGTCGGAAACTAGAGGGCATAGCTGTGTTGGTAGAACCACTGCAGGCAGCCGAAGGAGGTGTTGATCCGCTAGTGGCCCGTTCCTTGGCAATAGTTCGCAATGGAAGAGTACCACTTCGATGTGTAAACACTCAGGACCAGAGTGTGGACCTGACCCCAGGGAGGCAGCTGGCTAACATCTATGTGACTCCGGAGGAAGTAAGGAAAGTAACTCCAATGCAGCTGAAGCCGACTGAAAGGGATGAGTGGACCGTAACTGTGTCCATGGGAGAAGATGAGGAACCCACCTCTGAATGGAATGGCCGTGCAATTCGAGAACAGATGAAGATGGATGCAAGTTCATGTTCTCTGGAATGTGTGCAGAAGGTAGATGAACTGTTGTGGGAGAACCGAGCCGCCTTTTCACGGTATGCTGAAGATTTTGGATGTACCACAGGGATCTACCATGAGATTCCCACAGGAGACACCCCTCCAATTAGAGAGCGCTACCGACAAATTCCTCCACAGTTGTATCAGGAAGTAAAAGAACTGTTAGCTAAGATGCTACAGGGTGGGATCATCCAAGAAAGCCAGAGTCCCTGGGCAGCTCCTGTGGTGTTAGTAAGAAAAAAAGATGGGTCCATCCGATTTTGCGTAGACTATCGGAAGTTAAACGCTTGCACCGTACGAGATTCCTACCCCTTGCCACGGATTGAGGAGTCCCTCTCAGCGCTGGGGAGAGCCCGGTACTTCTCCTCACTAGATCTGGCTAGTGGGTATTGGCAGGTGCCGATGGCCACAAAAGACAAGGAGAAGACGGCATTCATCTTGCCCATGGGACTATACGAATTTAACCGGATGCCCTTCGGGTTGACAAATGCACCCGGAACGTTTCAGCGGTTGATGGAGAAATGTCTCGGTGACTTCAACTTTGAGTTCACTCTCATCTACTTGGATGACATTATAGTGTATTCTGCGACCTTTGAAGACCATCTCCACCAGTTGGGGCAAGTATTTCGAAGATTGCGGGAACATGGGCTCAAATTGAAACCCAGTAAATGTCGGTTGTTCCAATCTGAAATTGATTACTTGGGTCACCGCGTATCAGGAGAAGGGGTGAGACCATCAAGAGACAAGATAGCGGCTGTTCAAGATTGGCCAATACCGACTACCCTGCGAGAAGTGAGGGCGTTCCTTGGAGTAGCCGGTTACTATCGACGGTTTATTAAGGATTTCGCCAAGGTAGCAGCACCACTTAATGCTCTCCTACGAGGCACATCCGGTGGTCCAAAGAACCGGTCCGTGAAGTGGGGACCTGAACAGGAACAAGCCTTCCAGGCATTAAAGGATGCACTGACAACAGCCCCAATCTTGGCATATGCTGATTACCACTTGCCGTTCCAGCTGTATACGGATGCAAGCCTGTATGGTCTTGGAGCAGTGCTTTCCCAGCTTCAGGATGGCCAGGAGAGGGTCATAGCGTACGGCAGCCGGTCTTTGAGAGATTCTGAAAGAAACCCCGAGAATTATAGTTCATTTAAGTTGGAGCTGTTGGCACTGGTATGGGCCATGACCGAGAAATTCTCTGAATATTTGACCGGTGCTGAAGTTTTAGTACTGACTGACAATAACCCACTAGCTCACCTGGAAAATGCCAAGCTCGGGGCGTTAGAGCAGAGGTGGATAGCCCGAATGACTAAGTTCAATTACCGCATTAAGTATCGGTCCAAGACAGAGAACCAGAATGCTGACGGGCTTTCTAGGGTAACCGCCCAGACCCCCACAGTAGACGTGGATCATGAGTTGGAGCATGTGGAGGTGCCCGACTTCAGCAGATTTTCACAGGCCTTGACCGCCACTAATCAGTTTGAGATGGAGGGGACTGAAATGGCTCCTTTCTTTGGTCCCTCACGACAGGAATGGGCACAGATACAACAGACCCATGAGGGGCTGGCACAGATGATCAAGTGTGTTGAGAAAGGCCAGAAGCCCTGTAGAGAGGAAAGAGAACGACTGACACGTGAGATATTATCTGTTCTGAGTCAGTGGGAAAAGTTGGAGATGAAAAATGGAGTGCTATGCCGAAAGGTCTATTTACCTTCTGAGATCGACATTCGATACCAAATTGTGGTGCCTAGTGAACTGGCTCGCTCGTTGGCAGTTGAGGCTCATAATAAGAATGGACATTTTGGTCATGAGAAGACCTTTCGTTGGTTACAGCGACTGATTTACTGCCCTGGTCTTCGTCAAATGGTCGAAGAAGTATGCCGCAGCTGTCGAACTTGTGAGATCCATAAGGCAATAGAACAGAGAGCTCCCCTGCAAACCATCGTGACCCAGGAACCTTTAGAAATCGTCATGATAGACTATCTAATGGTGGGCCCATCCAATAGCGGACACCAGTATTGCCTCGTAATGGTGGATCACTTCACCAAATTTGCGGTGGTAACCGCCACCAAGGACCAGACAGCTGAGTCAGCAGCTCGTGCTCTGTGCCAAGATTTCATTCGAGTATATGGGTGCCCTAAACGCATCCACTCCGACCAGGGTGCCTGCTTTGAGGGACACGTAATGAAAGAAGTTCAACGTATCTACGGGATAAAGAAGTCGCACACGACTCCATACCACCCTCAGGGAAATGGGGCCTGTGAAAGATTCAACAGAACTCTGCTACAGATGCTGCGGACTCTGGAGGAAGACAAGAAGTTACAGTGGCCTCAGTTCTTGTCTGAAATGGTGTGGGCCTATAACAATCAGGTCCATTCTACAACGGGGTACTCTCCTTATACACTTCTCTTTGGGCGGTCTGGGCGAAGTGTAGGAGAATTACAGTTGGATGATGTGGATGGGTTCCCTCCGAGGGATCCAACCTCTTGGGTGCGGGCGCACCGGCAGAGACTTGAGACGATCCATCGATTGGTGCGGCAGCGCCTGCAAGAACATCCCCATCCTGATAAGACCCCAGTGCAAGAAGCACCATTGCAACCAGGCGACCTGGTGCTAGTTCGTGTCAAGAAACCCCAAGGGAAATTGGAAAGCCGATGGGAGGCTTTGCCGTATCGTGTTGTTGGCCGCAAGTATGCGAATGGGCCAGTGTATCAGGTCCAGAAAGAAGGAACTGATTGTGTTCGAGTACTTCACCGAAATATGTTGCGCCTGTGTCATTCTGAAGGGACAAATCATGATGGGCTTGCCAATGTGAATGAGCTCCCACAGTCAGAGAATGGAGGTGCGGAATGGGCCTCAGACGAGGAGGATGATTGTTGGCCGATCCCTGCTCCTGGGGATGTTCCACCTGTGACTACTGTATCTCCGGCCTGTGCCCCCTCTGGTGCGGAATCCGCTGGTCCTTCTCAGCCCATAGCTGCAGCACCCCATAATATACCACCGGTCCTCAGACGGACCACTAGGCCAAATGCTGGTATTCCCCCCTGTTCGGTATGCGCAGGATGAGTTTGTTTGGCCTGCCATACATCGGTATACTACCACCCTGTGCATAAAAGTACAACCCTCTGGATATACAGTCATAGGCAGGGACTGCCAATCTTAAAGTGGGGGGGAATATGTAAGAGACAGCCAATGTTGTCCTAAGCTTTATTTGTCTGTATAAACTGTTAATGTTGAATGTATTTCTGTGATTCTGTTCCTTTAAGACAGCAGCCATTGTAATTGTGACATGATGCTGGAGTGACTCCCCCCCCTTTTATGTCAGCTTGCCTGTTCTGCAGACAGAATGTGAGCAGAGAAGCAGGAAGTGACGAGACAGAGAGCAGCAGCCATCTTAGCAAGTGTTGTATTGAACTGGTGTGGAGATTTTTCTGTACAGCTAAGCTGTATCTTGGTCCAGAGACAAACAGAGTGTAAAGAGACAACAGGACTAGTGAGTCCACGTGAAAGGAACTGTGCTCAGTGGCTGATCAGTGAGACTGACATTGTGACTGTGTATATGGATACCACAGATAGAGACTCGCAGTGCTGTTGATGTACTGGACGGCACCTGCTAAACCCCGGCTTACATCCCAGCTCAGTGTATGGATTCGGCAGGACTGTCAGTGTGCTGAGTGGAATCTGCTGTTGGATTACATTGCATTCATTGGGTTTCCCTGTTAAAAAGGACTTCATTTCTCCCAAGATCCTGATAACCGTGAGGAGAGGACGTTTCGCTATAAAAGAAAGGAACGACTTTGGGCCCCACCGCGCGCTTCTACAGACTGTAAGCGGTCCACCTGGACCACTGGGGGAAAGGGGGTGCACCCAAATGTGATGTCAGGGTCAGTTAGGGATAGTTTTGAGTATATTGTTCATTCGGTGTCCATACTGCAGAATTGGACAGAGTAAAAGTAGAAACCATTGCAGAATTTGCCTTGAAATTGTTCATGCTATATTGTATATTTTTTTTTGCTTGTCTTTATCCCTGTTATTTTACCTTAAAAAACCCTTAATTAATTTAATATAAAAAATATATTTTTTTTTAAACCCCCGGGGGGCCGCTCCCTCTGGGGGCGGAGACCAAAACACCCCCCCCCCCCCCGGCCCCCACCCCCAACCAAAACAAACCCAAAAAAAATTAAAAGAAAGAAAAAAAAATAATTAATTAAATTTTAATCCATAAAAATATATAAGTTTTTAAAAAATCCCTTCTCAAAAAATAAAAATTTTAAAAAAAATTATCTTTTTTTTTTTTCCCTTCTTTCTTCTTGGGGGGTGCTTCCTTTTTTTTTTTTTTTTTATAAAAAAAAATTTCCCCCCCCTTTTTTATTTTCTTTTTTTTTTCTTTTTTTTTTTTTTTTGCCTTTTTTTTTTTTTTGGTTTTTAAAAATTAAAAAAAAAAATTATTATTTTTTTTTTTTTTTTTTTTGTTCCTTCCCGTTCCCGTTTTTTTTTTTATTTTTGGTTTTGGTGTGGGGTGTAAATATTTAAATATATATTTGTATGTGTTTTGTTTTTTTATTTTTTTTGTTTTTTTTTTTTTTTTTTTTTTTTCATCAATTATATAAATTTTTTTTTTTTTTTTTTTTTTTTTTTGTATAATTATAATGTTATTTTTTTTTTGTTTTTTTTTTTTTTTTTTTTTTTTTTTTTTTTTCTTTTTTTTTTTTTTTTTTTTTTTTTTTTTTTTTTTTATTTTTAATTTTATTTTTTTTTTAATATTTAATAATAATTATATATATTTTTTTTTTTTTCAGAGTGCTTCTTTAAACCAGGGATGGACTCTAACAGCAAAAGACCCCTTCACTAAGTGTGCCTGGGCCCTCATACCTTCCTTGATAAAGACAGACAAAGGAAAATATACACATACAAAAAAATGCTGCACAGATGCTACAAACATACTGTACAGAAGCTATTCACACACTGCATACATGCTACATACACAGCACTCACACATAGGATACATGTGCCTACAAGTAAAGAGATCATTTGAAAGGTCTCTGCATAATCCATTGTAAATTTGTACATTGTAGTCAGGTTGCCCCTATGCAGAGGCGTAACAATCGCGGTTGAAAGGGGTGTGACCGCAACCGGGCCTGGTGGGGTATGGGGCCTCGTGGCCAGCTGGAGATGGTTGGGGCCCCGCACCACTATGATAGCGGTCAGAGAAAGCCTGGTTCCCCGACCGCTCTACATACTGTTATTGGAAAAGGGCCCTGGCAGCCCAGGGGAGGTGACTGAAAATAATAAATACATATACTCACCTTTCCTGGGCACAACGTTCTCTCTGGAGGCCTGTGATTAGGCCCCAGCTGAGGCCCAATCACAGCCCTCAGCAGCGACGTCTGAAGAAGGCCTAAAGACGCTGAAGACGGCAGGATGGAGCGGGGATGCCCAGGAAAGGTAAGGCAAGGTGAGTATGAGAGTTTGTTATTTTTAATCACCTTCCCTGGACCTCTGATTATACTCTGCACCAGAGCGGAGGGGGCTATTGGGAACATATAATACTGGGTGGGGGCCACTGTAGAGCATGTAATACTGGGTGGGGCCCTGTAACCGTCACTATCAAGAATTTGTTGTTGGGAGGGGGGCCCCGGACAACAGTTTGCAATGGGGCCCACAAGACTTTAGTTACGCCACTGCCCCTAAGCAGTCTTTTTTCCAAACTGAACAACCCAAAGTTTGATAACCTGTCTTTATATTCCAATCCACCCAATCCCCTTGGTCGCTTTCCTCTGCACCTGCTGTAGTTCAGATCTGTACTTCCTATCTACAGGTGCCAAAAACTGGGCACAGTATTCCATATGTGGTCTGACTAGTGATTTGTATAGAGGTAAAACTGTTCTTATCATGATCATGCAGCTGCCTTAAGTTAACTGGCTACAAATATTTCTAAATCTTTTTCACTGGGAGTTTTAACTGGTGTTTTTATCATTTAATACTTAATTATAAATCCTATTTCCATGGCCAAGGTGCTGAACTTTTTTTCTCTACATATATCCACTAAAAATGTTTATGCCATTTCCTTGTAAATACTGTAGAGAATAAATAATTTAACATACTGGCTTTTTCCTCATCCTCCTCCACCATTGCATCCAGATTTTTTTTTTAAAGGACCCACATTTAGTTTTTATTTATGCAGGTGAAAAATAATTTCGTATTATTTTTACTTTCCTTGGTAATGATTCTCTCTGCCTTGATGCATGCTGCCTTTGTCTTTTACACAATTTATTTTTCTCATTATAATTTTTTAGTGCAGTGTTGCTACTTTTTTATTTTAGTATTTGAAATGCTTTCTTTTTATTATTTACATTACCATTACCATTTTAGTGAACCAAATATTTTTAACTGTTTCTAAAGCTTTGGTTCCCATACGGCTTATATCTTTCATAGGTCTTATTTAGAATGTGTTTGGAAATGTTCCATTCAGTTGGTATACTCTTGTTTGACAGGTCAAGCTCCTCTCTTAACTGGTTAAAATTTACCTTCCTGTTCCTGACGTTTACTGATTTGTACCTCCTCTACTAAACATCTTATTAAAGAGTACATGAAAACTTATTATGTTGTGGCAACTACTACCTAGATGAGCCATGACATCTACTTTTGAAGATCAGTCAGGTTGTTTTGTCAAAATTAGGTCTAATGGAGCCTCCACCCTCTTGTAGGGTTATGCACTAGCCATAAAAGGCAATTGTCTTTTATTACTAATAAAATCCTGTTTCCTTTGTTGGACTTGTAGGTTTCTGCCTAGATGAAGTCTCCAATAATAATGACTTCATTATGTTTTGTGGCCTCATCTATTTGTCTTATTAGTAGAGTTTCTGCCTCTACCATTATACTTGGGGACTTGCAGTAAATCCCTCCCTTAATTCCACCCGAAGGGACTCCACATGTTCCTTTTCCTCACATGATGGGCTTGAGGCAGGATTTTATGTACAAGCAAACACATTCCTCTTTCCTATTTGTAGGTATTTTCTAAACAGACATGAGACCATGCGATCATGTCTCACTTATCCTCTCTATGTCATATTCCTTTTCGAACATTATTAGTTATAATAGGCCTTTGGCACTTTATGATGAGTAATTTATTAAAACTTTTATGCCAGGAAGTGCAAAATGTGGGACGAGCGAACTAATGATTGCAATTTTAAGCTCCCTATGGGGAATAAAAAGTTTTTTAAAAAACCTAAATTTTAAAAAAATATTTAAAAATCTATAAATTCAAGTCAACCCCTTTCCACAAACAACAAAATTAGGCATCCCTGCATCTGAAAATGCTGGAACTGCAAAAATAAAGATATTGATCCCATACAACGAACACTATCAGTATAAAAAAAAAAAAAGAAAAATAACCAAAATAGCCCTTATTTTTTTAACCTAAAAAAAGTAATAAAAAGTGATTAAAACGTTGGACGTTCCCCAAAATGGTATAAGTGAAAACTATATCTTGTGCCACAAAAAAGATGTTTTACACACCTCCGTACATGGAAAAGCTATGGGTGTCAGAATAAGGCGACTGAAATTATTTTAGATTTTGTAATAAATATATAGATTTGCTAGTGTTGTGATTGTGCCAACCCAAATAACATAAGGAACTTGTCATTTTTACCACACAGTGAATGCAGTAAAAACAAAAATTGTGCAAATGCAGTTTTTCTCTAATTCCACATCATTCTGAGGGGTTTTTTTATTTTTATTTTTTATTTGCAGCTTCCCAGTTGATTGAAAAATAAGCCCTCGTATGGCTCTGTGTACGGAAAAGTGAAAAAAGTTATGGTTCATGGGGAGTAAAAAATGGAAATGAAAAATGGCTGTGGTGGGAAGGGGTTAAATGGGGCCATTAGGAAGTACAATTTGTCATGCAAAAATACAAGCCATGAATAGAAAAATGAAAATGCAATGGCTTTTGGAAGGGGGGGGGGTGTAAACAAAGACAACAAAAAATATTTGCAGGAAGAAGGGGTTAAAGAGCTTTCTGGGACTTATAAATTGATGATCTATCCTTAGGATAGGTCATCATCAATTAATGATCAGTATGGGTCAGACACCCTGGCAATCATCTGTTTGTGAGAGCTGCAGCCTTGTCAGTACTTATCAAGCAGAGTGCCATACATTTGTGCAGCAGCTGTGCTTGGCATTGCAGCTCAACCCATTCACTTCAATGGGACTGAGCTGCCATCAGGCCAAGTGACTGATGAACGTGACATCACATGGCCGGCGAAGCAGAAGTGGCGCTTCAAACAGCTGATCCACAGATAGGATAGGTCAACAATTTACAAGTCCTGGAAAACTCCTTTAGGCTAAGGCCCCCATGTAGCGAGCCACAGCAAAAAAAAACAAAAAAACACTGCAGTAAAATGCGTGGCGAAATCGCCAGTGTTTCTGTAGGTATAATTGACATGCTGCGATTTGCAAAAACACAAGCATTTTTCAAATCACAGCATTTCCGCTGCAGATTATTTTCTGCAATGTGTGGATGGGATTAGCCAGAATCCCATCCACTTTGCAGGGACTTTAAAACGCTGTTTTTTTGCTGCGGCATTTACGCTATGTGGGGCCCCTGGCTTTAAAACCTCTTTTTCTCACTCATACAAATTGTATGGCCAACACCTTATATATGTTCTGTTTAGTTTACATGTCTATAAGAGAGTTTTGTTGGTTTTGTCACTACAAGTTAAAAGTATACAACAGCATACATGGAGGGTCAGCAATTACATGCAGAACCTAATGGAAACAATAGGAAAAGGCTTTCTAGACAATAGAGACATGTAAGCTTATTAAATAGTATAGCAAAAATGAAAATCTAGCATATATAATGTGGGATTAGGGGATTTTTTGATATCTATGTATATACACTTAGTATGTGCACCCTTTCATTGTGGAATGTCCTGATTGGAGAGTTATTTAGGGCAATTAACTATAAAACAATGTACTCTATAACCAATACAGTACACCACGGAGGGGAAGTGTAAACAGATTATCCCACAAATACAATGGGAATTATCTTCTTGACACAGCAATAATGTATACCCAAATTACAAAAAATCTCTGTTTCTGGAGATGTTAATTTATAAATCAATATAGTCGCCATCTGCAGCAAAGCCTAATAGGCAGTTGTGTTATAGCTCCTGTGGAATGTGGTCACCTGTAATAGTTTCAGATAATGAAAAGCGCATATAATACCATCTGCTCCACTTTACTCCAAAGTTACATTTAGAAATGTGTGCTAGTGAAGAAGATAACATGGTTATGGTAACCAAATATTTTAAGGGTATATATCTATCTGTACACACATATCTAGGTATAAATATAAGTACTAGAACAATTACTATGGCTATAACTAGGATAGGGCAGAAAAGTGATATTATATGAATAATCCACTCCCTCTGATATCACACTTCATTGAAACTGCAACACCAAGAAGGAAAAATCTTGGAATTATGGATATCACAGAATTGATAGACTTGGTACTGATATGCAAATGCTAAATAAAATGGAAACAAAACACCTCAAATTATAAGCGCCATGTGCTGAAATTCACATGCCTATTAAGAGGGTTGTCTGGGGGCATTGCTGCATCCAGTGGACCCGGCCCTCTCCCTCCTATTTACTATAGTCCGCCAGCCCCATAGTACAGGTAATTTACCTAAGCGATCAGTAGAGGAGGGAGGGGGTTGAGAAGCTGGATTTTATCACGTGACCCGCGGGTTGGAATCAGGCCAGAACCTCTGGGTCCATAATGAAGAATCCACCGAATACAGCAAAGTAAATTTAAGTCTCCGCATGGCACTTTAATAGTTATCTGGGGAACATTATACCATGCTGAATGCACCTGGCTAGACAAATCATCAAGATTGGACGCTGGCAGCTCCCTTTGCAATTGCAAACCAATAACATCCCATATGTGCTTGATGCGACACAAGTCCAAAGAGGGTGCAAGCCAAGGTAGCATGTTTAGGCTACATAGGAGACATACAGTAGCACAAGCAACATATGGATTGGCATTGTCCTGTTGAAAAAACGCTCCTGGGACACTTTGGATAAATGACCGTACCATTGATTCCATGACCAGCTCAATGTAATGCTGAGCTGTTAGAGTGCCTGAAATGAAGACTAGAGGGTTACGCTACTACACATTATGCCACCTCACACCATAATCCCAGTGTGGTGTTTCCTTATTAAGGTCTCTTCATGGTGTGCCTGCATGATCTCCAAACCAATCTCCGTCTAGGTGTCTGAGGCCTAGGTGTGTAGTAATCTTCTGCAAGAGTGATAAACCAAGGTTTCTCAGTTCAAAGATTCTCTCTCTCTCTCAGTTTGGAAAAAGTGATGATAAGTGACACAACAATAAAAAGAAGGCATCACACAATCTTCCCACACCACTTGATTTGTTTTTTGAGGCTACATGTGGCTAAAAAACTTTGCTTTGATCTGGCTTTTATGCCCAACCCACCTGCCATTTGCAGTTCTTAGCGACACCTGCTACTTTCTCAATTTGCATTACAACTTGTCCTTCTTGGTGTTGCAATTTCAATGTTGCCGATTTTTCACATTACTATAATCTTTTATTTATACATTATTAACATCTGTTGCTACAGTGAAAACGTGGATTTTTGACCGTAGGGTGGGTTATATAAAGGCAAGTATCTCAAACTTCCCATTAGACAATATATGCATGGTATAAACTGTTCATAAAGTGAAGAACAGAAGACAGAGTCATGCATGTGGTGTCCTAGGCTTTTGTGTTCAGTACTTTATACACCATAGCATTGTTTTGCAATAGTAGAAAAACGTGCAAGTACAAAAAGCACATTTCACACCACCATCATGGCTTCCAATTTCTTCTCTATACTACTGTCACTCTTTCCCCAAACCTTACCCCTACCTACCCAAAAAAATATTTTGCAGAATGTTGTGCTAAAATTTCTGTACATGCTTTTTGAAAACTTCAATAAAAAATGCATTTAAAAAACGTAACCTTGAAAGATATAAATGGAAACCCTTGAATCGTGATGGACAAAATTGACTTTAATAGTTGGTTTGGGCTCTGATATTTTTAACAAATATTCCAACAAGTCCAATGGACTTTATTAATGCAAGCTTGAACAGAGCCCTGCACAATACCCACTTTTGACTGCAAAGAGAAAGAACACCATTCAGTACTGGAAATGTCAAGAGGGAGAAGGTTCGATATTCCCTGCTTTTTGGTTTTGTTAAATTTTTGTGCCCTTTTAGTAATGCAGTGGATCACAGCTTTTTTTGACTTACTACCTTAATGGACGGAGCTTTTGCTGCTACACCAGTGATATAACCCTTTACAGGTAAGTTAATGGTTCCAGCTCTAAGATTCAATAATGGGAAAGGTCTTGTGACTAGACACTGTGTATGTAGTCACCAAAATACCCGAGTGAGTTGTATCTGGGGTAAATATTAATTTAAAATAATCTAACTTGTCACTTGCCATGACATGTCTGTTTTATCCTTTCTTATAACTCAGAGTTGTACTGTTTCTGTTATTTATTTATTTATTTTTTTTAAGAAATGTATGAATCTAATGCCTACTGAGGGATGTGTATCTTCACAAAATGACACTGTCCAATTAATGCTTACAGTATCAGACTGGAGGGACACATTCCACATGGCAAGGGGCTGGTAATATCATAGATACTCAAAAGGAATAACAGGAACGAAAAAACACAAAGTTATAAGAAGAAAAAGTAGAGAACTACTATTTAACACATTAGGGTGGGTTCACACTTGCAGCAGAGTTCGTCCGCTGCGAATCCTCCTGAAAATCTCCTGCATGTCCGACTTTGTTTCCAGCGAAAAAAAGTGGATTTGCGGCGCAGAGGGTGTAAGCACACACCCACGCATTGCTTTAAAAACCCATTCAAATGAATGAGTTTTTAAGCAATGCGTCGCTAACCTTTCGCTATCCAGTGCCTATACAGTTTCCCCAGAGTTTCAGGCGCATTCGCGGCGGATGGACTCCGGCGCAAGTGTGAACCCACCCTCATTTGGATTATTAGGTCATGGTCACAAGTGCTGCTGCAGGTTTTTGGTGAGGAAACCTCAAGAAAGTGCAATCTAATGCATGGAAATGGAGTATAATACTACAACAGTGGAAAAAATCAGCACATGTGTACACATCTTAAAATTCCCATCATGCTCTATTCTGCTGCAGATTTACCATACTGTTTTGTAAAATTTGAAATGTGGCAAATCTGCATGATGTGGACTTTACAAAGCCCAAACCCATCCTAAGTAAAGTTGCTCGAGAGCAACAGCAATACAGACACAAAAGTCTCGACACTGCAGTATAAAATATAGACATCTGACACAGTTATACATAAACTTCCCATCCTGCAGGTGCCCTAGGTGTGCCTATATCTAGTTACACCTCAAATAGTGCTCCCTTTTTGTCCCACTTAGTGGAATTAACATAGTTCCCCTCTTAAAGTGCACCACGTACAAATTATAGTACCCCTTTAGTATCCTCACACAGTTAAAATGTCCTTTTCAAGTCCCATGGTGTCCCCCACACAGATACATGTCAACACACAGTTAAAGTACTCCCCAGAAAATAAAAAATGAATACTCATTTAATCAAGTTCTCATGGTGAATGGGGGTGTTCAGCCTACAGGGCTCCTGACTTTGATCTGCTCTGTCAGTGGTATGACACCAGCCTGTGTAATGTTACAGGACCCTTGTAGCTTTCAGGCCTGTAGCCCCCAAGACTAAATGGTGGGGCACAGGGTCACTATAATATTCAACTGTATTCACATCCCAAAGGACCCAGATTTTTCTTTCAGACTGGATTCCCCTTTAATTTTATTGTGGGGAACTTTTGTCTCTTTTCTTACTAAAAATCCAATTAGTTTTCTTTTAGTTTCTGTAGATTTTCATGCAGCTATCAACACGGATTACATGTTACAAAACTGATGTATATTTACAAATCTTTTTCTAACCAGACCAATTTTCACGATTTTGCTCTTAGTTGGTATGAAAAGTAATTTTAACATTTTAAGGCCATTTAGGAGGAGTACATCAGACAGAAATTTTAGATAGCAGTACTCATTCAACAACAAACTGCAATGTATCTTGTACATTTATTAAGACTGCATAGATATGGATTATGGCTACTTTTAAAATAATATAGCGCTACAAAAAGATGATGGAAAGAACATCCATGTGGATGTTCTGTATTATGTAAATGAGGTTTTGTTAATTCCCATTCACACGCACTTAGACTATATATATTTTTTTTTTTTACCATTCAAGCTGCAGTGAGATCCTCGTTGGTTATTACAGAAAATACTGTTCTGGTCAACCCATTATATACTTTTCTTTTATGCCAGAAACCTGGAGTAGTTGTGAGTTGGGAGTAGGGTGGCCCCTATTCTCTACTTTCTACGAGACCAAGGTGTACCAAGTATAGCGGAGGCCAGAGACTCTTTAAGGGGTTTTCCCACATCATACAATTTTTTTTTTAAAACTGGAGCAACCATGCAGATAAACCTTCAAGCACATTCACTGTGACTTCCACTCATCTCCTATGTGACCTCTCTTCCAAAATCTGTGTCCCCATATATATTTATATATTTTCAGCCTACAATGACAAAAGGGGGCAGTCCTTACTATTCAGAATGTGACTGTCTGCCTGTAAAAAAGCCAAAAAACTATTCCCCAGGTGTACCTTGCTCTGTACTCTACCTAGCTGTTGCACTGCCCATTGCTCCTAACAGAAAGCATTGCACATGATCCATATGTTGGTATGGCACATCCATGGTTATGTAGGACTGATCGAATAAACAAGTATAAGGAAGAAAAGAAAAAAAAAGACAATCTGAGCATGTTTGACCTGGAAGGAAAAGGACTTAACCAGTCACAACTGTGCTCAAATAGTGGTAGGGAAAGGGGGGGGGGAGCTTTAAAGTCTTATTCAAATTAGGCCATTGGTACACTGGTGTGGTGGGCCTTCAGCCATGGGAACATTGCTCTTGCTGCTCAAGGAGGTTGGGTGAAGTCACAACAACAATAGGAGGAGGATCAACTTCTCCTGCCTGTGTCACCACATGCAGTGAATGTTAGGGGTCTATCAGCAAGAGCTGAAGGCCCGCCCACAGTGCACCAACTGCCTAATTTGTATAAGACTTGAAAGTTGTTTCTCTCCAAATCTACAAAAGTGACATAAACAACATAACTTTGTTTTGTATCACTGTAATGTGCTCTGTAACATGCTCGTGACCATTGAATATGCTTGGGAAGGTGGTAGACTGGCATGTAAATTCCTCCCAAAAAATTTGATAAATGGACTAAAATTGTATATGGGCATTTGACCATCAAGCCTACTCTATATTAGCTTCTTTGACATCCCATTGCAAAACCTTAGGCAATAACATGAAGTTAAAGAGGACCTTTCATGTCCTCAGAC
Organism: Leptodactylus fallax; assembly: GCA_947044405.1. Classification (NCBI taxonomy): domain Eukaryota; kingdom Metazoa; phylum Chordata; class Amphibia; order Anura; family Leptodactylidae; genus Leptodactylus; species Leptodactylus fallax. Next base: position 3,683,172 of record CAMRHE010000102.1, read on the forward strand.
ACATGCGGTTTTACATACCGCAAGAAAGCCAACAGCGCACTGTGAGGAACGCCCTCCCTGACAGTTCTTGTCCATACCCCTGTACTGGGGGGTGTTCCTCACAGCTCAGCGTCATCGCCGGGCAGTAAGGAACGCTCCCTCTGACAGTATGGCGCTATAGACGAGTACAGAGAGGGGGCGTTCCTTACTGCCCGGCAATGACGCTCAGCTGTGAGGAACGCCCCCCAGTACAAGTCTATGAACGAGAACTGTCAGGTAGGGCGTTCCTCGCAGCACAGCTAGACTGTCAGGAACGCCTTTCTGACAGTAAGCTGTGAAACTTACACCACCGATATCTCCAGCCCTGGGGTACATACCGGGAAAGCCGGCAGTGCGCTGAATTCAGCGCGCTGTCGGCTTTCTAGCGGTATGTAAAACCGCATGTGCCTGAGGACATGAAAGGTCCTCTTTAAGTCTGCTGTTGCAGCTGTTCTAGGAAGGCTTTTCCCAAGATTTTGGAGAGTGACTAGAAGAATTTTTCTCCATTCAGTCATAAAGGCATCTGTGAAGTCAAGTACTCTCAATGGATGAGAAGATCTGACTCATAAATGACATTCTAATCCATCCCAAAGATGTGCGATGAGATTGAGGGCAGGACACTTGGGTTCCTTCACTCCAATTTAAAATCCTATCTTTATGGACCATGCTTTGAGCACAGGGTTAGTGTCACACACAGATTTGTCCATTATATGACCAAACAACATAACCACTGATTCATCACTTCAGATAACATGTTTCCATTACTCCTGAGTCCAGTGGAGGTGTGCTGATACATGGCAAAGTGTACAGAAGGCTTGTGTGCAGTGAATTGACAATGAAACCCATTCCTTGTGCTCATGTCCCTTCCGGAGGCAGTTTGGAAGTGAGTGATAGAAATTGTCGATATTCTTTTGAATGTGCTATAAATGGCAATGTGCTGAGTTTGCATTGTCAACTACTTCTTAGGTATTCCCATTTTAGGAAGTTATACCCCCCCTTTTTTTCTTTCTTAGGCTCAGTACGGCATCTCAACTGTGCCAACTGTTCTACCACATTAAAAACTCCCCATCTTGATTGTCTATCACGCTCTGCACTTATTTTATATATATTGTAATCACTTCCCCGCAGTTCAGCCTCCTGTCGGCTCATGATCAGATATCTTGAATCTTAGATTTCACTTCCCCTGTATTTTGCTATCAATTCCATGATACCTCAAAGTAAACCAGTACCAGCTCTGCTGTGAGAATCACTAAAGGGAAGTGAAACACAGTGCTCCAAAGTGTACTCTGTATGGATAAAGAAAGAAAAAAAAAAACCAAAACAGAAAAATGTCTGGTGACTTGCTCCTGGTTAAAGGCGTTATTGGGGAGTAATGAATTTACCAGTGCATTCTCACTACACTGGTAACCTTATTACTAATATACATCCTGTTCTCCAGAGACAAACTCTTGTTCTTATCCTTTACTTGGGCTACAGATCTGTTGAGTTAAGTCCGTTATGTGGCCGAGAGCCAATGTGTCAGCAGGGGAGACATCCATACTCCCTAGATGCCCTCCGCACGGGTTAGAATAGGGGGGCCACAGTGTATATTTGTATTGAAGTTTAACCAGTGCAGGGAATGCACAGGTAACCTTTATTACTCCATGGATAATTCCTTCTGACCGTGCAGTACAAGTACAATATAGTTGTAGGTTTGGTATAAAGAATTAGTCATGGACCGACTACTGCACAGCCCACTGTTTGAATCAGTAACAGAATAAGTCCATGTACCAATAATCAGAAAATCTGAACACAGTGGCTCAGTGGTTGGCATTGTTGCCTTGCTGTGCTGGGGTCCTGTGGTCAAATACAACCAAGGACCATATTTGCATTGAGTTTGTATGTTCTCCCCGTGTTTGCGTGCATTGAGTTTGTATGTTCTCCCCACGTTTGCGTGGGTTTAATCCAGGTAATCTGATTGTACTCCTGGCTTCAGGGTAGATGCCCTGGACCTCTGGCACTTGCACAGTGAAGCCGGGTTGTACATCTCCAGCTTCACTGAAGAACAGCGCAGGTGCTGGGAGCACCAGAGAGGAGTCTGATGAGATCCATCGGACTCATCTCTAGGTAAATATAAAGTTTTCTTATTTTTAAAGCAGCCACGGATTTCATTATAACAGGGCATTTTGGGACACTAAACCCCAAGTCTATAATTCTGTTGACATAAAATTAGCATCCATATCCAGCTCACACACAACTCTATGGAGAGGTGAGGGGGGAGGAGGAGTTTAATTGATTTATTGCCTCATTCTGTGCAGTGGCAGCCTGTTATATTCAAGCATAGCAGTATTAAATGAGCTCCCTGAGTGGCACAGTAGCAGTTAACTGAGGCTGTTTTCCAACAGCTGCCTCCTTCCCACCTCCATAGACTAATATTTTAAAAGTAAATGGAGGAGACATTTATTAAATGAAATATATTACAAATGTTTTACATTCACCCAAACTATTCATATATGAAAAGTTGTCTTATAATTTGAGGTATGCTTTATCCTGGTGTGTCTGATACTCATCTCCTAGGTCAAATTGACTGACCCAGCCTATAAATTTGGCCACCAAATATATTGAAAATCTCAAAATATATTAGCTTGATCACCACAGCTCTATACTGTTTGCGCTCATGTGTCCTTTCATAACATATACTGATATGGCTAAAGAGAAAAAAAAACAAAGAGAAAAAAAAATTCTTTTTTTTTTTTTTTTTTTTAAAACAAGAATTTATTATATTTGCATTCATTATATAAAAATGTACAAATTTTATTTGCTGAAAATAAAATTACAAAGAGTTTTGACATACAGTACAGACCAAAAGTTTGGACACACCTTCTCATTCCAAGAGTTTTCTGTATTTTCATGACTATAAAAATTGTAGATTCACACTGAAGGCATCAAAACTATGAATTAACACATGTGGAATTATATACTTAACAAAAAAGTGTGAAACAACTGAAAATAGGTCTTATATTCTAGGTTCTTCAAAGAAGCCACCTTTTGCTTTGATTACTGCTTTGCACACTCTTGGCATTCTCTTGATGAGCTTCAAGAGGTAGTCACCTGAAATGGTCTTCCAACAGTCTTGAAGGAGTTCCCAGAGATGCTTAGCACTTGTTGGCCCTTTTGCCTTCACTCTGCGGTCCAGCTCACCCCAAACCATCTCAATTGGGTTCAGGTCTGGTGACTGTGGAGGCCAGGTCATCTGGTGTCATCTGTTGGGGATTTATTCAAAATTGAAGGAATACTGAACCAGCATGGTTACCACAGCATCTTGCAGCGGCATGCTATTCCATCCGGTTTGCGTTTAGTTGGACCATCATTTATTTTTCAATAGGACAATGACCCCAAACACACCTCCAGACTGTGTAAGGGCTATTTGACCAAGAAGGAGAGTGATGGGGTGCTACACCAGATGACCTGGCCTCCACAGTCACCAGACCTGAACCTAATCGAGATGGTTTGGGGTGAGCTGGACCGCAGAGTGAAGGCAAAAGGGCCAACAAGTGCTAAGCATCTCTGGGAACTCCTTCAAGACTGTTGGAAGACCATTTCAGGTGACTACCTCTTGAAGCTCATCAAGAGAATGCCAAGAGTGTGCAAAGCAGTAATCAAAGCAAAAGGTGGCTTCTTTGAAGAACCTAGAATATAAGACCTATTTTCAGTTGTTTCACACTTTTTTGTTAAGTATATAATTCCACATGTGTTAATTCATAGTTTTGATGCCTTCAGTGTGAATCTACAATTTTTATAGTCATGAAAATACAGAAAACTCTTGGAATGAGAAGGTGTGTCCAAACTTTTGGTCTGTACTGTATAAAAACGCCAGACCTATGGTATCAAAACTGTCCCAGAGGGAGTATCATTTTTGCCTAAAGTTGGCTGCTATAGGCAACAAAGAAAAACTCTTCGATAGTTTTGATTTACAAATTTCAAAAATACATATTTACTGAAAAAAACAAAAAACAAAAACCATTTTCCTGGAAAAACAACACACAACAGGCATTAAACTACAGCAATGTAATCTGTATATAGGATGGTACAAGAATGCAATATACTCCTAGTCTAGTCTACACCTCTACATTTACATAGAACATTTTATACATTACTTTATTGAGTCATTTTATTAATTACCATGTTTGTGATGAAGCGATGATAAATTGTGAGAAGGCAAAACATTAGTGCTCCTATCAAGACCTTCCGTAACCCTGTTTGCTGAAAGCACCTCCACTAAATACTGTACAGTAATGTCTAGGATCACTTACACTACAGCCGCCCTCACTGGAAATTATTCAATTAATGTAGCAGTCCTTTTATCTCTCAGGTCTTCGAGGATTTTAACAAAAGAAAATACAATATGCTGTGACAGACAGAAATGTAGACTATATAAAAACAACCTACTGCAATGCAGTTTACAATACATATTGCTGATAAAGGACGTGTAACCCATATGTAAACCATATCTTAATGAAAACATATTTGAAGTAAGGCCAGTCTTGGTAAAGGCAAGTAGCAGGAACTTTTCTTCTTATTTGATTACATTGAGGGTCTGGAAGAGCTTGCTTAGGTTCACTTCAGAGTAGCCACTACGTGATAGAATTTGGTCAGTGCTAAGTTTCAGTTTCTTGTATGCAACTTCTGCTTCTTGATAGTGCTTCTTCAAGCAAACTGCAACAATGGAAAATAAATTATATAATGTGTTTTTATGAAAACTATTCATCTATTGCATAAAATGAGCCTTAAATGCTCTTAAAACAAACGTATACACAAGTATCACATAAAGTGCAAGAGAGGTCTCTAAGAGGCACAATACAATTGCTTGTACCTGGTAAATTTTGACCAGCAGAGTCAATCACAACAGTGGGTGAGCGTGTGCATTACTTCTCCTTTCAGCTTTATGTGAATGCCAAGAGAGAAGCAAGAGAAAAGAGTATTTGGGAGCCCTGTTCTCGTGATCGGTAGGGGTCCTGGTGGTTGGGCCAAACAAACATATCCCCTAGCCTGTGGATAAGTCTTGTACGTGGTGTAGCTCCTTTACCCCTTTGATACTGAAATCAAGTCTGTGTGCTCAAGTCTTCAATACCATGTTAAAAGTTGCAACCCTGGTTCATAGCCATCACTTTTTACCCCATAATTAATCAGTAAATTTGCACAACTTTGTGACATAGATTAACTGAAAGTAGCAACTTCATGAGCAACATGTAGACCTCTTTTCCTTGCTGCAGGGATTTCTATAAACGTTCAGAAACCTCTCAGATACCAAAGTATCTGTCTAGGGTAAAACTGTACAAAGTACTAGGGCTGGGCAATTTTGACCTAAATCAAAATCGCGATCAGGCTTTTTACCTCGATTACGAGTAATGGAGATTATTTAGGTGATATCCCTTTTAACGTATGAATAGGTGTTGGGTGAACCTCGCGAGATACTACTATGATACTCTGGGGTCTCTTCAGATCTCAGAGTATAATAAGTGGAGGCACAGGAAAAGTGACCAAGAAGTGTTACTCACCTCTCCTGGTCTCCATTGTGACTCCTTGTTCCCTTCGGGCCTTCTCGTTGTGTGATCCATGTGACTGCTGAAGCTCAACGGCAAGCCTCAGAGGTCCCCGATGTCAGTCAGAAGGCCTGAAGAGAACTTGGAGTCACACAAGAGCCCAGGAGAGGTGAGTAACACTATTTGTTATGTTTGCTCAACTCCCCTGGGCATCCATTTATTATACTATGGGGTCTGACATAACCGATGTGCACAAAATCATATCAGTTATACGGGCTGACATTCGTTTTTGGGTTAATTGCCCAGCCCTACATAGTACACAGTAAGCATTGGAAAGGAATGGGATGCAGCTGTAGTGTTCTCTCCCACAGTATGTGTGATATCGTAAGCGGTTATAGGGAAATGAAAGGTGGGAGATGGTGGTAAGACAGCATGTTTCCCTCAGGCATTAAAAGTAAATGTGAAGAGGCAAGGAATACAGCTTAGACACTAAAATTCAGGCTAAGAGAGGCAAAAAAATGAACTGGCATCAGATGAGTGTCATTGTACAGGAAGTATACGGGAACTTACTGGACTCTGTATCACAACATAAAAATTAGGAAATAATGGGCTAAGACTTTTTTTTTTTATTATTTCTTACACCAGCAAAACAGATGCTATAGCTGAATAGCGTTTTTATAGTTTGGAAAAGGTAGGGATTAGACAAAAAAAAATAGCTATTTAAACTGATTTTGGCAGCAATTTTCATTTTATTTCTTTAAAATCTACAAACACACTTATTTTACCTTAAATGCATCGTACTGTTTATACCTTATTACCACGCACACATTACATGCACTAAAACAAACCCTAAGTCCTACCTTTACATTTTTTACAATATACTTTAAAGCCACTAACATCCACTTAAAGCAATAGACTAAAATAAACACACATTTCTCCTCCTCTGCAAATGTATATGTACAAATAGTGTGATAAACACGAACCGCCGCATTACAAAAAAAAAAAAAAAAAAAAAAGAGAAATATATAACAAAAAAAAAGATTAATGTTACGAGCAATTAATGGAATCCAAATGTTACTAAAAATGTAACAATATTAATGAAAAAAAAAGTGCAAAGAGATATACAAAATCTGTAAGCAAAGTTAAACGTGCTCTAAAGTGGAATTTAACAATAGGCTCCAACTACTGAAACATTCAGGCCTGAATACACTTAGAAAATTGGTCATTGGAAAGACTGAAACCGTAATAACACTACCAAACTGTTCCAGGGTATATGTTAAATGGCATTCACAGGGTCATATAAAAATTGGAAGAGAAGCTTTCTAAAAGAAACAAAATGTGAGAAAAAATGCTTTGAAGCACGAACTCTATGTAGAACAAAAATGCCCAGGACTGTTCAGCTGAGATTAATGGAGTTCAAGACTACAAATGGTGATAGAGGAATGTGTGAGGCAGCAGGACCATGTTACAAATCATTGCTCTGTGACTGTAACCCCATATAGCTTTATTTCACCAGCACAAATACAATACTTAATATCTAGCCCAGATATGTTGCAGTTATGAACTCACGCTATGGCGCACTGTTTGCCATGCGAGCTCCGACATATATGAAAGACTTGATATGACATTCAGTATACCAGAGGAATTCTATAAAATTGGTTTTGCTGTGATTGTAGACGTGTCAACATATTGGCCATGAACCGGTGTCTACACAAGCTACAATGGGAACAACAATGTGCTGCAGACAGACATCGGTGGCTAAACTTCTCTGTACCCTGCCACTTCAATGTACAATGTTTTACCATTCCTAGAGCTCTCATGTTAACCAAGAGTTCAGTTTTCCACCATTGTAATGGTTTTATTTCATGCACCATTCAGAATAATAAATAGACACGTTATAGTTATTATCCACCTAACAAAGGTATCTGTCACGGGGGTGGGTAGATTGGAAAGGAAGTAATCAGTCAGTTCTTCAAAGACAATGTACTGGAAGCAAGAAAAATAGGCAAGTGTAAGGATCTGAGCCAAGTTGTGATGGCCAGATGGGTCAGAGCCAGATCTTGTAGGATGCTCCCGGTATATAGTAGTTTGTATCTACCAAAACAGGCCCAAAGAAGGAAAACCAGTGAACTAGCAACAGGGGAATGACTCAATGACTCAAGACTCAATGATACCTGTAGAAAGCAAAGAGAAGCCTGTCTGCCCAAATGTATCACAACTTACTGAAATAGTTAAATCTGGCTATGATGTAAAGGTGTCAGAACACAGTCCATCACAGCATGCTGTGTACAGGGCTGCGTAGCTGCAGACTATCAGACAGGTGTATAGACCACAGTAAAAAATGCAAACACTGGTAAGGGGGGTGACTATTCCTGAGTGCCCGGAGGATACCTTGTTGTATATATTCAGCATGACCCAATCCCAATGAGAAAAATCCCTTACCTGTCACCTCCTGCAGGCAGCCAAAATGGTTATACAGAGACTGGAAATCTACTGCCCCCCCCCCTACTTTAGATGAGTGGCTCGAGGAAATCATGAACACCCAACATATAGAAGAGCTTATTGCTCAGTCTCCAGTGGAACGTTCCCGTTGTGCCAATACGTGGTCTTCCTGGGTTGCATTCCAGTTATCCCCCTATCAATGTTTTCCTCCTGCTTCCACTCTTTCTTCCTCCCATTTGTCTTGTACCTGTTGTCTCGAACCCCATTTTCTCTCTTACCTGTTTCCCCCCACCCCATTGCTATTCTTCTTAATTGTACGGTTATGTTACATGTGATGCTTTTTCCCCCTTTACTGCTTGGTTTTGTATTGTGAACACTTTGCTTGTTCTGTGCTTTTTCTTTTCTTTTTTATTCTGTTTGTATTTTGATAAGTTGAAATTTATTTCTGTCTAAAAAAACAAACCTTGGATAAGAAAATAAAAATATGCATACAGTGAGCATGTCAGCATCAAAAGTGGACTATGGATTAATGAAAGGTAACCTGGTCCTTCTATTTCTGGATGTTTGGGTACATACAGTATTCAGTGCTTAGCTGGATAAGAGATGACACAAGGATGCACTGTGTGTGATGTTCTGAAGAGAAACCTTGGGTCCTTACATTCATGTGGAGGTTCCTTCAATACGTACCATCAACCTATGTATTGTTGCAGGCCAAGTACACTGTACATGGTAAGGGTGTTTCCTGATGACTACAGCCGTTTCAGCAGGATAATATGTTCTGCTATACTGCACTACAAAAATTTCCAGGAATGGTTTGGGGACCAAAGAGTTGAAGGTGTTGACATGGCTTCCAAATCAGATTGAACATTTGTGGGATGAGCTAGAAAACCAACTTACAGGACTGTCACCAGAACCCTGCTCCACAGGTAAGTAGGCTAGGGTAACCTGAATTAGTGTTTTCCCCTGGTGAATTGGTGGGCAGCATGGTGGCTCAGTGGTTTGAATCCTGCCAAGGACAACATCTGCAAGGAGTTTGTATGTTTCTCCCGGGTACTCCGGTTTCCTCCCACACTCCAAAGACTTACTGATATGGAATGTAGATTATGAGCCCTATATGGGACAGTGACTGACAATATCTGTAAAGCGCTGTTTGATTCAGGTGACCCTACCTATGTATCTGCAGCGCAGGGATGACATATTGGGTTATGATGATAGACTCTCTAACTTTTCATAAGCTCAAACCCAATTTTAAATTATTGCTCTTGACCAACAACTACTTTCCTCAGCCAGTTTCAGGCACTAATAATGTTTGTGTCAGGGCTACAACACTGACTCAAAGGCTGTCCTAAATAATACAGATTACCGAAGACTACTGTCATCCTCACCTCTGTATCACCATCTGAGCAAACAGCCATCACCACTAATTGTGATTACCTTCTGGAAGTTACTTCAGTTGAACTAAATCAAATGATGCTTTTTTTCTTTTTTTTAAATATTATTCCAGAATTTCACCTATAAATTTTTTTTTTTTACATTTGAACTAATCCTGTGCTCAATAAGCCACAATTCTTACCATAATTAAATTCCCATTTTTGTCTAATACTGTCACCTCCTTAACACAATATACCACAACATAATTCTGCTAAGGGTATGTTCACACTATCATTAATGTCTGTGCTGAAATGAGGATGAGAGCAATGGTGATTAACGACAACAGAGTAACGAACGTGGACAGAGCCTCCTCTGTCTAGCGACCGTTCCCACTGACTCTAATGTACGAAACATGACGAAAGCCATTTTCCGCCAGGTTTGTTTATTTTTGTGTGCGCGCGCAAGACTTTCTTCTGCCAGAAAAGTAAAACATCACGGAATAAAGCTTTCATCATGCATTTTACATTAGAGTGAATACAGATGGATGGCAGACGGAAGGGGTTCCATCTGCATCAGTCTATTGCTGTTAGCGTCTGTTGCTCTCATCCTGTGACGGATGACAGTAACGGACATTGATAACGGTAGTGTGCACCTAACCTAAGAGAATAGATGGTTAAAGGGGTATTCCCATGATCATGACTATATCTATATTTGTAGATAAGTAAAAGTTAGACATTGTTGCAAATATAAGTAGTTAAAAATTATGCAGAGTTTTAAAGATTTTCTCTATTTTAGTTGTGACATCTGTTGTCTTGATAGGTTGCCAATGGATACGACTACGAATACAGAAAGTTTCTGTGGTCTGGGACTTGTCAAAAACCCAGCTATGAATTTTTATTTTTTTTTTTATTATTGTGGACAGGTTATCAGGCAGGGACACTACATGTATGAGAAGATATCTTGGCCACAATAAGGAAATCATGGTTGATTTTCTGATCTTAGAAAAGTCAACAGACTGTCACCAGAAGATATTTATAGAAAATCTTTAAAACTCTGCAAAATGTTTAATTACTTATATTTGCAAAAATGTTTATGTTCATGGGAATACCCCTTTTAAGCAGGTGGATCGAAGTCCCTTATATTGAAACTACATTATGGAGTCAAAGTAAGAAATGGCTCAAGAGAAGCAGGCCACATTGCCAATGGCAACACGAGCCACTAGTTCATCTTAGAAGCTACTTTTTCAGTAGAATCAGATCTATTACTCTGGTACATTACTACACGGATGCATAGGAGAGTCTGAAATAGAATATGCACATGGTTTTATTAACACACTAAGATTCCTCAAATTAGATCCTGGAACCATGGAGGAAACTTGAAGGTCATCAATATCTAAATATAAATCTCATTCAGGTACACTTAATTGTACAACAGTTACATATATCATGTTTATAGGTGTGAGGGACGTAACTTGGGAATTATGCTTGCTACTGAGTAGCATAGTGTACCATATGGAAATGCAAGTGCACACAAGATGGACTGCATGGCCTGTTTTTGCCATCAATCTTCGATGTTTTTTCCTCATGGCGTCACACAAACCAATAGCTAAACAACTAAAAGGTATAAGCAGCTCAAAGGACCAAAATCACCACATGAACATGTAACGCATTTCAATAGCAGCAACGTATCGAGTAAGTCTGGAGAAAAGGTTCAGAGCTGTGTACTAATGCCATGCAGAGAAAGATGAGAGAGGACATTGCTCCTGATGTGTTTACCACATGCACTGATGGGATATTGACAACTCTCAGTATGATGGTTACAAAGGGGACTATTTTAAATGCCAGGCTTGAAAGATGACAACAGTTGCCCACCATTTTTCTTGAAGGGCGCTCTTAAAATGTCAATGGTATTTGTACATGGAGAACATAAATAGCTTAAAATATTTTTTTAAAAGTATTTTGATTTTTTTTAAACATTGGCTGGTAAGATTGTCCAAGGGCACAATGTGAACAGAAATGAAGATAAACATTACCTATGAAAGCGCACACCACCAGAATGAGAAATAGCCAGCAGTTTTTGGCCATATATTGATAAATCTGTATTGAAAAAAAGCTAAATTGTGTTATTACACAGATTACCAGTAAAACCAAGCTATCAAAGGAATTATTGTCTAAGTGCATGTTCACATGGCTGATTTTCTACCTCCAATTGGTTTTAATGAACTATGGAACACATTTTTCAGAGCACAGCTTTGAAATCAGTGTCATGGAGAAAAAAAAAAAAAAAAAAAGAATTGACGTGTCAATTCTTGAGGCTACAGGTAGCCACATGCAGATGCCACACAAACCAATAGCCTGCCGCAGATTTCTGCCACAGATTTTCTTTCAAATCTGCATCAAAATTTTTCAACCTGAAAAAATCTGTGTCTAAAAAGTCTGAACATGCCCTAATAGCATCAAGGCCAGTCACATGCATTAGATTGGGGATCTTGAATGCAGTCCATGCTAGTAGGGATGTAGGAAAGAGCGATGTTGTGATGTCTCCATTGCCACCTCTTATACACATAAAGCAGTATGTACATCTGAAAGCGGCCTGACCAGACAACTTTTCGGAGGCAGCTGTTGTAGATGTTCAGCTTCTACTATGGATAGAAGAGACCTCTTTTATAAACATGCATTTCGGCATACGAGCTTGTCTCTGTGGCAGATGTTGGATAAGTTAAGAAGATGAAATCTGCCCCTGCATTATTTACAATCTGAAGAGAGGCAGTGACAACTACATTAATAAGGAGGGATGGAAAATGATAACATTGAAGAGCAAATTGCTTAAACTAGAATAAAAAAGCTATTTCTTTACATGGATCATGTCATGTACTTTTTTTTTTTTTTTAATACAAGTAAAATTTAAATTATTGTGGGGCAAACAGGCTTTCAATTGGGAAAATGAATTCAAATATTTTGGTGTCAAAACAAGCTGTAATATGTCAAGACAGTTGCAGCTTATTTTCCTGTCCCCATTAGCATTTCAAAGAAAACGCTATCTGTAGAAAACAAAACAGGAGACAAATATGGATATACCCACTATGGTAATTTTAATTCTTTTTCAACAAATTGCTAATTGGGTATTGATGTGTTAAGATCATGTACACAAGAGTACACAAGCTTCAATTAGTTGGAATTCAGTATCTGCTAGGAAATAGTAAAAAATGCACATTTTAGAAAAGAGATCCACAGTAGTTAATCTGCCCATATTCTGTTCCAACAGGTCGGCTCACACAATATTCTCCAAAATACTAACATATAGGCAAAAAACAGCTGCAAGATGGCGGTGGCAGAAAATACACTGGCACAGAATTAACACATGAAAAAAGCACGGGACACCAAATACGGCACTTTTTACACTAAAACACTGATCCCCGAACAGGAATGTCGCAGCACCCAGGGGTGCCGTGGAAACCCTCCAGGGGTCATGACACACTGGTTGTGAAGATGACCGCATGTCTTCATGCAACATTATCTGTGTCCTTAGGATGTTGTTTTGTCTTTTGGAAAAATTTGGTAGGGGTGTATCTGAGGAAAAATGTTTTTCCCGGGGTGCCCTGAGTCTGAAAAGGTTGGGAAACACTGCACTAGTCTATGAACAGGGCAATGGTTTATGTAAATTCCTATTGGCATTTGGGGCATTAATACATAGAATAGGATGGATTTACAAATACCCATAATATGGTACCCAAATATTAGTAGGAATGTAAAAGCTGACCATGGTGTCAAATAAGAAACCTTCACTGAGATCTGGTATTTGTTTATATGGAGCAGCAGTAATATTTATTACCATATTAAAGAGGTTGTCCAGATGTTTACTTTTGCTTTAAAAAAAAATAAAAAATTCAGAAAGTTATAAAATAAAAAAATAAATAAATAAAAGTCCCACCTTACTAAACCCCTGACTGGTCCAGAGTTGTCCGTGCCTGGTACCTGTCAGCTTCTGTACTTCCTTTGCTAGTGGCTGTAGTGGGTTACTACTGTGCTCCAGCCAGTCACAAGGTCATATCAGGACATCAATGGAGCATAAAAGTACCGAGGGGAACCAAGCAACATGAAAACTGGAGCTATTTAGAACATTCTAGGCATTTTTATTTTAAATTTATTCAATAATCTGGACAACCTTAAAGATCTTACTGCACTGACGTCAACTAAAATTAAAGAGGAGAAAAACAAAACAAAAAAAACAGTAAAAATAAAATCCTCATTTCCATAGACGGCCCTACAATGTATTCAGTAGGCTGAGCAGTTGTGGTTTCAGATGACTGTGTGGTATGAAAGTTCAGATGATCTCTTGTGGATTCATAATCAAAGCTATTTATGTAATTTATGGAAAGAATGATTTCTATGCGGCTTCACTTCCCCTATGATTGTTACAAGTTGCTTGCTTAATAGTTAAAGAGGTATTATGAATAAATACATTTATTGCATAAATGTCTAATAGGTAGTGGTTTGGGGATATCAGGAGAATGTGGGTAAGGGGATCACTACTACACTTAAAAGTGCTTGTCCAGGAACTACAGATTTTCGCCCGGAGGCTGGGGAAGGTGAAAAATAATACCCCCCTTCAGTACTCACCTGTCCCCAGCACTCCGATGTCTCCTTCCACTGTCCGGTCCAGAGGCTTGTTCCGGCTGAAGTCCTCGCTGCATGTGACTCACTCACCTGTAACGTCTGGGTTCCTTTCCTCAGGTCGCCGATTGGCCTCAGCAGTCACGTGCGACAAGAGCTTCCACCGGAACAAGCCCAAACCCACTCGAGCGCAGGGTACAGGCAAGTATGTTTTTTTATTTTCTTTAAATTTTTCACGTTCCCTGGCCTTCTGGCAAAAATGTGTAATGCCTGTTCTGAGAAAAAAGGTTTGACTGCTACAGGATTATTTTTGCAGTTATCTACCAGGCAAGTTTGCCACCTTTATTTAGAGACGCATGCCCC
>CAMRHE010000102.1:3700000-3722500 GCA_947044405.1 Leptodactylus fallax
GAAAAAAAAGGATTTGGGGCACTGAGAAAAGACGACATGTGTGTGAAGTTGATGTGGGTAAGCTTTTTTGTGCACCAAACTACATTTCTCAGGTTGTAATGTTACACTTAAGCCTTATTCACATGAATATCCCACAGCTGTTTTTAGAACACATTGATTTCAATGTGGGTATTTACATATCCATTTTTTGACTTTCAGTTTTCACGAAAGATCAAAACCAGTATATGTCCTATTTTTGTTAGTTTGCACTGTCATTCCTACCCATGGGCATCTGAATGTAGCCTTAGGCTATATTGCATCTGTTTGGGATCCATTTTTACTGACTCCTCGTAGACTGAGTCAACATATGAATAACCACATTGAAATCAATGTGTTCTAAAAAATGGCCATGTGATGGCTGTTACAAAACTGGTGGTCACATTGTTTTCCCTGTTCATGTGAATAAGGCCTAAGTATCTGAACTAGAACTGACAAAAGAAGGACCTAAAAGCTTGAGATATCAAATAGACGGTGACCATATTGATATTATACCTATGACAGAACAATCTAGATAACATGACAGATCGCAACAAAAAAAAAGTTTTATTTGCACCTAGCCGTGTTCTAATATTTTGTTTAGTAATAGCCCAGTCCGTCAATCACATTGTACAAGGGTTCAAGGTGAGGAATCAAACTAAAGGAAGACGGATTACACAAATGCCCCTGCTTGGAAACCTTAAGGGGACACTCCAGTAATTTTTTTTTTTTTTTTTTGTACTCAAACTTTTGAAAAATGTATCCTTTCAATAATAGTTATCTACTCACAGTGGCTTTCCTTAACCTGCTTTTCACCTTCTTCAGTAAATCACATGATCACAGTCTGACCCCCTTTTTCTAGCATGGATTTCTGTGTAAACTATTGAGAGCTACCATATGACCAAAAAATTCAAAGCTCTCCGCCTCCCCCCACACTACTTTTGTTATAATGCTTCCCTGCTCCTCCTCTGCTTTACATAATCTGTTATATTCTCACTGACATACTTCCCATAATTACCCCTTCTCTCACAACCAGGTGACCATACCCCAATTACTTTCCCCACTGTTATCAGCACTGGTGCAGCTGGCAGGACCTGCTGTGACATCATCCTCACAGTCTAAAGTCCTGGAAAGTCAATGTTAGTGTTGGCTCTGCAGTGTTTTGCTGAAACAGGAAATAGTCGTGGCTACAGGTATTAGACAGGGATGACAGCATCAGAGATGTGTGCGATGTCTACATTGGAGTGGAGTGTCACTTTAAGTTACCTGGTAATTCAATGTACTTTTGATAGCTGTGCCCCCAATCTTTACAGTAACATGTAATTGTTGCAACTCCATGTAGGATTACAAGGGCATGTGATAAACGGATAATTAGTGATAAATATATTATACAAAAACATGGGAGCAAGCGTGTCTGGCACTGGGTGATTATAAGTGCAGAATACTGTAAAATCTCCAGAAGATATGAGCAGACAATTAGGGGGAGATATCTATATTAAAGTTAAGCGTCTTTGGAACAAAAACATTTATCCTATGTGTGGCAGCTTGAGATAGCACATGACCTCTGACAAACAGTTTTCAGAGTAATTTTAATGCTACTCTGGATTTAACTTGACTAACTGGTAGCAATTGAGCACATCTTTTTTTTGTGGCAGCAGTTATCTAAAACGCTACAATAACAGCATCAAAAGTAGAATGGTGGAAGATTGGTTTTCCATTGTACTGCTGAACTGGCATAATGCCCACTTTAAAAGCAATTCACTGCTCATCACTAAAATCTGGCAGACACGACACTAAATGCTTTGAGAGACCAGAGAAAAAAATAATAATAAATAATAAAGGAGGGGAGTGAAATGGGAATAATAAAAAAAAAGGGGCAGCCTTCTCCAAACAGACATCATAGATGCATACACAAACAATACAAATCAAGCAAACTGCTACAAAAATTAATAAAATATATACTTAGAAAATAAAAAGAACAGACATAAAGGGGGGGGGAGGGGGTGAAAAAAGTTTAGCACCTTACAGAGAATAGGGGGGAAAAAAAAGGCTAAACCTAATCTGTTGAAAAGATGAATTTACCAGCAGGCTTGTATTAGGTATAGAACGACTAAACAAAAGTAAAATATATATTTACATTCCTCTATTGTTCTGCTGCAGCGAAAACCTACTCTATTCCGCCAATCACTTGTCAAACACATTGGCTACGTTTTATTTACCAGCCAATGTAATGAGTAAATATGTGATCATAAAACTCTTCTTTCGCATGGACAGCTTCGGTTCTTTTTTTTTTCTCTCTCTCTCCCCTCGGTTCTAAATACAGGTAATGATTTAGACAGCTTTCAAAAAAGTCTTTTGACTGTCAATAAAACTAATTCTATTCCCCTTTCCACATGGGGGTGAGAAGAGGGTCTTCACAAATGAAAATTCAAATTAAAATCCTGATTATAGTGTAGTGTGACAACACCTGTATTTAGAATTTTACTGTCAGCTAGCTGGTAGTGTTTAACAAAAGCTGAAAGGAGGGAAGTAATTGGAATTTGTCTGCAACATGCCAGATGAATGACGACACTGGACACTTTGCTGCGTTGCAGTAAATGTACCTTGTTGGTAAAATAACCCTCATGTGTAGCATCACATAGTGACGGGATTGTATGCGAGACAAAAAAAGTGTGTAAGAAAGGCAAATGCTAAAAAAACAAAACAAAAAAAACCCCGCTAAAATATTTCCTCTCATATACACACTTAGTAATTTATTAGATATGTATGGTAAACCTTCAAAAAGATCTTTACAACAGCACCATATGCATGTTAGCCAAATATAAGCAGTTACTTAATTTCTCTATTTGGAGCCTTCATTGTAGATTCCACCATGCTTGATTTTCCCAGAAAACACACACTTCAGTGGAACCCAACAGACCACACTGGAAGTCAGTGAGGTCGGTCAGATGGTGCTGGTGTCTGTAATGGGAACAGAGCCTTAATAACAAACTTCACTGTTATCCTTGCTGGTCACACTACAGCCATCACATCTGTTTGTAGGATGAAGCCTTGGCTACTTTCACACTGCTGTCATTTTAGTCCATTGCTCTCATCTGTCATAGGATCAGAGCATCAGACTTAAAAGCCAACAGAATGATGGATGCAGACAGTACACTTTGTCTGCATGTGACGTGAAGAAAAAAACAAGATGGAAGCATTCTTCCGTTTTGTTTACTTTGAATGGAGACACATACAGTAGTCATGGGGTCTGCCGGGCTCCATGTGTAACCGCTGTCTTAGCAGTCCTCCTCTCCGTTGTTTGGGTCCCCAAATGACAAAGAGCCAGAGATAGTGAGAACCTAGTGCAAGTCTGTTGCTCTGATCCAATGATAGACAAGAGCAAAGGACTTCAAAGGATTCAGTGTTTGGGCACTTATTGCATTGTAAAATTCCACAAAGCGTTCTCTCTAGAAGATACTTTTTTGCAAATATAAGTAATTAAACATTTTGCAGAGTTTTAAAGATTTTCTCTAAATATCTTGTGGCCACAGTCTGTTGTCTTGATCGGTTGCCAGTGGATACGACCATGAATGCAGGACCTTTCTAAGATCGGAAAATCATTTATGATTTCCTTATTGTAGCCGGGATATCTTCTGATACATGTAGTGTCCCTATCTGATAACCCAGCTACAATAAGAAAATCATGTCTGGGTTCCTGACAAGTTCCAGACCATTGAAAGTTTCTGCATAAGTGGTCGTATCCATTGGCAACTGATCAAGACAACAGACTGTCACCACTAACAGTTAGAGAAAATCTTTAAAAAACTCTGCAGAATTTTTAGCTACTTATATTTGCAAAAATCTTTAACTTTGTATTATCTACAAATATAAATACCCCTTTAAACTTCAAAACTGACCTGCCTATTTTAACCTGACTACAGTCCTTTAAAGACCAACCACCACTTGCTGGATATGTAATGTTCCCATTAAACACTACTCCAACATATCTACTGGTGTGCATTTTGGAAAATAAAGGAGAATTAACTTTGAGCTACATGGAAATATATGTGAGCAGCTAATGCTTTTCCTAACAGCAACCCCATGAGGTCATGTGACAACTGTGACCCCACTGTCTATTGGGCTCTGAGATGAAGGTGGCCACAGTGTGCAGTATGAAGTAATATTGAATTTCTTGGAAAATTAGCAAGATACACATCACAGCAACCTTGGCATTCACTGATGTCCGAAGCGCAACAAACCTGCGGTGTTCAGTGGAGTCAATGTTGTGAGCAAAGCCTCAGTTTTATCCGCAACATCATGGCCACTGTGGATAGTCAGGGTTTTGAAGGCAGTTACCACCACAGTGTCTTTACCCTTAGAGTATGTTCACACTTACCTTGCAAAAATGTGCTGTATTAAGGATAGAGCATACTTGTCATTGAAAATCAATGGCAAGCTGTTTATGAACATTTATCAAGTGTATTATGGCAAGTAATGTGTGCATTTTTCACTTCAAAATATGGCGGAAAAACTGCTGTGTGAATCAGAGCTGAGGAGTTGGAGTCAAGTTGGACCAATTTTGGGTGGAGTATGAAAAAGTTATTAATAGTGTAGATTTAATTAGATGCATATTTTGTTACATATTTTCTTTTAATCATTGGCTTTTTAACGTATTAGTAAAGACTGCTTCTGACTGACCACGGCTTTCAGCCATTTATGAAGGAGTCAGAGTCGGGATGTCGGGAGGTGAACATACCTTTAGATGGATAATAAGCTTCAATATTTTAAGAGAAATAGTAAACATACTAAAACCATTTTTGTACAGAAGGAAAAAACAAAACAAAACAGCCTTCTTCCACTTTCCGACACTTTTTAAGATGTGCCCTCTCATTTTGGTATAGGGAATTCTAATTTGGTATTCACAGAAAAAAAAAAAAGTGGAGGATGCACGTGGAAATGGAGCATAAAGCAAATATAATTATTTGGATGGATCTGTCACATGTACTCCCTGCAATATTTTACAGACTAACCTTGAAGTATATTACCATATCACAGAACATTTTGCAGTGAAAAACAGGTTAAGTATGGTTGCATGTAGCTTGCATTAATACCCAGATCAGCCTACAGCACACCATTAGACTTAAATGCACACATATACATTGATAAGGTGTCAAGAGGTTAAGTGAAAGCTTAAAACAGCCCACTGACAAAACTAGAGAAAAAGAAACATTTAGAGACACTTTCTGCTGTCACGATGCAGTTTCCTTCCATAAAAAATTACTTATAAACAAATGCTAATCTCAAAACACAGAAATCTTGCCATCCGCCACATTGTGTTGTGCACATGCCCATCTATTCATTACAGCAGAAGTGGAGAGGAAAACCACTGTGCACAAAAAGACACAAAATGACAGGGATGTTTAAGCTTATACTGGGTAACAAAACTGTCAGACACAGACTGAAGATAAAAGTGTCATTGCATACCTGTCAAAAGAGAATTCTTTGGAAATCTGGAAACCTTGTTTACTGTAACCACTACACGATCCGCAAAGTAAATACTTGTTTGCGTTTCAGTCTAATATTTTTGGACACAAACATTTTTCTTGAAGGCTCTTTCATTTCTCTTGTCTCATTTAGATGATAAAAGAAGAAACCCCCCCCTGTACAGCACCCCACACAGACGAAAGCTGGTTGTGCTAACCGGCTGCCATGAAAGAACGGCATAGGGGGGACACGGATGTCATCCATGTGCTGCCCGTGCTTCCGCGACCCCTTTCATTCAATGATTAGGAGCCGCGGAAGCAGGGCCGCAAAATTAGACAGGAATAGGACCTGTTCCATATTTTGCAGCCTGGACTATCAGCCTGCACAGGGGACTGTGTAATTCACGGTCATGTGTACGGGTCCATAGAAATGAATGGGTCAGTGTACTATCAAGAAAAACCATGGGAGACAGATTCAGATTTTTTTTTCAGACAACAGAAAAAATAAGCACCATGCACAAACTTCTGGCAGATTCTGTCTGAGAACTCCCATCGAATGAATGGGATGCTGAAAAATACTGCCTGGCCGATGTGGAACTTGCAAATTCTGTGGCAGATTCTGCAGCGGATTTGGTAAAGTAGAAAAATTCTGTTTCTAAATTCCTTTAGTACAATTTGCCAGCTTCTATAAAATCCACTGCGTGAACATGCCCTTCGTGTAACTTCAGACACATAGGCTATTCTCTGGATATTCTTTGATCTAAACCATTCCACTGTAGCTCTGGCTGTATGCTTAGGGTCATTGTCTTGCTGGAAGGTGAATCTCCTTCCAAGTCTCAAGTCTTTTGCAGCCTCCAACAGGTTTTCTTCCAGGATTGCCCTGTATTTAGCTCCATCCATCTTCCCTTCAACTGTAACCAGCTTCCCTGTCCCTGCTGAAGAAAAGCCTCCCCCCAGCATGATGCTGCCACCACCATGTTTCACAGCGGGGATGGTGTGTTCAGGGTGATGAGCAGTGCTACTTTTCCGACCACACACAGCGCTTTGCCAAAAAGTTCAACTTTGGTCTGACCAGAGCACCTTCTTCCACATGTTTGCTGTGTCCCCTATATGGCTTGTGGCAAACTGCAGACAGCACTTCTTATGTCTTTCTTTCAACAATGGTTTTCTTCATGCCACTCTTCCATAAAGGCCAGATTTGTGGAGTGCACAACTTATAGTTGTCCTGTGGACAGATTCTCCCACCTGAGCTGTGGATTTCTGTAGCAGCTCTAGAGTGACCATGGGCCTCTTGGCTGCTTCTCTGACCAGTGCTCTCCTTGCTCGATCTGTTAGTTTAGGCGGATGGCCATGTCTTGGTAGGTTTGCAGTTGTAGAATACTTTTTCCATTTTTGGATGATGTATTGAACAGTGCTCCTTGGGGTGCTCAAAGCTTGGGATATGTTTCTATAACCTAACCCTGCTTTAAACTTCTCCACAACTTTATCTCTGACCTGTTTGGTGAGTTCCTTGGTCCTCATGATGCTGTTTGTTCACTAGTGTTCTCTAACAAACCACTGAAGCCTTCACAGAACAGGTATTTATACTGAGACTAAATTACAAACAGTTGGACTTTATTAACTAATTAAGTGATTTCTGAAGGCAATTGTGCGCACTGGATTTTACATAGGGGTATCAGAGTACAGGGGGCTGAATACTTTTGCATGTCACACTTTTCAGATTTTTATTTGATTTAACATTTTGAAAACCATGTGTCACTTTCGCTCCACTTTACAATTATCTGCTACTTTGTGTTGGTTATCATTTAAAATCTCAATAAAATACATCTAAGTTTGTGGTTGTAAGGTGACAAAATGTGAAAAAGTTCAAGGGGTATGAATACTTTTGCAAGACACTGTATATATTTACAATTGAGACTATGCAGGAATCTTTTCTACTATTTTAAAACACCTGAGAATTTAGATCACATGACTTCCTTGGTAAAGTGACCCTATGTATGTATTCCCTGTGTGTAATGATGTATGCTACTAGTAGCCCATAACAGGTCAGCGTCTTGTGCCCTGCCTCTAGCTGAAAAATAAAGACATGTTTCATTGATTTACCTACCTGACTGGAGGCTGGATTACTTCCTTTCCTCTATAAGTATGTATATACACAGAATATATTAAAGGGGTTTCCCAGTCTCTCTAATTTCACTTCTAGTCTATGTCATGCATATTTCATGTAGTGTGTGTGCCTATATTATTTATAACAATCTTATTTAGGAGATTGCTTCTAGTTTATCTATTGTAAGATGCTACTAGAATGTATTATTCTGTATTTGTCATTTTCTACATTCTTAAGATTCAAAAAAAAAGAAAAAAAAAAAGGTGATGGTGGGGGGTTTCCTGGCTTATAAACTGATGACTTATCCTTAAATGAAGTCTGTCAGCAGGAAAATCGGTATCAGACAGTAACTTACAGGGTGGCTGCTACACTTTCCAAAGAAGTCTTTCTTATTCTGCATTGCAGCTCCATTTTAATGAAAATCAGTGTTTTATTCTTATGCATATTAGCTGAAATGGACTATAGGGGCGTTCCTTCTGCTGGGGCTTCACTCTCCACTCTAGATAACCTTCCCTAACTGCAGAGAAAGCGATGGGGAAATAAATGCTGGGCGTCAGTTAGGCGTGATTATCTTAAGCCCATTTCAGCTAACTTACATAAGATTAAAACACGGATTTTCAAGAACATGGAGGTGCAATTTATAGGAAAGGCATCTTTGGAAAGTGTAGAAGCCACCCTATAAGATATTGCCATTAGTTTGATACTGATTTTCCTGCTGACAAACTATTTAAGATTGGACTTTTTATTGAAGACTGGAGGGACCTATCCACGCAAGCTTTTTTTAAATGCAGCTTTTCTTTTCCCACAAGGTATGCATGGAATTTGCCAGAATCTAATTCACTTTGCTGGTACTGTAAAATGTGTTTTTTTTTCCTTTTTGTCGCATGTCCACAGCATGCAAAAACGCTGCGTTACCGAAACGTGGGGCCTTAGCCTAAGGGGTATTGCCATCTCCAGGATCCGATTTAAGCTTGTAGCTTAAGCTAAAGTGATTTAACCAATACATTGGTTTATTCATCTTGCTCAGTTTGTCAGATACTGCATATGTCTCCTCGGTACTTACAGCTCATTTCCTAGGTTTCAGAACCCCACTATGTAGCTTTAGTGGTCAGGATGGTGAGGTCAGTCCCATTTCCCGGTCCATCTCTCTTCTCCTCACTGTGATAAACTGTCTGTCAGCTCTAAGTGATAAGGGATAGTGCTTGATCTTTGCCTCTGTAATCTCTATGTCCAGAGAGAACTGTGCAGTTTTGTTTCGAAGCACAATATTGGCCTGAGCACACAGGCTAAGCTTGCTCACCAAGTTGTCAGTTGAAACCAGGAAGTGGAAGGAGAGGAGACAGGAGAGAAGGTGAAACCCTGAGATTGGACAATTCATTAACATTAAAGAAAAAGCCCCATTAACACCACTTTGGCACAGAGTGTTAATTATGTTTTTTCAACAGATTTCAATGGCTATTATTAAAGGGGTATGCCCACAAACATAACCATTTTTAAATTTGTAGATAATTAAAAGCTAAAACATTTTTGCAAATATAAGTAATTAAACATTTTGCAGAGTTTTAAAGATTTTCACTAAATATCTTGTGGACACGAGTTGTTGTCTTGATCAGTTGCCAGTGGATACAACCATGAATACAGGACCTTGTTAAGTTAAAAAAATCAGCTATGATTTGCTTATTGTGGCCGGGATATCTTCTGATACATGTAGTGTCCCTGCCTGATAACCCAGCTACAGTAAGAAAATCATGGCTGAGTTCTTGACAAGTCCCAGACCATAGAAAGTTTCTGCATTTGTGGTCGTATCCATTGGCAACCGATCAATACAACAGACTGTCACCACGATGAATAGAGAAAATCTTTAAATCTCTGCAGAATTTTTAACTACTTATATTTGCAAAAATGTTTAGCTTTTAACTATCTACAATTATAGATATGATTATGTTCATGGGAATACCCCTTTAACTTCAGTGACATGATATGACCATGCCAGGTATCACTAATATTAAATTGTACCACACACACACACATACATTATATATACAAATAGTAGGTGAAAGTGTAAGAGTTTGTTTTGTCGAGCAACCTTTATTTTTCAGGCATTCAGCTTAACTAACATCTCTGAACAAAATACAAAAGCATGCATCAATGTGTGTTCATGAGAAGAAATAACATGTCTTTGTTTACCAATTGCTTAACTTTAGGCCAAATTACTTTACAGACAAATGTTATTTAAGGAGTCT
Organism: Leptodactylus fallax; assembly: GCA_947044405.1. Classification (NCBI taxonomy): domain Eukaryota; kingdom Metazoa; phylum Chordata; class Amphibia; order Anura; family Leptodactylidae; genus Leptodactylus; species Leptodactylus fallax. Next base: position 3,709,831 of record CAMRHE010000102.1, read on the forward strand.
TTAAAATGTAATAATCACTTCATATCTCATTTCTATTTCATGTCTCTCATTCATATTGATGAGCATGAATTAGGCCGATCTATCAGTCTCTCCATATCAGCTGAATGTGAAGTGTTGCTGACAGTCGGTGTGGCAGGTTGACACTGATATATTGTGTCTGTCCAATATTGGCGTGGTTTCACACTGTGATATTTTTCTGATGCATACAACCTTTACATAAAAATTGATATAAAAAGTGAATGCACAAACACCTGATTATACTAAGGGAAGGCACAGCCTGTCATATTTCTGCAGCACAGGAAGTGTATCGGTACATCTAAATTGGCATTTGATTCTGTATATAGAAGATGCCAGTCAGTAACGGCCAGAGACCCTATACAGCATGAATCTTGCTCGATGTAAATGCCCCTCTACCTGCTTTTGTCACAGCAAAAAATTCCTTGATAATATCTGGTACTTTTTTGGTATCTTATACAAGGTACCAAGCAAACCAAAGCGATCCTATAAGCTCAAGTTTCCAAACACAGCATTGAAAATAAAAGACAAGTAGTGTAAAGATGGTTTGCAGTCTTTTTGTTGTGGTGGATAGAGAGAAGGACCTGAAATGTCCTAGTAGGTCATACGGACAGGACTGTCCCAGAGACATTTAGAGCTACTAACAAGTCTTTAGAAAAGGAAAATACATTTTTATTATGGTCAATAGGCCTGTTCTACCATGCTGTATCACCCATCCACAGGTGATAAGTGCCCGATTTGTGGGGGTCAGACCGCTGGGACCACCACCAGTCACAAGAACAGGGATCCCATGTGCCCTCTGTTTGAATGGAACAGCAGTCAAGCATTGAATAGAGCTTAGCCTAAATGTCCTTTCCAGCATTCACCGGACACGTCACAGAGGGCTGAGCAAACAGTTTACACCTGGCCATCATAAGCAGCCAAAGGCAGACCTGAATTGTTGTATTCTGGCTCCCATTTGGAAGCAATAGCACCTACTAATGGGCTCTGGGACCAAATAATGCTCCCTAACCTATTCCATATTGGCTGGCAGATTTGTAAGGGCGATATTCTGGTCACACATATTTATGGGTACTAGTGTACCAACATCTATTCTGTTGGTATTGCTATGAAAACTGGAAGAAGTTTATGGAATCCACTACGAGGCTGATAAAAGAACACAAAGGACAAGTCTGTGTGGTAGGCACAATGACATGGGCAATTCAGTATTAACACTACTGTTTGGAACAAATGAAGGACTTCAATTCTGTCACTGGTGCTGGACATTGTCTTTACAGTTTTGTTATAACTAGGGTTGGTTTAAAGGGGTGTCTGGGACAATAAGGGGAAGGGGTCAGGTGAAGCATACATAAGGCATGTGCTTCTGTGCTACTTAGACTGACACACCTGAATGTCAGGAGGCCATTACTGTGACTCTAAATGTAGTTACACAGTCATCTCTGACATATGCAAACTACAACACGTAGATAACAAAAGTACCCCCCAACACACACATACACACATCTCTTGAGAAACTTTGACAGTTATTAAAAAGGGCTGTTTATGGTCATAAATACCTGATCGGTGAAGGGCCGAATAGAGTGGCTTCTGGTACCCATCCTTTACAAAATACAGGGCTGGAAGCAGAAAGCTCCTTGACCTGTAAAGCATTGGGATGCCTTCACTGCAGCTCAGCTCCCACCTACTTCAAATGGGTGCTGAGCCTCAATGCCAGCTTTATGAAGCTTTCTGCTTCTGGCCTTGTATTGTGTATAGGCCAGAAGCGGCTCCGTACAGCTGATTGGTGCAGGGGCCGGTTGCTGGCCTCTCACCGATCAGGTATTTATGACCTATCCTAGGGAAAGGCCATTAAAACCTTAACCCTGGGACAACCACTTTCAGGGTCTCCTTCCTCTTCACACTAAGTTACTTTATATACTGTAGCTTCAAATGATCATCTATTATGAAATCAGATACTCTCTTAAAGGGGTTATGCAGGAAAAAAATAAAGCTTACCAGTGCTTGCCCTGGACTGGATAAGCTTTATTACTAATATACTGTATATCCAGGTCCCCTCGGAGCCCAGATGATTGGCTTTACAGAGAACACTTGAAGAGGCTGCACATTTTCTTTCACAGCTTCCTCCACTGACACTCCAACTCATGGTCACATGACCAACTCCATTCTACTCTATGGAAATGCAGTAGGAGTAGTCGAGTCAGTGATGTCCCCAAGAGCCAATGCAGGAGCAGGGGAGTGCACAGAGACTTCTGTCTCCCCAATGTGTTCTGCAAATGTAATAACCGGGTCTCCAGGAGACCTGCTTATAAATTAGTAATAAATCTTATGTAGGGAATGTACTGGTAAGCTACACATGTCCCTTTAACAATTTTTACAGTGGGTCTTTATTACATGAAGAGATGAGACTGCAGCCATGCCCCCCAAGATCAGTGTTCCTAAACATTCATTCCTAACAAATTAAGCTATTTTCACTTTATCACAATGCTGCAATATTGCTTTAAGAATATTCAACTCTGTAGTATGATCTATACCTTTACCATTGCTAAACAAGATGTAAAATGAAATGAAAACAGTGCACTGGCTTAGAAACTCCAAGCTTGCAATTTTCATTGTTCTATTCTCCATATTAAGCCAAGGAGACATTGTGAACCTCTGAAGGCCACAGACTGGCAATTACAATTTAGTAATAATGCCCTAGCTATAACAACCGGTCTGCAAAATCTGAAGAAAACAAATGTATATAAAATTCTGGCCCAATGCATTACCAAATTGAGTTAGCATTATCGTTGGAGCAATATATGCTCTATTTCCCATTATTTATCAAGCCCAATCCATTTCTTTCTTACCAATTACATCCCCTATCATTTCCAAAATCTACAAACTGTTTTCAATCAACAGATTTCTTTATTATAGTGTGCAGGCCGCTTGTTACTCCCTCTCTCCTATGTGGAATCCTTGATTGGACGAGCCGCTCGGAATTTCACATGGACTGTGATTGCACATATCAAATAAATTAAGGCTGCCAATCTCCCCTTGGAGCATCTCCTTTATCTGTAGTATGGCTTGAGAGCAACCTGAGTGCATTTGCTTAGGGGCAAATGAAAGGGGTTGAAATCTAGACAAAGAAACGCTCACTTATTGCATTTTGATGACTTTTCAACTACTAACCTATGGCTACAATCACTACAGGCAAGTAAAACGAGCGAAAGGAAAAACAACTAGGACCGGGTAAATCAACTTAATAGCTAAAATAAACGGGGAAAAAAACAGCACTGATGACATACATTATTAATACTAAACTATTTCCATTACACAATTTGAACTTGACAAGCCTTTTCACATTCCCCATGTTACCAGGTGATCTGCAGACAATACACACTCTAGTAAAAGAATAGTTTATCAGGCCGAACAAAGGAAGAAACAGTAAGTTAGTATTGTTATGCACAGTTGCATCTGTATCAATACAGATAATGGGTTAAATCTTGAGACAATGTTTCAAAACTCACAATAAATGTCTAATACCATTCAACATGCACAAGAGACCCAAAGTGACATTATGACTAAATTCTACCTTTATACATAAGCTGCACCAATTACACTGACACATGTGGCCCACTGAGAGAGTTGTCACATTCAACAACATGTGGAAAAGCCCAAAGATGCTATATTTATTGTCATGCCTGGTTCTTGTGCTCATGGCAACTGTGCCTTTAGGATGTCTATTGCCATTGATGGTACACCGGTCCAATGCTCTGTAATAATTCCATAAAAGAAATAAAAATACATAAAAAAAACCAACAAAAGTCCCTATTACATTACAAATTACTGACTACATGTGATAAATCAATTGTCCAGTTTACTTTAAGTGCAACCTACAATAACTATCGGTCAGAGACAGAAGTCAGGCTGAAGGCACGGGATTGAAGTATAGTATAGTTCCTATTTCAGATATACTTGAAAGGGGGTTTTCCTTCAGGCAACATTTTTGAAAAACTCAAAATAGGTTTTAAAATGCAAAAGAAACGAGAAGCGTAATTCAGATACCCCACCACACCAATTCTGGTGTTCCACAGGTCCCCCTGCTGGACTCTACTTGCAAACCACAAGCTCACCTGTCTTGGTCAACTACAGGCAACTTGGGTATAGTGATGGGACCAGGAATTGGTACACTATTTACAAAGTACCTCCAGTTATAAAATAACTGTTTATAAATCAATAGTACAAGTGTTCTCCCACTTATCAGTTGTTTTTAATATAGAAGTCTATGGAGAAAAAGGGGTGGGGGAGCTGCTGGAAAAGGCAGTTACTTCCTCGCCCCTCCATAGACTTCTGTGTAAGACTTGATAAGGATATAGGTACTATTAGACATAATGAGGCAGATTTTTTATTTTACACCAGTTTTCTAGGAGCTGGCATAGATTTCACTCCAAGTGAACAACCTGATGGAGGGGGCGCCTAGTCTTAAATAAGGTGCTCCCTCTGCTGGCACAGGGAATATGAAAATACCAGTCTTCATACAATTTCCCTAAAGAGTCTAAGTGAAGGGAAGGAGGAAAACTGCCAGATAAGTGGAGAAGAAAACATTATGCTTTATTAAGATATATTGCAAGGTTTCTTCTATTAACCTGTTCTATTAATTTATAAAAAGCAGTTTCATATAGATGTGGAGGTACGCTTTAAGCTTAGTCATAAAGTGGTAGTCTTGATAGAATTCATACAGACTAGACAGAGAAAAAATACCAGTAATTGTTCTAGCGCTAACAGTATAAATGACACATCGTGAAATTAAATGAAAATTTTTTAGGTGAAGTCACTTCAACACCCACGGATATGAAATCTTACAGTACATAAACATATTAAAGGAAAGGTTGATCCAAACCATGATCCAGAAGTAGAGACTAAATGTAGACTTAACCATATTCTTTCACATATCATCAAGGAGTGAATAGCAACCTATTACACAGCAATTACAGGTGACCTTTAGAGCCGATGGAGGTTCAGTTACAATCATACAAGTATATGGCGGTGATACAGACCTACAATGTAATCAGCCTGACTGGAGACTCGCATTTTAATTTTAAATCACACAGAACAAAGAGTTTCAGCCACAGTCCAAAACGTTCCTTAAAATAAAATAAAGGAATAATGAATGTGGTACAAAGTTCTGTTTCTTCTCCGCCATTTAGCTTTGCTTTTCAAGTCAAATTTTCAATCATTACTTTTCTACTACATATAAGGAGAGACTAAATTTGTAAGTCAGAATAAAATTCAATGTTTATAAAAAAAACAAAAAAAACCACCTCCACCTTTAAACCATCTACAATAATGAACACACTATATACTGAACTGGACCTCTGTATGGTACTCCAGAGATCACATGATTGTACTTGTCCAATCAGCAGCTCTGTCAGATCAAGTGACTCCTGCCATGATGTCACAAAACCAAGACTTACTTTTTCTGACTTCAGCCTGGCAATTTGTCATAAATGTAACTTTATGCAATAGTATAACTATCATAGTAAGACACTCCTTAGGTCCATATTTTAATAGAAATTTTACAGCAACAGAACTATTTTATTTTAAAGATGATCTTTCACCACTTGCACCAATTCAAATTCTAGATAGAATTTTTTCTCCAGCCTCCATTGTTCCCAAGCAGCAAGCACAGTTAGTTTTGGTGCCTGATGTGCTATTTCATCTCTGTAATGTCAAAAAGGCGGTGTCAGGCAGGGGGCGTGATTCAGAGCTCCAATCAGAGGCAGCCAGTGTCAGAGCTCAGAAACAAACCCCTTACTGCTCCTGCCAGACACCGCCCTCCTGACACTACAGAGCCTAAACAGCATATCAGGTACCAAAGATAATAGCAATGATTGCTTGGGAATGGTGGGCAGGGGGCTAGTGATAAAATTCCAACTGTTCTAGAATCAGTGGGGCAGCAGCTATTAATTGATGTAAAGAGCTGGACTTGTTGGATGTGGTGAAAAAGCACAAAAGGGAGTTTTCCAGGATTCTGATACTGATAACCTATCCCTAGGAGTAGTCATCAATAACAGATTGGTGGGGGTGTGGCACTGCTGCCAATAGAGGTCATAGTGTTTGGGTGAGCACTGTGGCCTTTTCATTGAATACCTGGTACAGCACCATGAACTGTATGGCTGTGAATTGTATTGCACTTGAAAATGGAGACTGGGCTGCAAACACACTGCGCAGACACATGAACGTGATGTCACAAGCCTGTGGAGGGGAAGTGGTGCTTAAGTCATAAAATCCTTAGACTGTCAGGAACGCCCTTCTGACGATAGGCAGAAAACTAACGGCACCAATATCTTCAGCCCCAGGGCACATAACAGGAAAGCTGACAGTGCGCTGAATTCAGAGCACTGTTGGCTTTCTAGCGGTATATAAAACCGCATGTGCCTAAGGACACTAAAGGTCCTCTTTAAATTTTCCAAGCCTTTTGAAGGTACTCTTGGCTTTGGCTAAAAAACGCCAGCAAAATCTGTAACAAAAATAGCTGTTTTCTCACAATGTCTGGCTTCTGCGATAAAACATTTTAGGTCTAAGCATTTTTCTTGGATGTAAGTGAACATTACAGAAGTACTAAGAAATAATAACTAAAGGCTGAAGGCCCCACATTGTGGAAAAGCAGCTTTTTTTTGTTGCAGATTTTGCTGTGTTTTTTTTTTTTTTTTTTGAGCCAAAGCCAAGAGCAGATTGAGCAGAAGATACAAGTATAAGAGCTTCTTATGTAGTTCCCATTCCTTTTGTAGCCACTCAGGCTTTGGCTCAAAAAAATGCAGCAAAATCTGCGACAAAAAAAGCTGTGTTTCTGTAACATGGGGCCTCAGCCTAAAGGGGTTATAAAAGATCACAAAATAGGTCTGCCACACCCTGGGTGCCATGCTTGTTCATATGTTATGTAGGATATTGCGGCTCAGTCCCAATAAAATAAATAAGGCAGAACCACAATATCAGTTACATACTATAGATACAATTGGCACAGTTTCTGGGAGAAAAAAAAACAAACTTTCAGTGTATGTTGTGCTGAGGCCAGACCCTCGGTACCCTCATTCATCTGCAGAATGAAAGGACAGTGGTACTTTCACAGCAGTACCAAGGAGCTACAGTCATACAAGCACAGTTGTGCCCAGCACTGCTGCTCACACCATCCAAGAGAACAGCCACACTGAACACTATGCTGGGTACTGCAGTATAAGGGCTCCAGTGAGCAACGCTACCTCTTGTCTTGTTGACAAGATTGTGGGATCCTAGGTTCTTCATGTTCTTACTGGTAGACATTTTAATTTAGAGATGAACTAAAGTGCTAGTGAATGTGACCATTTCAATTCTCTGTGAAATGTTTCATGATGCTTTGCAGTCTCTGTTGGCAGTACACATTAGGAAGATTTTGCGACCTGCCCCTCCAACTCAGTGTATATTCATATAGTAGCATTTGTTTCCCACAGGCTCAAATTGTTAAAAACACAACTAAAGACAGTAGGAGAGGAACCAGATGGAAGGAAGTAACAAATGATGGCAGGGTCAAGTCAAACACTAGGTTTGTTTGCAGTCTGTAACCATGGAGATACATAGGCTTGCATAGAAACTGTATATACAAAAATTGCAGCTTTTTGTCTCACTAATACTGTTTATCTCAGCGTAAGCCATCTCTGTGCTAGGCTATAAAAGAACAAGGTTTAATGTGATATCCAAAAGTCAGGTAAAACAAAAAGAGATATCCAAAAAATATAAAAAAAATCAGTGACATCACTAGGTAGGGCTAGGCAAATAATCGCAAAATAAACGAAAATCAGCTCAATTATTTTCACCCATCCCATCCTGTCTCACATTGCCACTGACTAAAGGATATATTTCACAGTACGCTATCCAATCAGGATTGTTGATATGCGAACAACGAAAACATAGTGGCATGGAGTGGCGTATTAAAAAAAAAACTAAAACAAACTGTTCCTTAATTGTAATCAAAGTAAAATGTTCAATTAATTGCAATTTTCATTCATGTAATCATCAAGTTCTACCACTAGGGTAAAGTAAATGTATCTTTTGTAAAGCTCTATTCACATGTCCAAAAACGGCTGTGAAAAAGTGACATTTTTCATGGTCATTTTGCATCTGTGGGGCATCCATTTTCACGGATCCCTCCTTGATTTCAGTCATGTTCTATTTTCGGTTAGTCCTTTAAAAAGGATCGTTCAAAAACTGGTTATGTGAATGAGCCCTTGCTGTGTGATGGCAGTTAAAATAAATAAATAAATAATAATTAAAAAAAAAAATTGGTCATCACACGGCCCTGAACAACACTTGTGTGAATAGAGCTTAAGGCTGTAACATATTAGAGCATAAGCTTAAAGTAAGCATTGGTCACCCAATTGTACGCCATCCCTTGTAGTAACAGAAGACCCAGAATGCTAATAAAAACACCAACAGGGTCCAAAAGCAACATTTTCCCATTACTGTAGCAGAAAAAGGGTTAAGAAACATTTCCATAACAGAGAAGACGTATTCTATTGTGTAAATAGAAATTGTGCTGTCTGTCATTCAGTCATATTTGTATGTCTTTCGTGATCAGATTAAATGTCTGATTCAAGATAAGCGGAGATACTATGTTATGTTTTATGTCAAAATAATTACATAATTATATTCAGAGCTAAATTATTTAAGATCGGAAAACATTCTGATATGCATTTGACAGTCGGATTCTTGGCAGGCACAAATCATCTTAACAATGAACTTCCATTAACATGTGTATTTATTTCATTTAAGAACCATACACACGTATATATATCTACCACAGGTATAATTTCAAGTGTTTGTTAAAAGGTGGTCATTTGTAACATGAAACATTTTTTTAGCACAATGCCTGCACTATGAGGTTGCCATGTATTTATATCACTCCTCTGAGTATACCCACTGACTACCAGCCGGAGCCTGCAAGATATTACCCAGAATTCATTTAGGCTAAATATGTGGTGCTAAAAAGTTTGTACGCAGGTGAGAAAGGCTGGGGATTTTACACTATGCAATTAAGCTTTGTACAAGCTAAAATAACGGTATAAATAAATGGACGTGGACTTGGCGTATTGCTACGAGGAGTCTATTAACTCATTCAGATGTTATATATTAGTGATTGGATTCTATAAGAAAAAAAAAATAAAAAAAATTGTAGTACAAAATATAAAAGTTTTTTTTTTTTTTTTTTTTAAATCAGTCAAAATATGAGATTAGAATATCAGGCCAATTACCGACATAGGGGTTTAATACAGCCAATTGACTTTAGGCTTCTTTCTGAACTCACTTATGGAGATGAACACAATGTACCATTATATATTGGTGAAGATCTGGTCAGTGGATCAGCGGCCACTGATAGACAGCATGCTCTCCACTAACATAAATGGAAGTTACAGAAAGTCAGGTTTGACCATGCAGTTACCGATACTCTTACAGAAACCATCTACTTCTTATAACACTATTACGGTCTATCCACGCTGGAAGGATAAACTGCGCATTTTCAACCTTTGAATTTTTCAGCAGAAATTCCGCACTTACAGTAGCATCAAACGGATGAGATTTTACCAAATGTCACCTGAAGAAATAAATCAGTGTGGAATCCTTATGAAAGCTGACCTGTTTTGTGCACTTAAAATCCACAACAGGTCACTTTATGATGTGGATTTTCACCACATATTTCATCCTTGTCCATGGTGGACTGTTTTCTACTTAATTTATGTCTCCTATGAATGTACCCTTACACCATCATAATGTATTGCACCGGAATTAAATCTAATAATATCATATATATTAATTCTGCTCAGGTTATTTTTGGTATCTTCAAACCAGAGTCTCAAAATCTATTTCCCAACACATATGCTGGAAGTGTGACATACAGCATTATAAACTACGAACAAACCGGAGGAAAATTTGTGTCTTGAGTCAGAAGTATACGTTAGTCATGTATATAGCCAATGGAAAGCTGCAACATATCCCACTGTACCCCTTCTTATAGATCTCGGGGATATACAAAGTGTAGCTCATGTGGAATTAGCTGTGGTTGTCTGCCTTGGAAGTACTGAGGTAAAAGGATCTACATGGGCGGCAGGACAGCAGCTATACACACGCACTACCCCTGCAAACATGGTGAAAGATTTTGTTCTGTACATGTACTATATTGTATATGGGCAGGTACATTACCGAAGCTGCTGAGAAAACTCCAGGGAGGCTTCACAGGCACATTTAACATATATATTAGGAGATTTCAATAGTGCAATAGTGTTCATGATGTAAACCCAGCCTTACAAGACTCTGGATTTCTGTCAGGTTTTCTATTATCATGGACATATGATACAAACTATAACGATACAGTAGTCACACAACCTAAAATATTGTTTCCTGGACAACTATAAGTTAAAACCAATGTATCTTGAGACCATAACTCTATGGGAAACTAGTAATTGTTATAAAGATCCCAAACTGTCACCAAAAATATATAAAAGGGGTTGTCCAGTTGTTAGAAGGATCTGCAGCTTGAGTGCGAGTGCTGTAACCCCTCCACATCACACGCCATCTATTTCATAGTGGCCATGTGCTAGAATTGCAGCCTCATCCCATTCACTTCTATGATTACATCATACGCCTCCTATGAAACAAACGGTGCTCAATGTAAATAGTAAAGATGTCACAGCTCCTCCACACACCCGAGTTCTGGGTGTCGCACCCCTTTTACGTCATCAATATTTATAAACAAAAATCTGGACAACCCCTTTAGAGAAAAATGATCAGTTAACTAATAGAAATATGGCAAATCCTTACACACAGAAGTCAGAAAGAGGCAGAAAGCTGTAAATCACTTTCTATGATGCTGACAGGAGCTGCAGTGGTTCTCTATGGGCCTTCCGTGGCCTTACCTTTTTCCTGTTCTGAAACAACCTTCTCCAGTGCATAATCCCAGTCAAAGATGAATCGATAGAAACATAGCTGGGTGTACAAGGCCTTCTCTGGATACTGCAAAAGAACCAAAGACCAAATCATCAATGTTGAATGGATCTCTCTATATAAACACAGCGACTTATACAATACAAATGACATTGAAAGCAATCCTCGCATGAAGTTTATTCTTCTAAACCAGAGCATCTATGGTTATTCCGGGGATGACAAATCACATTGAAAATAAATTTCATTACTCCACTGACATAGTGGTATCATAAAAGATCCATCAGGCAATATTACTAGATATATAACATGTGGAAGTGAAAAATACTTACAGCTCCACATTTCACCTCCCCCCAACCCAACTGCTCTTTAACAAGGTTTTTCACTACAAGGTAAATCCATAATCCCTGCAAAATGAAGTTCCTATGCTGAAAAGAACCCTGTGTTATCAGTAAGCAAAACTTAAAGAGCGACACCGATCTAACAGGTAGTCCTAATACACATACACCATAAATGTATTAAAAACCAATCAATTCTGGATAGTGTAATGCACAAAATAAGTGATATATATTCATCATCAGTCACATGGAACAATATGACTACATGGGATGCATTAAGAGATATTAATACATTGGTAATTTTCCCATCTCTTGCTGGATAAAAAGAAAAAAAAAATGATTACTTATAGCTTTCAATAAACCTGTAAGAGTCTTGCGAGTGTTTTTGGAGAGGGATGACCGGAAATAGCCTTGGTTTCAATACAAAATTTTGGCACAAAGCAAGTCAACCAAGATGTGGTTGGAGAATTGGACAAAATTGTCTAAAGATGCAGCAGATCGCCCAGCATAAACCACTGTGATAAGTTTGGGGCATGTTTAGATGGTCTGCTCTAAGTTTACACTCTCTAAATATCAGACAAGATTAATAAATCTGCCCCAGGTGTCTAATAGTTGTGTTAAACAATTGTGTGAAGCAATCTTGTGATCTTACAAATGGACAGCGGATCACCCATGGTTGTTTTGCTTTCATAAAAGGTTTAGAGGAACTACGTTCACATATGTTTTTCCACTTATTTCGGTTTGCATCCGTTGGCAAATTTTGTCGATGTACATGCCTCACACATACAACCCTATGGACCATTGAGGCGCTGAACAGAATTCTCCTGCCGGCTAGTTAATTGATTTATTGCCTCATTCTGTGTATTATCAGCTTCTTATCCACAACTTAGTGTTAAAAACGAAATTAACAGCAGAGTGCAACAGCGGCAATCATTTGAGTGTCTTTTCTAATCCCCCTACTCTCTTCATTGTCTAATATGTAGAAAGTAACTGCCTGCTAAGTAGAGAACACTTTAGTAAGATATATTAGAGCTACTTATTTTCACCTGTACTATTCATTTATGAAAAGTTGTTTATAACTGGAGCTACGCTTTAAACATACAGATAAGTCTTCCTATATAATAAGTACATTCTGTATAACGTAACCATGTTGGAACATTTTTCTTACAACTTTTCAATGTTCCATTCCTCTGTTATTCCTCCTGAAAAAGTATGAATAATTTGAGAGATGTCAACACGCAGTTTTCTATCCATTCTTTCAATGCTTCAGCATTGTTATTTCATATACAGGTGTATATCAGTAGAGGTATTATATCCTTTATGAACAATTTCTTAATATGCCCTAAAATACACTGCCCCTTTGCTCAATT
>CAMRHE010000102.1:3732500-3747500 GCA_947044405.1 Leptodactylus fallax
GAATCAATGCTTTAATTTTGTCTGAATTTGTTGGTTTTTGTTTGTCCACCCGTCTCTTGATGATTGACCACAAGTTCTCAATGGGATTAAGATCTGGGGAGTTTCCAGGCCATGGACCCAAAATCTCTATGTTTTGTTCCCTGAGCCATTTAGTTATCACCTTTGCTTTATGGCAAGGTGCTCCATCATGCTGGAAAAGGCATTGTTGAGCGCCAAACTGCTCTTGGACGGTTGGGAGAAGTTGCTCTTGGAGGACATTCTGGTACCATTCTTTATTCATGGCTGTGTTTTTAGGCAAGACTGTGAGAGAGCCGATTCCCTTGTCTGAGAAGCAACCCCACACATGAATGGTTTCAGGATGCTTTACAGTTGGCATGAGACAAGACTGGTGGTAGCGCTCACCTCTTCTTCTCCGAATAAGCTGTTTTCCAGATGTTCCAAACAATCGAAAAGGGGATTCATCAGAGAAAATGACTTTACCCCAGTCCTCAGCAGTCCACTCCCTGTACCTTTTGCAGAATATCAGTCTGTCCCTGATGTTTTTTCTGGAGAGAAGTGGATTCTTTGCTGCCCTCCTTAAGACCAGGCCTTGCTCCAAGAGTCTCCGCCTCACAGTGCGTGCAGATGCACTCACACCTGCCTGCTGCCATTCCTCAGCAAGCTCTGCACTGCTGGTAGCCCGATCCCGCAGCTGAAACACTTTTAAGAGACGGTCCTGCCGCTTGCTGGTCTTTCTTGGGCGCCCTGGAGCCTTTTTGGCACCAATGGAACCTCTCTCCTTGAAGTTCTTGATGATGCGATAGATTGTTGACTGAGGTGCAATCTTTCTAGCTGCAATACTCTTCCCAGTTAGGCCATTTTTGTGCAGTGCAATGATGACTGCACGTGTTTCTTTAGAGATAACCATGGTTAATAGAAGAGAAACAATGATGGCAAGCACCAGCCTCCTTTTAAAGTGTCCAGTGGTGTCATTCTTACTTAATCATGACAGATTGATCTCCAGCCCTGTCCTCATCAACACCCACACCTGTGTTAATGGAGCAATCACTGAAACGATGTTAGGTGGTCCTTTTAAGGCAGGGCTGCAATGATGTTGAAATGTGTTTTGGGGGATAAAGTTCATTTTCTAGGCAAATATTGACTTTGCAAGTAATTGCTGTTAAGCTGATCACTCTTTATAACATTCTGGAGTATATGCAAATTGCCATTAGAAAAACTGAAGCAGTAGACTTTGTAAAAATTAATATTTGTATCATTCTCAAAACTTTTGGCCATGACTGTATAGTTGTAAATCAACGATTTAACTATTTAATGCTACTTAAGATTTTTTTCCGAAAATGAGTAGAGCTAGGGTGGGTTTGTGGCTGGGACAACCACTTGCGCCAAAGTCATCATCATTTACACCACAAACGTGTTGTAAATGACTGTAAAATCTACACCAGCAGCGTGCTGGCACAGATTAGTGCCACAAAGACGTTGGGAGGAGGCACCTAATCCATGAAGAGGCACAGTCTCAGCAAGAACTAAGTGCCCCTTCCGCTGGTGCAGGAGACATCCATCTTGATGAATTCCATCCTCCCCCCGTACTGGTGGAGAGTGTGCCTCATTTATGACAAGGCAAACTCACCAATGGGTTGGGCGCCTATAAGCCTGACTTCTACTTGTTCCAAGCAATTTTAGGCCTGTGTCTCCTTTTTTACTTATATTAAATAAAGAATTTTAGACAATCCACTGCACTAAAGGCCTTAATAAAGGTGATTTTCCCACAAACAATACTTACAGACATATGGATAGGAAACAAGTGTGGGACTGGGAGATTCCCCAGCGATTATGATAAAGGGGCTCCCCAAGTCCACTTTGTGAATGGAGCAGTAGTTTGCATGGACAGCCACTGCTCCCATTCACTTCTGTAGGAAAGATGGAAAGCTGTACTTGGCTACTTCTGTAAGTCCCATAAAACTGAAAAAAGTGGTGTTCATGAATGCACAACACCGTTCCATTCACACAAAGAATTAGGGGACTTTTTATAGTGATTGTATGTTGCCAGTGGTCGAACCTTCAGCAATAACAAACTTACCTTCTGTCCCCAATATAGGGTATAAGTACTGCTCATGGAAAAACCCATTAAGCAGACTAGTAACAGTTCCCTTCACAAAATGGGGCACATTTATCAATACTGTTGAACTATGCACGATCTAGAAATCCCGTTCGTAGTTTTAGAAATATTTATGAATCTGTTGTACGGACCTTCATAAATATGAAGTGTTTCTAGAAGCTTCAAAACTCTGACTCAAATACTATCCGACAAAGCGTCAACCTTCACCATGAGACAAATATTTGGCTCAAAACATGTAGACAAAAAAAAAAAAAAAAAAAAACAAACTTAACTTGTAGGCTGTAAGGAACAAATATTATCTTTTGCTTACTGTGGAGACAAAGAAGTAATGCATAACAGAATTTTTGGCGAACAAAGTAAACTCGCAAATTCATAAGTTTACACGATTTTAAACTTGGCCTAATTTGCACAAGAAAATCTGTTGCATATTTCTTCTTTTCTGTTTCATAAATGTGTCTTGAAGTTAGACATTTCTAAACCACGCCCAATTTTCATAAGTGTCAAGCCAGTCATATTTTTCTGTTTCTGCACACTGTTCATAGATACAATGTAAATGTTGTGCACCAGAAATTTTGGAGTAAATGTAGACAGAAAAGTGTCAGAATCCATCTTTCCCAATCCGTTCACTGGCTGCCCATTGCCCAAAAATTATATTCAAGAAATTAGTTATGACACAGAAAGCCATCCACAACCTGTCTCCTCCATACATTGCTGACCTACCTGCCCACATGTAACCTCCGATCCACAAGATCACCTTCTTCATTCTGCTCTGATCTGCTCTTCTCACCTCACAACTGCCTCCAAGATTTCTATCATGCATCCCCCATACTCTGAAGATTTCGATTCTGACACAATCGTAGTAGTGACTTCCAAACTTAACTTAACTTAAGACCCATCTGTTTAGCATAACATACAACACACTGCAACCCGCCTCCCACCAACTCTTACCCTCACCTATTGCACCTACCTATCTTCCTCCACATTGTGGACAGAGCCCTCTTTCCCTACTTGTATCCAGTCAGTCATCTAGTTAGTACAACGACAAGTAAAATAAACTCTATACTATGTATGCAAATCCCTTCAAATGCTATAAAAATAAATAATAAAAAGCAAAGCTACCACTTGCTTCATCTCACACAAGAGCTGCAGCTCGCCATAAGTGAGGCTTTATGGTTCCCTTCTAGAACAAAACCAAAAGCAGATGTCAACTAGGGGCCACGATATAGGATGCCAGTCTATAAAGAGGGACAACAGCTTGACTACAATGACACTAATAAAAAAATAAAAACAAAAGGCAAACTATGAAAAAATAAAGACCATATGGGAAATCCTTCCGAGAAGGAGTTAAGCAGATTCTCTTCCCTTTCCTAACTCCAAAATGTGTAGGGTTTACGCTGCTTATTGAAAGTTGGATGTGCAGTGGATGTTTTTCGCAATGTGAAATAAAAGTGGTGGGAGGGTGAGGTCAGAGGGGTACCAAAAACAAGAAAAATCTGTAATCATTCACAAGTGGTAAGCCACTGGGCTTACAACCAGCTTTGGAAATGTTTTTTTTTTTTTTTTTTTTCGAAAGCATAATAAGCTTAGCTGCGGCCAAGTAAAAGCTGAGGCCTCTAACACTCAGAAAGACGCCATCACAAAGAAATCATAACACCATATAATACAGACTCAAGGGCCTGAAGAGAAAGCCTTGCCTCGTATGAGCTCGGTTATATTTCAACAGTTGACATAGACCCTTGTTTACTACAGAATTTTCCTAGAGGTTAAACATTGCCAAAAAAAAAAAAAAAAAATAGAGCTGGATAGGGATTAACTCCCACTGTAATAGAGAATATGCTATTTGTACTTAAGAAAGTTCCATTAGCCAAACACTTCACTGGATAATTTACCAGGAGCAGAAATGCAAAAGCCAATACCAACTAAGTGAGACATTTCTACTTGTGCCTCATACCTGTAAGAAAATGAAAAAAGGAAATGGACAGCAAAGAAGAAAAACAGACTAGACAAAGTAGGGATTCACATCTACCGTTAAAGAGGTATTCCTCATCTTATACAGTGGGGCGGGGATGGCGTAGTTCTGCACCCCCATCTCTGTTTTCTCCTCAGCACAGCGGGTGGCTGGGGCACCAATATGTAGAGAAATCTGCAGCATAGATCTATTCAATGGAATGGTGGCAGCTGCAGGTCCCTGCATAGCCATGTGTCATTCTAACCATCAATGGGAACTATGGGTCCTGTAATTTCAACAATGGATGTGGGAAACAGTCAAAAAGGTTGGACATGAACTAACGTTTCCACTCCAGAGGACTCCTGTGCACCGTGCACAGTGACTCAATGTCCTGAATGAGGTCAGACACACTTGAGAGTTTTTCATATGAACCCAAGGTCCTTGTGGAAAAAAAAAGTTAGAGCATGCCCTTCAGAATCCTTGTCCGGATGTGTACTGGAAATGAAGTGGAGCAACATTACCAGATGTTTGTTGAAGTAAGTCGTATGACGGACAGTGTTGTAAACTAGTATTTAATGACCGAAGTTTATGTAGTCAGCCTAAATATGTATTTGTCATTCACTGGGAGAAATTTCTGAAATGGTGTTCATAAATCTGACCCATTATCTCTTGATAATTCTTACTCGCATATTTGTATTCTTTTAAGAAATTAGACAGAATTGAATCAATACTATACTATATAGAAATAAAATCTGTAACTTTATAGTGAAGTCACATATAAAGAGTGAGTGTTTGCACTTACCTCTGGTCTCAGAGTAGCTTTCAAACAAGCCTGGCATATAGGACCGCTGCGGGAGAAGTTTAGGGGAAGACGGCGAGTCTTGTTCTGGCAGGTTTGCTCTTCACATACAAGCCAACCCTAAAAAGTTAAATAAATAAATTACAAATAAAAACCAAAAACGTATATACTTATATACTCTATTAACATTATCTAAGGAAAAATAATTCACGTTAACAAATGAAGTGAATTCAGTGGATAATCTGCATTTTCTTAGGACCTCTACTAAACACCCCAAATTCTGTTAAAACTTCAATTTCCTACAATAACTGCAGCATCTGTTCTTACAGTTCTCGTACTAGGTTCACACTAGCGTTCGAGTCCACATGGGGACCCGAAAGCCAGAGAACCTGTCCCACTTAAGAAGCGGTTACCTGCGGACCCCATTGACTATAATGGGGTCCACCAGGTATCCGCCAGTTTTATACTGAAAACTGATTTTAGGTGGAATCTGCCGCTGAGTCTCCAAAGCAGATGTGAATCCAGCCTAAGTGGCATCATTCCTCCTGAATACTTACTAATGCAATGACAACTGGGCATGCCCTGCAGTATTCTGCCACTCCACTCCACTGACAGGCAGGCTACTACAGCCTTACACATGGCAGCCCAGGGGGCCTTTTTACTGCCCCCCACTGGTAGTTTGAAACCACATTGCAGGAGCCCACACCTTAATCACTTAGTTGCCACTCATATCTCCAATGCCAGCCATTACAGCAGCGTGTCAGCTGTAAGATACATAGCATCAGCATCATAGATGTATGTCAGATTGTGAAGAGAAATCTCACACACTCCACTAGGGAATGCGGAGTTAATAAAGTGGGACAGCTATAGTGGAGAACACCTAATAAGACCATGGACCTATACCGGCTTAGAGTTGTAAAAATAAATCTTTTGCCCCAAAAACTGTGACTTTTTCAGTTCTGTGCCCTGGACTCCACTTTTCCAAAAAAAAATAGACAAGGCTTAGTGCAAGGGCCATGGCCTCCAGTGACCCAATGGATTCACTATAAATTTACAGAAGTAACTGGGGTAGATTTCATCGTCTGGCACATGGAAAGCCAGAGAAGCGCCCAATTTATTAAAAGGCTCAGAGAAGCTGAAGACTGCCTTAGAAAACCCCAGGTATGATAAATATCCCCAATATCTTACTCTGGAGGAGGACCATTCATGTATTACACAGACAACCAAATGATTTGAATCAGAAATATAATAACAATAATAATAATAATAATATTATTATTCATAAAATATTAATTTTCCCTTTATTGGCGCTGCAGAGAAACTAAAACTAACAGGTTACATCTGTTTGATGCTGAATTGACATGGTGCTTTTTATCTTCATTGAAAAATGGCATATAGTTTTTAATAGTTCTCCGTGTTTCCCTGAAGCAGCTCATCTGTGGTGGTTCCAGGTATCAGATCCTAACAGATCTAATATTGATGGCCTAAGGATACGGTCACACGACAGCACTAAATTCAATGTTAGTCAATAGGAGCTATTCACATGACCATCAAAATACAGGGCATGTCCTATTTTTGTCCATTTTCTCGGATCCCTCCGTATACTCAAATGTATGGGGGATCTGTGAAAATAGGCGCCCTTCCAGTACAAGATGGCCATAAAAATATCCATTGGTCGTCTGAATATAGCCACACAGGTTAAAGTAGTCCATCAGAACGGTGGTTTAATTAGTTCATTGCCAAGGAGCCTCCTAAGGCTTTATTTACAACACTATGAAAAATGGACAACTGTCGTACAGCCCTTTTAATAACTATGAATATATATAGTTCAAGTCACATGTCCATTTTTTTTGGACATCAAAAAAAATCAATATGTTCTATTTCTGTCTTTTTAGAAGGACATAGATAAAGCCATGCTATGACACCCATAGATATTCATAGATTTTAAAGTGGCCGTTTGACGGCAGTTTGAAAAATGGTTAACACACGGCCATTGTTCACGATCTTGTGAACAAGTCCTTTGTAAGGACCAACATGGCCGCTTTTCAAGAACGTAAGGATGTGTGAATAAGGCCTAACATAGGGGGTTTAGGCAATGCTGACAACCTCATTATGACTGACATTCTCCAAAGCTACTCTAGTTGTGATCTAGAAATGTGACAGTCAGTCAGTCTATGGTGTTTACTGCAAGAAGGGCAGATGGACTTTGTTCCACTAAAGCATTGGACAATATCACATTTAGTAACTTTAATTCACAGACTGGCTTTTGTAATTCTATCACATCCAGGAGGAATTACATGAACGGCACTATAGAAGAGGCCAACATTTACTACTATTTAGTCAGTGCAAACCTAAGTGTGAAAATGCACCAGATTCCTAACCATGGCTTATACTGGCTGAGAAATCTAGGGTTTTGTTTGTTTGTTTTTTGACTGCCTATGCCTATACATGTTAGTTGGCTCATGTGGAGGCGGAATTTACAACAAAATGTTGACACAAATTTGTGCATGCCCCCTTTTTCTATAAAGCCACACTCATTTGTCTAGCAAGTTGGAAAAATTCTCTCAAAGTAGAGGTGCCAAAATGTAGAACATTTTGGCACATTTTACTCCAGAGTTTACACAAAACCACAATGGTAAGTCTATCACTGAGTTCTAAGATGCTCCCGCGCTGCTATTTCTAGAAGAATGCAAGCATTTACTAAAACAGACATGACAGGTATTCTTTTACTGGGGTCTGTTATTGTGACAGATTTATTTAAGACACATTGACATATACTACAGCTAATCTAATACAAGGAGATACACAAGAGTACTAGACTATTATAAACGGATATTATTCAGAACAATAATGAGTAAAACAAATTAACATCTTGTAAATGGAAACTTTTTACTGGTGAAACTCTGCCACAACATCACCTTTGGCATTTGGCTTAAAAATTTCACAGCATTAGTGAATACTGAATACTGTACTGTAACACATAAATTTAGACACAAGAATTGTTGCCAACCATTTCCAAGAAGGTTACATAAATAATGTATTTGGAAAATTCAAGCAGTCAGAATGCATCAAAAATTATAAGTCCCAATTGTGTTTTATGGCTGATAGTTTATACTTTTCCAAAATATTTTAAAAAGAACATGCTGCTTATAAGGCATTTAAGCCTCAAAAATGGACAGAATTTATGAGCTGTCAAATTCTAAACATCATACTTCTCTGCAAAACAAAATTGGTGAATTTTAAAGACTTTAAATCCATGTGACCTTTTATGATCCTTTTCATTTTTACTCCCTCAATAAAGAATAATTGAAGAATTAAAATGTTTCTTGCCATCTGGAGACTATATAGACGCAAAATTTGCATAAGAGCTGGCAATGAATTTGATGCACGATTATTGGTATACTGTGTTTTACTCAACCATTAGCAAACATAGACCCCAATGTGTTTCACTGGAGATATTAAAGAACTCTAGATACAAAGCTTTTTTGGCCAATCAAAAAAAAACAAAAAACAACAACATTAGCCCCGCACCACATGACTTTACCATCTCAGTGAATATTCAGTGAGATTTCTTTAAAAGGAAAGCGTCAACCATTAATTTATTAAAAGCAGATAAAAAATATATACATACACACATATATATATATATATATATATATATATATATATTTTTTTTTTTTTCAAATCTGTTTTTTATTTTATGATTGTAGTTTTTTTATACTATTTTCTGTGCATGATTATGGGGGCTGGCATCTTGCCTGAGCTTCTCCTTCTGCTTCACATCATAGTCATGGCTATAGGCAGCATATAGACTGCAGCTGACTCATTGAGGTTTAAGGGAGAGTTTTCTAGACATGCTCTGTGCATGGAGGAGTAGATACTGTACTGTTGCTCTGTGGAGGTGCACTGCTCTACCTGATACATTTAGCGCACATATCCTATTCTTGTCCGAGCTTGAGTACGACATACTCCATTAAAACCACAACACTGAACACAAAAAGGAGTGGCTGAGATAAATATTCTGCATGAATATAACCATAGTGCGAGGGGAAAAAAAGCAGCCAGAACACCTGTAGTAAAAAGCAAATAGCTAGGACGGAGCAAACAAATCAGCCGGTAATGCTCCAGCCATTTCTAGGGAAGACAATCTATTGCTTCCTCACTTCTAATTAACATTAAAAAGGTCTTTTCTTGTTTATCAAGTATCTATTTAGTCCTTATTTAGGGTTGTTTGCGTTTCCTATCTGGTAATCTCGCTTCACAAATGACTATCACAGTTACTATTAGTAGAAATTAACCATTATAGGAGAGTAAAGCGGCCATATTGTACATGGATAAGCATAGACAGTGCATAAGTATATACTGTACTTAGATACTTCTTTTATGCTATGTTCTATATTCTATAAGAGTAAAAAGTGACCCATTGATTATTTAGATACAATCTTACTGTGTTAGAAACCAAGTGGAGAACAACCAGTTCATCCCTCTCACTCCATGAACACGACTGTAGTTTTGGTTACGGTGTTGTCTGTCTTTATTTTGCTGCTGTTCATTTTTAATGGATAACACACTGACCATTATATTGTAAGGTACCATAAACAACTGTTTTTCACTGGTCCATGGGGCATGTGCCCAGACAAAAAACCAACAACAACTCAGGACTGGTCCTATTTCTATTCAGACTTATTCATTGAAGTGTATCAGATTGTGGAGATCAAGGACACCTACATGTATCCTCCATTTCTGTTATCATAGATGTGTACAGGACTTACAGTTATGTGCATGTGGCCTAAATATGTATCCTATGGATAGGGATAATTTGCGTTTGTGGGAAAACCACTTTAAAAGGATCAGATTTTAAGGTATAATATGGATAGGTAATGGAAAAAGTCAGATTAGGGAATATAATAGGCTTGCCTAAAAAGCTGCGTTTTAGTCAACTGATAACACAAGCAACTGTATGGCTTAGGGAGAAAACAATGGATACCTGATGGATCCCATTATATCCAATGGGGTCCCTCAGTATCTATGGTTGCCCAACATTTGATGGATCCATCTTTAGGTGTTCCAGACCAGAACAACACATTAAACCACGCAGATGTGAACACAGCCTAAGCCAAACACGGTGTAACACTGATTTGGACAGTCTAATAGGTTTTCATTCAGGTACAACTTTAGAGTTCATTGAAACAAGCTTTGAGCAGAAAATATAGTGGAATGGCCAGAAACTATAACACATCTGTAAGCTGAAACTGTTTTTAGGGCTTCTAAAGATAAAAAAAAGTTGAGATGCTATATTTCTGTGTGAACTGTGGAATTCTCATATCCAATATTTTTACTCTAGTATGTACATATAATTCCCTAGCCTGCATATAAATAACTGTTAAAACTTGTAAAACACAAAAATTGATCATTGTGATTATGTACACCAAATTAACTATTCCTAGTGGATTATTTGTAAAGAATACAGATCCTATCAAGTAGTGACATCCTGCATTTACCACAAGTCCCAGATGTTCCAAAATGATGACCACAACAGTTTTTTGTAAAATAGACAACCTGGCATGCAAATGGTTAAAGTAGTATCTAGGGCAGAAAATTACTGGGCAATGTTTGTTCATTTAACTTTAATTATTTTGTCCTTGAGAACGCGGCTAATGAAACCGAATTTCTTCTGTGCTTTTAAATAATGGTTTCAATGGACTATAAACAGGGCCAAGCAGAGACAAGAGAAGTGGCTGAGCCTGGAGGTTGCTAGGTGATGCACTATGTAAACCCACAAACTCATTAAAGGTTTACTTAGCTTGTGGGCAACTCTCTCAGGCCCTCCAAAGTTTTTAGAACATTACCAGCTCTTGAAGACAAGATGATGAAACAGATCAGTTAGAAAAACCATATGTTCCAAGTGGAAAGTCCAGGAAAAAAAAGAACTAAAGCATTAGTAGTAAATAGGTTATGGTCATGTAAGCCCAGCAAACCACAGCTTTAGTGCAACATGCCACTGGACCATAGAAAAAGACACCACAAGTTAAGGAAATATCCAGTGTCTTCTACTAAAGTTCACTTTACAACTTGAGTTAATACAATCCTCTGGCTCTATTTTCTAGGGCTGTGGAGTTTGGGTTAGTTTCGGGTGGAGTTGGAGTCAGAAAAAAAAGTTAGACTCCAACTTGGACATCAAAATCCAAATTATTAATAATTAGATTATACAATATATTATAATATGCACATTTTTATCTATATAGTGAAACCTCTCCAAAAGACCACCTACTTTCCCAGACCATTTTTTTCTATACAAAACATTCTAAAGCAGTGTTTCTCAACGTTTTCAAGCAAAGTAACCTCAGTGAGAACAAGTCCCAACTGAACCCACCCTAAGGAGCGATCACTTATAAACGTTAACTGCTGAAGGAGGCTCCAAATAAAGACTCATTTTGTTATGTAATGTCCACCTCAATGCTCCCACATGTAGTATAATGGTACTCAGTGTCCTGACATGTACAGTCATGGCCAAAAGTTTTGAGAATGACACAAATATTCTATTTTCACATGATCTGCTGCCCTCTGGTTTTTATGTGTGTTTGTCAGATGTTTTTATCACATACAGAAATATAATTGCATTCATATTATGAGTAACAGAAGCTTATATTGACAGTTAGAATGAGTTAATGCAGCAAGTCAATATTTGCAGTGTTGACCCTTCTTCTTCAGGACCTCTGCAATTCTCCCTGGCATGCTCTCAATCAACGTCTGGACCAAATCCTGACTGATAGCAGTCCATTCTTGCAGAATCAATGCTTTAATTTTGTCTGAATTTGTTGGTTTTTGTTTGTCCACCCGTCTCTTGATGATTGACCACAAGTTCTCAATGGGATTAAGATCTGGGGAGTTTCCAGGCCATGGACCCAAAATCTCTATGTTTTGTTCCCTGAGCCATTTAGTTATCACCTTTGCTTTATGGCAAGGTGCTCCATCATGCTGGAAAAGGCATTGTTGAGCGCCAAACTGCTCTTGGACGGTTGGGAGAAGTTGCTCTTGGAGGACATTCTGGTACCATTCTTTATTCATGGCTGTGTTTTTAGGCAAGACTGTGAGAGAGCCGATTCCCTTGGCTGAGAAGCAACCCCACACATGAATGGTTTCAGGATGCTTTACAGTTGGCATGAGACAAGACTAGTGGTAGCGCTCACCTCTTCTTCTCCGAATAAGCTGTTTTCCAGATGTTCCAAACAATCGAAAAGGGGATTCATCAGAGAAAATGAATTTACCCCAGTCCTCAGCAGTCCACTCCCTGTACCTTTTGCAGAATATCAGTCTGTCCCTGATGTTTTTTCTGGAGAGAAGTGGCTTCTTTGCTGCCCTCCTTGAAACCAGGCCTTGCTCCAAGAGTCTCCGCCTCACAGTGCGTGCAGATGCACTCACACCTGCCTGCTGCCATTCCTCAGCAAGCTCTGCACTGCTGGTAGCCCGATCCCGCAGCTGAAACACTTTTAAGAGACGGTCCTGCCGCTTGCTGGTCTTTCTTGGGTGCCCTGGAGCCTTTTTGGCACCAATGGAACCTCTCTCCTTGAAGTTCTTGATGATGCGATAGATTGTTGACTGAGGTGCAATCTTTCTAGCTGCAATACTCTTCCCAGTTAGGCCATTTTTGTGCAGTGCAATGATGACTGCACGTGTTTCTTTAGAGATAACCATGGTTAACAGAAGAGAAACAATGATGGCAAGCACCAGCCTCCTTTTAAAGTGTCCAGTGGTGTCATTCTTACTTAATCATGACAGATTGATCTCCAGCCCTGTCCTCATCAACACCCACACCTGTGTTAATGGAGCAATCACTGAAACGATGTTAGGTGGTCCTTTTAAGGCAGGGCTGCAATGATGTTGAAATGTGTTTTGGGGGATAAAGTTCATTTTCTAGGCAAATATTGACTTTGCAAGTAATTGCTGTTAAGCTGATCACTCTTTATAACATTCTGGAGTATATGCAAATTGCCATTAGAAAAACTGAAACAGTAGACTTTGTAAAAATTAATATTTGTATCATTCTCAAAACTTTTGGCCATGACTGTAGTATAATACTCCTCACACTCATAATGCCTCACATGTAATATAATTGCCCCCACACCCAGAGACCTCTAAGCATCAGTCCTATGTAAGGAGTGCTGCCCCTCTAGCATCAGCATAGACCTATGTAAGGAGTGCTGCCACCTCTAGCATCAGCATATACCTATGTAAGGAGTGCTGACACCTCTAGCATCAGCATAGCCCTGTGTAAGGAGTGCTAACACCTCTAGCATCAGCATAGTCCTGTGTAAGGAGTGCTGCCACCTCTAGCATCCTGCATAGTCCTACCGTATGTAAGGAGTGCTGCCACCTCTAGCATCAGCATAGTCCTGTGTAAGGAGTGCTGCCACCTCTAGCATCCTGCATAGTCCTATGTAAGGAGTGTTGCCACCTCTAGCATCAGCATAGTCCTGTGTAAGCGGTGCTGCCACGTCTAGCATAAGCATAGTCCTATGTAAGGAGTGTTGACACCTCTAGCATCAGCATAGTCCTGTGTAAGGAGTGCTGCCACCTCTAGCATCAGCATAGTCCTGTGTAAGGAGTGCTGCCATCTCTAGAATAAGCATAGTCCTATGTAAGGAGTGCTGCCACCTCTAGCATCAGCATAGTCCTGTGTAAGGAGTGCTGCCACCTCTAGCATCAGCATAGACCTATGTAAGGAGTGCTGCCACCTCTAGCATCAGCATAGACCCATGTAAGGAGTGCTGACACCTCTAGCATCAGCATAGTCCTGTGTAAGGAGTGCTGCCACCTCTAGCATCAGCATAGACCCATGTAAGGAGTGCTGCCACCTCTAGCATCAGCATAGTCCTGTGTAAGGAGTGCTCCCACCTCTAGCATCAGCATAGTCCTGTGTAAGGAGTGCTGCCACCTCTAGAATAAGCATAGTCCTATGTAAGGAGTGCTGCCACCTCTAGCATCAGCATAGTCCTGTGTAAGGAGTGCTGCCACCTCTAGCATCAGCATAGTCCTGTGTAAGGAGTTCTGCCATCTCTAGAATAAGCATAGTCCTATGTAAGGAGTGCTCCCACCTCTAGCATCAGCATAGTCCTGTGTAAGGAGTGCTGCCACCTCTAGAATAAGCATAGTCCTATGTAAGGAGTGCTGCCACCTCTAGCATCAGCATAGTCCTGTGTAAGGAGTGCTGCCATCTCTAGAATAAGCATAGTCCTATGTAAGGAGTGCATGCATAGATGTGTTTCTCAGGCTCCATGCCCGCATGTGCATTATCAGTGTTCAAGTCATGTTTTTTATGACTAGCACACTGACCCATTATATTGTAATGGACCTATACATGTCGGTTTTGTGGCCCAGGCTCACAGAAGAAAGTGAATGGGTCTGTCCATGTGCTGCCCATGCCATGCAACGACAATCCTGGGACAGATACGCAGTAGCCTTAGAGGGAATAAAAATAAAAATCATTCACGTGAAAGGGTCCTGAACCTGGTCTGTCCAAGTTCTCTGGTACAATTCTATCACATTTCTTACTACTTTTGCCAAGATAAATTGATAGGAAAGCATCTCTTCTAAGACTTCTTGCTTTGCTAAATCACTAATTTCTGAAATAGTCAGTCATTTATGAAGGAGTCAGAGCAGGAATCAAGTATGGAAAAGGGGAGGTGGAGTTTGTCTTGCCGATTCCATAGTCATGGTATTGTTATCCACAGAAATAAATGTAAAATAATAGAGAGTAGAATACATAGAGGGCCACTTCATTTTAATGAAAATCTACATTTTATTCTTATGCAGGTTAGGAGTGAAGCTCCTGTAAGGGCTTCGCTCTGCACTTCAGATAACCAACCCTAACAGCCGACAAAGTATCAGGAAGGTTTACTGTCACTTTCAGCAATGGGGGGTAGACCTGGGTGGCAGTTAGATGGGGTGATTATTTTGAGCAGAGAGTGGAGCTCCAGCAGGAGAAGAAACGCCTCTAAAGCCCTTTTCACCTATTCTGCAAATGAATAAAATGCTAATTTTCTTGAAAATGGAGCTGCAATGCAGAATAAGATGGGCATCTTTGAAAAGTGTAGAAGCAGCTCTACCAGGTACTGTCATTAGTTTCATTTCCTGTTG